>VXBJ01006838.1:29269-61785 GCA_013400055.1 Nycticryphes semicollaris
ACCTTTAATAAAAAGGAGATGGAGTGTGACATTAAGCAATTTTACAGCATTAGCAGCTTTGGGCTGTAAACAAAGACAAACGAATCCCGCTTGCTTTCAGTCTCAGAAGTTTGCTGTCAGTTGTTCCTAAACTGGGGACTCGATCCTACGGGACGTTATTCAAGCAAAACACGGCTTGAAGTCTCGGAGAGTTGTGCCTGAGTAAGTACCCTGGAATCAGCCCCTCTGCCTGCTGAAAAAAAAAAAAAAAAAAAAAAAAAAAAAAGAGAAGCGATGGTTATCTCCTTTTAAAGATCTTTTCTGCAGTCGCACACTTCATCATAACGCTTTCGATTGGCTTTGAGATTGCTTTGCTAAGACAGCGGTCTTGATGCAAAAGCCGGCAAGAATAAGGGAAATCAATGGGTTTTTGAGCAAAGCTGCTTTTTTTCCTTTGTTAGATTTTTTTTTAATTAAACAAAAGTCTCCTTCTCCAAATAAAACAAACCAAAACACCTTTTATCAAAGCATCTGATTTTAATTTGATGTGATTTTTGTTTCGAGGTTCCTGAAAAAATTAAAACATATTTCCCCAATGTTTCAAGCTTCAATTTTCAGCATTTTACAGCATAAGATTACTTGACATTATTTAATTGGACATGAGGGTGTAATACAGGAATTTCCGTTATGTGATGGATTAATTGTTTTCCTAATACTTTAAAGGCTGAGATCCAAACATTTTTCCATTCTATTGCAAAATTAACTGCAATAAATCTGTCAGACCCAATTATTCATTTAAAACATTCCACACTGATTAAATCTGCACATTTGCCTGCGTGCGAGTGCGAGAGCGAGAGAGAGGAGGTGTGCGCGGAGGGGGGGGGAAAGTCCAGGTTTACTCCCTCTCCTCCTCAAAACGATGGCGGTGTTAGAAACGAGTCCTTTAAATTTAGCCTGGAAAATGTGATTAGCTAAATAGTCTAAGGAGAGGATGAGGCATACGTGGACTCACATCCCTGAGCCTTCCTGCCGTCCCTCCTCCCCGCTGCCAGGTCCGGACAGGCTGAAGCGTCACGTTTGATGCTATTTTTGAAAAACTCATATTTTACTTCTGGAGAGGGGTGTATTTTTGAGTGGGTTTGGGTTTTGTTTTTTGGATTTTTTTTTTTTCCTTTAGTTTGTTGATGTTTTCAAAGTCTCTAAACAAAGTCAGATGTGTTAACAGTCTTATTAACAATGTTAAAATGGAATTAACAGCTTGTGGATACCTCTGGAGTACAATAGCGTGTCAGCCTACCCTGCCCCCTTATAAATCGCGTCCCGCTGTCTTTCTTTTGTTTCGTGCCCAATCAGCAAACTAAAGTTTTGTTGAGGCAGAAGGGCAGTTCAAGTGTTCCTGCTCCGGCGGAGGCAGGAGCGGCGGCGGGGTTTCTCCTGGGCCCCGGCGAGGCCCCCGCACGAACCGGGGAGAGGGAGCGACCCCCAAACCTGCAGGCAGGGCTTTGCTGACCCGCCTGCCTCCCTGACCTCTGCCGTGCTGTTTTGTCAGTTTAAAAGGCTTTGCCGTGGTTGTAGTTTACTTTTATGGGCCTTTCAGCGCGGTGACAAAAGCTTTTGTTTATTTAAGATGTAGCGCGGTTCAGATTTCTATTAATCTTCATATCGCTTCGGTGGCTTCGCCGCTTCCGTCAAGGTTCGTCACCGAAATGGTGCCGTGCTTGGTCTTAGACAGCCGACATCGGCTGGGTAATTGCAACGAGTTCGGGGTATCTCAGAAATTATTTACCTCTGAGAGGGGAAATGGGCACCAGCACACGCTGCGGTTTGACTCGATTTCACCGTACTTTGGGATCTGCGCTAAGGAAATCATTTATTTTGCCTTCTGCTCTCTTAATTCTTGCGGTCAAACTCTTCAGAAACGCCACCCAGCCGATTTCAGTGCTAAATGTGTAACAAACATTTGATGACATCTAATTCTTCTCACGTGGCTGGATTAATTTGCATAGGAAATTGCTGTAAAGCGAGAGGCATTCTCTGTAAGGAAACTGCTTATATATTTTGCTTTATGGGGATTATATTTTTACTTCTTTCATCCAACAACCTCCAAGTATTTACACTTCCTCACGGAAGAGCACAGCACCAGCCGGCAGACATGCATTTCAAGCCCTTTTATTGGTCAAAAACCTGCAAGATGCAGACAGACTGCAGTTCACCCAAGGACTGCAAGACAGTTGCAAGCCCGAAATGGAGAAAATCCGTCCCCTTTTGTAGGGGGGTGCAGGCCCCGTGTGCTCCTGGTCGGCTCCACACACTTGCTCCCCATCCCACCCTGCTGGAAAGTGCCCCGCTGGAGATGCGCCTGCCCACGGTGGTGCTGCAAAATGCATAGTCTCCATGTCCAAAGGCTGATGATACCCACAGCAATAGTTTTGGCTCTGGCAGCTTCACGTGCTGTGTCCACTCTGAAATAATCTGGCCGAGCTGGGGTACACTCTTCCCCCACTTTCCTCATGCTCCCCAGTGTTGGCTCCCACCGTTCCCCCATGTGGATACCACAGCCTAAAGTCCCTTCCATGGGGGTAGCAGAGGGATGTTTGGTTGCCAGCATGGGAGCTGCATCTGGACCACTTGGCCCTGCTTCCTTGGATGCTCTCTGGTGTGTAGACACACCTCTTAAACCCCAGCCTAAAACCCTGCCACTCTCCCTTCCCTTCCATTTATACAGCTGGTCTGTACGTGGAGAAGGTGATACCAAATGCAGTGCAAACTCGTCAGTAGCTCCTCGGCTGTCTGACTCCTCTCTGGTGCACACCAAGCACAGCTCACCCTTGCCACAACATGAAAATGTTTCCCCTTTGTGAGGATCGTGTCCTCAAGAAGGTGTGTGGTGATGAGTATTAAGTTCAATTCATTATTTTCTGACCTAACTGGTTCAAAACCTCTCTCAAGGGGAAATGTGTACCCATTTCCCACATAGAAAAAACAGTATCTATTCTTAATAATGAAAGAACCAGGATGATAAAGACTAAATGATAGAGGGATAAAACATATATTGTTTATAGTATAGCTCACATCACCATGTTGTGAAACTGTTATATTTAATAGGCCATTCAATAATATTCTAGTAATTTAGCTTATTTTAAATGCTCTGTGCCGGTTTTTATACTGCAAAATTTTTACCCCACTTCAAAATTCTGTGGATAAAAAGAAACATTTTCATCTTATTTTAAAGCTTGTAAAACTGGTGAACAAAGAAAAATTTGTAAACAGGTGCTGCTTTATTTATAGAGAAAAAAAATGCCCATTTTTGGGAGGTGTATTTGTTCTTATGCAACATCTGCTGAGAGAATAGACACACGTTTTGTCTGACTCCTAGGAAATTCATAAATAGATGCAGCATTTGCTGAGAAAATATTTTTTGTTGATGGAAATTGTGCGTTACAACAATTACGTCAATGCTTTGCACTTGTTGTCATCTTCAAGAAGTAGGGCATCTCAAAGTGCTTCCGATCACCAGTCCTCCCTGGAAGGGCGAGTAGGGATGCTGAGCCAAGCTCCGCCAGTTGCCCTCCACACCCTGGTGCTGCTCTCGCCATCGGCAGTCCCCGTCACCTGGAATATAGCCCTCCCATCAGTTACATCACCACTGCTTGTCTTATGATTCTCATAAATCTTATTTATTTCAGTGGCAGATCGATGGCAATGGTGGAGCCCATGCTCAAGGTCTGAGGAGCCCAGAGCAGCAGGGCAGTCCCCGATGGCTTACCTTTACCGGGCCCCAGAGCCCAACCATCAGAGGTGCTGAGACCTTCCCATCAGAGTGGTTTTGGCGGTGTGGTGAACGCCTGACACTTGCCAGCTTCAGGCCCTGATATGGTTTTTTTTTTACAGAGGCTTGCTCTTGTGTGCTAGTTTTCCAGACTCCTTGATCTACACATTCATTTCTGTGGTTATGAAGAGTTCACATTCCTGCTAGACATCCACTGAAAGAAGACTTGAGTGTAATCCCATTTTTCCCTTATTTTTTTTCTATTCTTTATAATTTGTAGCAAATTTCTATAAAATATTTCTATTTAATGGAAAACAGTGCAGTCTGTTTACTTTTAATATCTGACAGTTTCATATATGGAGATAAGTTCATTATAAGTATCATCTTCTTGGTGGGTTCTCGGTAAAGCCCGCAGGTGTTGCATGAGTTTTCTGAAAGGAGAGCCCCACAAGCTACACACCAAATGAAAAAAAAAAAAAGAAGAAGAAGAATAAGCAAGCTCAGTGCCACTCGTTTAAAAGCAATTTTAAGTGAGGGAATATATTACCTATTTGCTCATCCCTTTGGCTCCAAATAATTCTCCTACAAAAATGTACATTGGACCATCAGTGGGAACTGAAGCATAAGAGCAGAGCCAATGAAGTATTACGTTATGAATCCAGAAAAACGTACCCACATATTCCATATTACAAATGCAAAGAGATCTATTTGAAGTAAAAATGAGGTACTACAAAATATCTTTCTGTGATTAGGCCTTCTCTATGTAAAAGAAGCTATGATATTGTGCAGTATGATACTACCTTTTATTTAAGTCTAACACTAGAAACTTGTACTTTTTGGATGTATTTCCTGCTGATATGTCTGGGTAACTTCTTCCAGTTGTAGGAGGTACCTACATGGAGGTACCCATGTAGGAGGATGGGAAGGAGGACTAGTTTTAGTGAAGAGTGGCTGTGCAAGAGAGGCAGTCGTCACTCATTGGATGGGGCCTCCCCTTGGAGGATCCCCTTCCCCAAGACCTCAGAAAAGGCCCGTGGATGTCCATGATAACCTCTCCATTGCCCTCATCAGCAGGAAAAGCTAGTGTGTAGCTTTAGGGCAGGAGGAAGGAGTGTGGCTGGCTTTGACAGGTGCCAGTTTTGGGGTTTATTCCTTCAGGTGAGCTGCATATGGGCTGGGCCAACGTGGGGGTCAGTGTATAGGATGCAAGCAGAAGTTGCCAAGGACAGGAAGTCCCGTCTTTCCTTCAGAGCAAAAAGAGTTGCCTTGACACAGAATGCAACATCCAGAGCAGTGGAGCACAAAGACATTTGAGAACCAGGCGTTGTCCAGGTGTCTGTACACCTGGTACTCCATGTGCAGGAGGGAGGCACTGGGACCAAACTTAAAGACTCCTGTGGACTTCCCCAGAGTATTCCTGGGGCTCACCCCTAAGCTTAAAACCCACCTGGCTAAGTTTTCCCAAGAGAAATAGTTGTGTTCGTATTCTGTGGTCATCTGTCTCAGAAGATGTATTTATTTACCTTTTTCATGCCAGGAACGTTTTATTGAAGACATCCTGCAGGTTAACTAGTTGCAGGTGACTTCAGTTTGAGCAGCTTCTGCCTGTGGAGCGAGGTGGCGGGAGGGAGGTCTGTTGGGATCCAAGGTGGCTGTATTTCATCCCAAGGCAAAGCTGCCAAAGGTCGGGGGCGGGTGGGCGGTGGCTTGGGGGAGGGAGATTGTGGCTACCAGAAAAGGACGTTGGTTCCCCAAGTCCACTGAAGTATCACACCAATTTTTCACTAGCGCTACATTTTTGTGAACACACATTCATACTAGGAAATGCTGCCTCAAAACGTTTGGTCTATATAGCTGTACCTATTGTAAAGGACATGAGAAGAATTTTATAGATGTAGCGCCTTTAATTCTACATAATTTCCTATTGCAACCTGATTTTTAAATTGGGAAACTTGGGAAAACCTTGTAAATGAGGCTGCTGGTTTATTTATTTATTTGTTTCGTTTCAGCTGAGACAGATGGGATTCTCGGATCATGCACTGTTAAGCCTTCCTTTGGAATTCGCGCCACTGTGGCCACAGAGCCCAGATGGTGCTTAAATCTGTCAATTTTTAACAACCCGACTTTCTTAATTTTATATCCAAACACATTGAGCATTCGAAGTGATTAATTACTGTCCAGATATGTCTGTGCTGCAGCAATTTACTCGCGTGTGCCAAAGATCATTTCGTTTTGGAGTAGGTAGTTTGGTGAGGGCTGAGCGGGTGGCAAGAGACATACCAGCAGATACTTTGCATTGGAGGTAGCAGCACGGTGCTGCTTGTATCATCCCTCTCCCACAGCAGTGGCTTAGCAAAAAGTTTCCCTAAGTAAACCAGAATTTTGGTGCCCGTGGATATTTTACAGCTTCCATAGGGGCTTTTCACTATTGCCATATAAGTTTCAGCTTCACCAAATCTTCCATTTCCCATCAAAAGGGATTTATTTGGTGCCTGACAAGTACCAGCATTATCTTTTCAGGATTTTACATCCAGACACTAGCGACATGGCCAAGATTATAATGGACAAGTATTTAGTAAGAGAAAGCAGAAGGGTTTCATTCAGGAAGCAGAGCTTGTTCCAGAGGTTTCAGGAATGAAATGATCAAATTACCACAATTCTTCAGAATCAGATGTTTCTCTGGTGGCTTATCCTCAATTGTTATTTTAAGGTGATAATTCTTCTGGAAGAGCGTAAACACTATATGCAAGTCCAGCACTTGCATGTTTTCAACAGGCTGCTATCAATTCCTCGGGTTTGGGAAATAAGGGAAGAAATGATGCTGCATGGTCCATGCAGCTCCAGCTCTAGCTTTGCTGCAGACACCAATATATAGCTCATCAAAATTCTTGAACCGCTGCTGCTGTTCCTTTTGACCAAGCACTGTTAGACAACCACCTGAAGGTTGGTTTTGGATGTTACTGCATATTGTTTGTTGGGTGACATAGGTTTGGTGCAGGTAGAACTGCTGTTTTCAAAAAACCCAGAGAAGTGAGAGCTTCCTCCAGTGTGCCTGGATTCAACCAGGGTTTCTAGGGCTTTCCTAGCTTTTGCAAAGGAATTGTAGTGCTTGTGCTATATTAAACACCAGCAAAGCAAATGTCTAACTCTTGCAATGACCAGGGCAAAGCATCAGGCTTTGTCACTCATTCTTCATACAGTCTTTAGACCTTGTACAGTTTTAGTTGTTAGCATCACTGTTTCACATCTCCCCCGCCACGCACACCCCCACTTTTCTTCATTGGAAAGAAAAGACCCAAGTTACTAGAGAATGATTTGCACTTATCCGAGGAATAGAAGTTTTACCAGTGATGAATTTTGGTTCTTCTTAAAAACCTTAAGACAGAATTGTTCCTCGCCATATTGACACACTTTAAAGGAAAATTTAGGTCTGGAAAAGCAAAATTAGGTTTCCCCCCTCCCCTCAGTTCCCTGGCATCTGCATGGAATCAGATGAGTAATAAGTAATCAGACACCGCTGGCTAAATGTATGCTATCAGGTTTTAAGGAATACCTTCTACTAAAATGAAAAAGTGCTTCTTCTACAACTCAAATAGCCAAAGTGTAAAGTTCAAAGGAGTGCATTCTGCATTGGTATAACTTATGTAGATTTTATTGTTTCCTTAAAAATAAGGGTATTGCTAGCTCCAGCACAGCACATGCTTGGAAATTGTGCTAATATATATATAGGTATTTATAAACCGAGTTTAGACAAATGCACATATAAAGTGAATTTGCATCAATATTGAAGTGAATGTGTTATATTCATACTGGTAAATGTGTGTGTGTAAGAGTGTATAATTAGTCTGAATGTTCCCATTTTTGAATATACTTTGGTTTCCATTATTTAACACACTTCTGCAGAAGGCTTTTATTCCAAGACCACTACATCTTGGTATAGACAATTCCCTTGTTAAATTTCAGTTCAATTTAATTACTGTTGGTAATTACTGACTGGCAGTCACTGTTGCAAAATTGATAATTAATATTAAACAACTAATGCACAGGATTTAGGAAAAAAAAAAAAAAAAACAAAACAAAAGGCAAAACTCTTTTGAGGAGGGAGGTGCCTCAGCACCGAGGCCCAGTGCTGTGTCCCAGCACTGCTTCTGGCAGCAGTGAACGTTGAACATCACCTCTTTCACATCCAGATCTTTATCCCTGCTTATAACAGAGTCTTGGGAGGTCTTACAGTAATTCTATCAAGTTGAGGCAGCGCTTTGCTGCTTGCTTTTGGTTTGTTGTTTAATAAAGAAGGAGAAAGCTGAGTGGGTTCTGTTCTGTTTTTTAGGAGGAGAGATTTATTGGCTTTCTGGGGCAGGGAGTTTGAGTTACTGTGTGTGCTTCCCCATGCTCATACTGGTGATATTTGTATCTGGTATGACATTTTTTGGACAGGCTAAGAATGCTGTAGTTGGGAAGGTTTTTTTCTGTCCTTTCTGGTTTGTACTCTACCATATACTAAGAGGTGCGTATGATGACATCTTCTGTAGTGTTGCTGTGTTCAGTTAATTTTTATGTAAGTTATAAACCTGAAGTTATATAAAAATAACTGATAAGCCCTTAACCTAAGCCCCACTATAAAAAATAACCACTATCCATTATTAGTATTAAAATAGAATAATCCTGGTTAGTATTTCTTTTTTTTTTTTTTTCTATTTTTTTCCTTCGATGAGTAATTCAACTTGGTAGCAACTCTGTAAGCTGTTAATAACAAGCATCATAAGTTTTTTCCATTAAAGTGAATCCTGGTGTTGTGGTGGCAGTTAACCCCTTTACTTAAGGAGGTTTGGGTCTTTCCTCAGCTTGCTCCTGGGTATAGTAATATCTAAGTTTCAGTAACCCATTAAATGACTGTACTAAGCATCATCAGTTACTTCTGCAGCTCCTAGGTGCCCCTAGAAAGTAATAATCAGAGTGTCTTAGGTGATGAAAGTACAAGTTTAGTGGTTTTTTTCCATTCTCTTTTTGTAAATACAGGGAAATTAACATCTGTATCTTCAGTTCTGTTTTGTCTTTCCCATATAAAGCAAAATAGCTTATATTCCATGAGAAGATCCTGGTTCAGGTTCTCTTTATTTCCAGGTAGAGATAGAAAACAATGCTACCAGATCTGTGTTTTTCATGATACTTCAGGGCAGTTTCACCTGGGAAGAAATTACTGCTGTTGACACTTTATGCTTGGTTTTGGCACAGAAATCACTTGGACTATCTCTATGCCATCTTCCTTAAATTCATTGTCCAGAGAATGATCTGCACTGCTCACCGCCTTTTGACACTTAAAACGTCTGAGGGTGTCTTCTCCTTGGAATCTACCCCTCAGGAAATCCAGGGGTTTGATCTAACTACTCAGAGTATAGAAATCCTTTTGATGAGTAAAAGTTAAACCAGGTTATCTTGTCAAAAACCCAAAACATAATCAAAAGGATGAAACTTCCAAAATCCCAGTTCCTATCCAACCTTTTAAAAAAGCCCACTTCATCTGATTTCAAATCTATTGGCATTTAACTTACTTGTTTCACAGAATCACAGAATGATTTGGGGTTGGAAGGGACCTCTGGAGATCATCTAGTCCAATCCCCCTGCCAAAGCAAGTCCTTCTAGAGCAAATTGCAAAGGAACATGTCCAAGTGGGTTTTGAATCTCTCCAGAGACAGAAAGTCCACCACCCCTCTGGTTAGCCTGTTACAGTGCTCTGCCACCCTCAAAGTGAAAAAGTTCCTGCTCGTGTTCAGGTGGAACTTCTTATGTACAAATTTGTGCCCATTTCCTCTTGTCCTGTCACTGGGAACCGCTGAAAAATAAATGGCCCCTTCATCTTGACACCCACCATTTAAGTATTTATAGGTGTTGATCAGATCTCCCCTGAATTTTCTCTTCTCCAGACTAAAAAGACCCAAGTCCCCCAGCTTTTCCTCATAAGGGAGATGCTCCAGGCCTCCAGTCATCTTTGTGCTCCTCTGCTGTACCCTCTTCAGCAGTTCCCTGTCCTTCTTGAACTGGGGAGCCCAGAACTGGTCACAGTACTCCAGATGGGGTCTCACCAGGGCAGATTAGAGGGGCAGGATAACCTCTAGCATAGACAGACTTTCTTCATAGCCAAATCTGTGCCATTAGGCTAGGGTTCCCATTTTCACCAGTCCTGTGTCATGCAGGATGTAAAACTTCAATACAAAAGACTGCAAAACAAGTTGCATTTATTCTGCAGCCTACCTTTGTTGTGTGGTCAAAAAGAGATGAGGAGAAAGGAGTATCACATATACTAGAGCTCCCCTCTCCTTCCTCTGGGAGCGCTTCTTCCCAATGCCCCAAACGCTGGACTCTTCAGGATGCTGCTTTAATCGCAAAAAAAAACCCTGTTTTTCACAAGTTAGTCTTTTTTAACCTTTTTCTAATGAGTTCCCAAGTGCTTTTTGGCCATAGATATTAAAGCTTGTGTGTTTGTGATTTCCCTGGCAAGCTGCCGTTCATAAAGAGGATATAGTGTTTTCTTGGTCCTGTGCCCAAAGTAATTTAGCAAGGAACTGTAACTGCATTTAGTACATGTCGTTCATTGGAGAGAAGTCATTGTAATTGCATTTGATCACAATCAGTTTATGGCTCTTTTATCATGTTTTCATGCTGCATATCTACTCAAACATCATAGCAAAACTTAATGGCTACTGTTTTACTTCTGCGTAAAACGTTTTATGGCCTTTTTGTGCAGCAGACATCAGGTTTCAATCACTGTTGCCCCATAGAGAGAGAAAAAAGTTGGACGAAGAACTATCAAAAGTCCTTAACTACATAAAATTTTATTTCAGGTCAACGTCCCATAAAAGATATTAAATGTATTTTGTGGTATATTCTGCACGTTAACAATTTTAGAGGAGCTGCAATATTTTGGGGAAAGCAGTATGAAAGGGGGAAGTTAATTCACAGAAGATGTTTTACATTTGGGGTAGTTTTCCTTTGTAAAAGGATGGATTTGGACGTGGAAAGTGCTGTAGTCACTTTCTCAGAGCAGTTTTAGAAGCTCGCCGTTGCCTCCACAGAATTCAGATTTCTGACCTTCTGCTGAGCTTTTTTAATCATTGCTTTAAATTTGTGATGTTCCATTCATAAAACCCGGCAGGATTCATGTGCCTTAAATTATATCTTTTGCTGCCTGAGCACTGCCGAAGTTCCCAGCTGAAAAGTTTAATTAAAAGGGAAACTTTGACATGCTGCTGAGAAGATTAGTTCACATTAGGATGGTGAGATAAAAGAAATTTTACTTCTAATCTAATTAACACCAATTAAAAGATGTCAAAGAATTTGCATCGGCCAATTGTTAATTATGCATCAGTTTGCCTTTCCTGTGACAATAAAAAAGGAAAACGCGACCCGTTTTGTTTTAGGATACCTATAGTGTGATGGTATTGACACAGTCATTTTTCATGCGAATTGCCTAAGACTGTAACACTTACTTTGTGTCATCCCGGTGCTTTAGTTTGTGCTCAAGATTTTAGTGGAAGGTTATTTCAGCTTAATTGGTCTGTAATTTGACAACTGTATGTAGGGGTGATGGAAATACTAATACAAATTCAGGTTTTACAGAAGCATACATATATAAGCATATGCATTATACGTGCTTCATCTCCTTAAATGATGTATCTAATAGTTTGGAGGCGTTAGAGGGTACGCCTGACCACTTTTACGTGTGTGTGTGTGTGTGTATTTACACATGCTTGTATTTATTTTGACCCACGTAATTTTTGAGATCATTTGGTAACAAATATGGTTTTATTCCATGTGCCGTGACTGTGCTTTTATGCAGGAGGTAGATAGTACTTTGGGATGACAGATGTGCCTAGTGAGCTCCTCCGTTTGCTTCCAGGTGGAAGGCTGAAGATACTTCATTGCTGTATGGTAGGCACTTGCTGCGCCTTTAAAACGTTCTTTAGTTTTTTTAATGTGCATTTGCTTTTTTTCTGCTTTGGCTTTTGCAGATTTAAACATGAGATGTCCAGTTCAATATAAAGAAAGGACCCAGGCAAGACTATGTTGTTTACATTCTGTTAAGCACTTTATTTTTATTGAGGTTATCATATTACTGGATGATTATTTGCATAAGTAGCATTTTTTGGTAACACCACCAAATGAACAGTTACTTTACGACATTGGTTGCTGCTGCTTGTGCCTTCGATAACTTTAAGATAATTTTAATACATATTTCCTGAATTCATGTTGACCTGATCAACTTTTTTAACCCTTTTCAAAGGGAATAGAAATATTTTTGTTACAGTGTTGCTTGCAATCAAATGGTGTAGAGTTTTAACAATGTCTTAATTAAAAATTGCCCTAAATTTGCTTGTAATATTCAAAACCCTAAATAATTCTTTACCACTGTTGAAATGTATCAGGTAACTCTTCTATATGTCTTCTTGTTCGTGTTATGCCTTGCTGTGCTGTTCTTTACGCTTTATATTACCTTTTGTGAAAAGCATCACAAAGGTTCTTTCTAAAGAAAACAAACCAGGAGCTAGAACATTAAGAGTACATTATATATTTGACCAATCAGTTTTATAAAGTCTGATGCAAGTCTTTAATCTGAGATCCTTGGAGAATGCTTTAGTTTTTAATATTTCTATGACCTTCTCCAGGGGACTGAAAAATTACTTTGAAGTATCAAAGTGGTGCATGGAGTTTTAGCTGTGTGATTCCCATTAAAGTCAGTAGGAGCCAGGTAGCTAAAACTCAACACAACTATGAAAACATACTCCGTGTGCAGTGTTAAGTAGTAAAGCAATTCTGTGACATGGCAGTGACATTTTACTGCATTTGCTGGCTTTATAGATCCACTCAAGGCTTGTATTTTTACTGGAGTTTTACTGTTCAGTGAAAATAATAAAAGAATATTCAAAAGCAGGTGTAGGCTATTCTAGTAAAAGGCACAGCTGCTGCCAAAAGCTGGCAGCTCACATGTATTTCTAATGTAACACAGCAAAATCCGTTTTGCAAACTCTGAGCTCATCACCTGCATGCTGGTCATATTCTAAACATTTGTTCAAGGTGCCCAAAAATAACTTTGCACTCTTTCAGCCCAGGGCCAAAATCAGCCCTCAGTGACCAATGGGGCTGGCGGGGGATGGAGATTTCTCAGCTCAGCCATGCTCCCATCCAAGGAGAAAGATGAGACAGTGCTTCCCAAAGGTACTGACAGGCAAAACAGGCACCCAATAGAGAAGCCCGATCTAATTAATACCATTTCTTTCAATCTGGAATACCTCTACATTTGGCAAGTGCATCTACAGAATAGGCATTCAGTCTTTGAACATTAGCAAAGGCAGAGAGATCTGGGGGTTTTGGTTTTTTCATGCTTTTTTCTCAGTATCAGGGTTGTGAGAACCTCTAAGAGGGCAAAATGTTTTTATTTGATGTTGTTTCACCTATGAACCGAGGAGACAAGACTTTCAATGGGGACTCCAGCCATTTGTATTTAGAGCTTGCCCTGAGGATTTGTGCTGGATAGGTCTTGAAGAAATCTGTCACCACATCTTAATTAAACACGGTCACCAGCTTCCAGTAGCATGCCTTTACTTTTAGCTCATGGCAGTAAGATTTTTAGTTTTGTTTGTCAAAGATTTCCATATATTGTGTTTTATATGAGCTTCTGATTATCCTCCAAGCCCTGCTGCTGGAACTTTTACCCTGTATAAAACCTATAGACATTCTTTTGTATAGCCCATGATAATCTGCCCTACAACTTTTCTAGCAAACGCAACCCATAAAATTAGAGGTGTTGGTCATCCTCATTAACTGCCTGCCAGCTCTTTTGGACTTGTTGCTCTTGATACTTTCCAGCTATAGTGTCTTTCTGACTGAAAGCAGCTATTTTTTACAGAAGACCTCTGGTCCGGACAAATTTACACCAGATAAGTTGCCTAGAATGTGAAAAGATATTGTCTTCTGCGGACAGCTAATCAATTTCTTTTTGAATGACAGGGAAGTTTCTGTTTCATTTTTTTCTGAAAGAGTGTGGGAAGTCTGATTTATAATACTGAGGGAGGAAAAAATGCAGTGGTATCTCCATTCAGTCATGTCCTAAGGTACAATTATACAGAGGCTTGACCCAAAAAAACAAATTGCCATTTTCCAAAAGAAAAGCCCGTGCTTATGGTTGTTATGGCTCTGGAGCTGCATGCAGAAATTCATAGGGTTGTCATACACCACGTACAAGTTAGAAATAATTGATAATACCGTGGAGTATTAGCAATGCTTGAGAAATGAGACCATCACAATCTTTAAGCAAAACTCAATTCCAAATTTTCCTGCCAAGGTCATCTTTTCTTTGTCGACTGCTTCACAAGAAGAGCAAGCATTAACAGGAGATGGCAATCAGAGCTCCATTCATCTCCTCAAACTTGGCCTTTGTCCAGTTTGAAGTACCTTTGGAACCAGCACATCTGCTTTGCATCCTTCTGCCCCAAACCAAAACATCCTCTGAAAAAGTCACAACACAATCAAGTTGTTAAGCATCTATGACATTTAATACAAGTCAGCTGTTCTATTCATCTTGCCTAAAATCAGAAAAGGGGATTTAAAGCTTCCAAATCTTGTATTTCACAACAACGTGCAGTAGCCACAAGACAATCTAAACAGCCTTCTAATAGCGTCCCTACCTGGGCTTGCCACGTCCTCCCAAGCAAGGACCAGAGCTGTCTACCAGTGCTGCTGGCTGGGACATGTTCCTCAGTGCACCACAGATGTAGTTTCTGAAAGGTGTCCTTCACTTACTCCAGAATTTTGGGGCCTGAGTTCATCTTTAACTGACTTGACATGCTAAGACTACAATACTCAAGAGATAAATCTAGCCATTAAAATACGACTACAGCTTCTTGGTATGGCCAACGATATGCTGACATTTACATTTTCACCCAGAAGTTGTGAAATGCGCATAATGCAGCACATTACCTCCATAATGCTGCAACTTTTATGCAGCTGGGAAAGTATATTTATAGTGTTCAAGTTATAGTGTATCACGTTTCACAGCATCAAGTGTTTCATCATTAACATGATCATTTCAGTTTTTCTCAAGCTGACTGAGGAATGTACAGAATTAAATAACATGGAAAGATAACAGGTAGTGTCCATGTATCCTTAATCCTCAAATTTTTATTGTGCAAGTCTCAGCACAGTTTGCCAGGAGCTCAAGAGCTACACAGGGTTTTGAGAGAAAAGTAATGGTAATTTGTCTTTAATATGGGCATATATAGCTTCCAGAATCTACAGGCTTCAGCATATAAAATGACCCAAAGCACGGACTGCAGAGCTAAAAATTCCATATCAAAGAGGAGTTTTGCTGCACTTCTGTTTCAAAACAGTACGCTGCATTTGGACGTCATAGGCTTGACTTCTTTGGGTCCATAATTTATATGAATTAGATTTCCTGAGCTGCTTTGATTTTTTTTTTTCTAGTGCCATTTTGAAACCTTTTGAGAAGGCCATATTTATGAAATACTGACCTGCACTTTAGCATCCAGGCACAAGGCCAAGGACTTGCTCAGTTTTCCTCCTCTGCTATCCCATGCACGTTTATACTGACCTGTTGGGAAATGTCTAGTGATATTTATTGGTATATGACAATAGAGTAACTTTTCTTGGACAGTTAATCCAAAATGACGTTTCTGTAATTTTAACAACACAGTGTATGTTTGTGCATATGTATTTGCACATTTAATTAATTAACTAGAAAATTCTTGCCCTTGATTTGTGATATGCAGCAAACATCCTTGAATAGCAGAAGAAATAATAGTGCAATTACGTTAGCTATATTAGAATTCTCAGGTTTAAAGATGTCACTAGATTATGATTTTATTTAATCGATTATGATTTTATTATTAATTTCTCTTTAGTTGAGAAATATTTGGAAAAGCGCAGAGACTGAAACGAATTTTCATTACGTACCTGGTCAGGGACCAGGCTAAATGATTCTTTAAGCAGTTTGGAAAAATAAAAACGCTCATTCAAGACTTGTTAAGTCGTGTGAGAATATGCATTAAATGCTTATCTCTCCTGTGGGTATGTAGGTATCAGCTACTTGGTTTACTGTGTGAGGTTTAATGCTTTTCTTCTAATTTCTAATGAACTTTACCACCAGACTACTTGATCATGACTAAGCCTATGAACAATGCAAATGGAATTGCCCCCTGATGGTGAGGAATGGGGCCCAGATGGCCCTTAAAAGGTGATAATTAGGAAATATAGCATATCTGAGTAGCTAGAAAGAGAGAAATTTGTTGAAGACAGTCAATCTGTTTGAAGCAATGGTCTTTCCCTTAATTATATAGATTTTCATTTAAGGCTGCTTTAAAGTAAATTTTCCCAGAAAATTTTATTTACAACTGGAAACTAGAAGCCACTGATTCTGCTTCTCCCTGTTATAAATTCTCTGCGGAACCTTTTTGACTCATGTTGTCTTCAAAATATGAGTGACAGTCTGTCTGTGTACGTTCTGGCAGTATTTGGGGTTGTAGGTATTCTACTGCTGCAAAATGGCAACAAAACAAGGAGCACCAGATACAGATATTGGTATGTTGTAAAACGTATGTATTACCAGAAGTCAACTGTAAACTCTGCTGGATGAGGATTTGCCTGCTTCTAGAAAGATTTGTCACTGTTTTGAGAGTTTCATTGCCTTTTGGGGGTTTCATAAAGTTCAGAGTTTTATTTCTCTATTTAACTTTATAACTTTATTAAAACACTGCGATTTCAAAATATATTGTTGCTTTATATTATAGCTCAGATGCTAATGAAATAGAACCACAGGTCATTTAAGGCTTTCCATTGTAGCTCTCTTTTTACAGCTGCCTTATGAAACGAGTTTTTATGTTGATTGTATTTTCTGCATTGTGCAAAAAACACTGCTGGGGAAAGGACATCCATTTTGCTTCTGGGAGGATATTATAGGGTAAAGAGAAAACTTACTGGTAAGTCTACTACTACTAATTTTGTAAATTCGGTAAACTCTGTACCTGAGAGTGATGTGACTCAAGCGCACGTCATAATTTCAGAGGACAGGTAAATAGACAGAAAGGTAGAGACATATCGCAGGTAGGGGCATATCAAGTATTACTGGTCTGAACATGAAATCTTGACTGGAATTCAGGTGTTGAATGCAAGCCTGTGACAAGTATTTAGCAGTAAAATCTGTTGGGAAGGCTTGCTTGTCTCAAGCTGATGTCAGATTCGCCATGTCAGAAATAATTCTCCAAAACTAAGGCGTATCCTGCAGACTGTCTTTTCTTGCTGTGGGAGAGGACAGACTTACTGACAAAATAGGGAGGGTCCTCCAGGAAGATTACTTTGTTCCCTAAAATACTTAATTCTGTCTCGTATTCTGTCCCTTAGGGAATGGTACCATGTTATTACCCCGTCACATTGAAATGGAAATACAGGGCTCACCAGTCACTGTATTGCCGGGGCCCAAAAGTGCTCTGATCATCATTGCCTATGATAACCTCCACCTTAGGTTATGTATTGCCCTCTGTTTCTAAATGCATTTTCCTCAGCTTCCCGTTGGCTGAATTGGGATCATCAAAAGGTCAAGTTTCTAGATCTTTAAATATCAGCGTGTTACTGGTTTCTCTTCTGTGGGACCATCCTCTTCTTACGAGGAACCGAAAAGCAGTGCTAACAGAAAACCAACCTACTGAGAGGGAAGCTGCAGGAAAAAAATATTTTCCCACAATTTCTTTTGATTTTCTCTCTTCCAAGTGTAAGGTACTCCAATGCATAGAACGATACCTGTATTGGGTTCTGACTTCTGTGTCTAGAAGGCTTATTGCAGTACATAAAAATATTTCCAAGACTTTAAGTACACTTGTAACACCTTGTTTGATGATACAGTTGATATAAAATGGTAGTATTAATATGAAGTGAAATTAAAATGTGGTCTTTGTTATCAGTTTGATATAGGTTAATTCTGACATTGTTGTAATAGATCCATAAATTGTTCCTCGGACTCGTAACAGTTTGACCTCACTGATAATTTTTTTTTTTAATTAAAAGTTTTGAAGCATGAAAAACAATGTTTGTGATGTGGTATTTCACATTTTTAGGAGAGTTTTAAAACTACTAGAAATGACATAGAAAATACTGTAAGTTGTTAAGAATAGCTCTGGCTGGCAGTATTTAAATTTAAGTTAATGTAGTTTTAGGAGATATATGACTGCTGAAGTGGCAAAAAAGTACCAGCTGTAAGTGCGGAGGGGTGGAATAGTAAATAGACATAGCAGATTTCCTCCTCCCTGCCTCACACATCACAGCATACTGTAAATAAGAGTATGACTTCAGCAAAGCCTGTGGGATTCACAATGTGCCTGATGCAGGAGTAGTCCGGATACAAACCTCACTGACCGGTGTCCACGTCTACAGCCAGATCCAGCTTGCAAGTGAGAACAGTCACGGTGAGAATTACCCCGTGGCCCTCACATAATTTAGATGGTTTTGAGCACTCCCAATAGCGCTGCACATTTGAACAAAAACGGTTTAACAAACACAGAAAAGAGGCGGTGCTTCTTAATTGTGAGGAGTTTTCTGCATGCTCACCTGAATGCCCATCCAAAGCAACCAGGACATCCAAGTGGATGGAATTAGAGGTATGTAAATGGAAATCAAAGGAGACAGGCAGTTGATGTCCGCATGTAAGAAGTTAGCTGCCTGTTTATTGGGTTCAGAAGCGACTTTCCATTTGACAAGTCGCGTGGGCGTTTTGAGCCCCTCACTCTTGTAGGGACATTAAAGTGCTGGAGCATGTCCAGAGAAGGGCAACAAAGCTGTTAAGAGGTCTGGAGAACAAGTCCTGTGAGGAACGGCTGAAGAAGCTATGGTGGTTTAGTCTGGAGAAAAAGAAGGCTGAGGTGAGACCTCATCACTACAACTACCTGAAAGGAGGTTGTAGCAATATGGAAGTCAGCATCTTCTCCCAAGTAACAAGTGATAGGACAAGAGCAAATGGCCTCAATTCGTGCCAGGGAAGGTTTAGATTGGATATCGGGAAAAATTTCCTCACTGAAAGGGTTGTCAAGCATTGGAACAGACAGCCCAGAGAAATGGTTGAGTCACCATACTTGGAGGTATTTAAAAGACAGGTAGACATGGTGCTGATGGATATGGTTTAGTGGTAACTTGGCAGTACTAAATTTGGACTCGATGATCTTAAAGATCTCTTCCAACCAAAACAATTCTATGATTCTGTGTGTCTTCCAGGAGGCTCTCACCTTTCCTTCCTTCTCCGCACCCGTGCTGCCTGCTCCAGGCAGCTGTGCCCCCTTCCCTGTTGTAAGAGAAGGCTTTGCTGCCACCCCATTACATCACCCAAGTCTCCCAAGTGCTGCATTTCTTTTTGTTCTGGTTTGTAAGCCAAATAAGCAAATTTCATCTGCCAAGCACAACTGGGCTGCTACACAGCGTTGTCATAGGGTCAACAGTTTGGATTCCCTTCTGCTTTGAATGGAATAATTGGATTTATTCTGCTGCTCTTTCGCTGCTTTTTCTTTTTTTTTTTAAAAAAAAAAAAAAGAGAGAGAGAGACTCTTACTTACTCCTACTCTTGTTTGTTATTCAAAAAGAGTGGTTTTAATCTCTATCCATCCCAGCCTACCAAAAACCTTCCAGAATGTTCCGTATTCTGTCATTTTACAAGTAATTTATTGCAAGTTTAATTTTACAGAGCAGGAAGGAGAAGACAGAGGTGGAGGGTTACTGCATGGTGCTCTGATGTGATTCACTGTGCTTGTTCTGTTTATTATAATTGATTGGGAATGGTTAAAGTACCTAACAGCTGCCCTCTATATTGTGCTGATATTTATATGGTACTTTTATATTCTGTCTGAAACCATAAGCACAAAGGGTTTCTAAAGAATTAATATTAAACTTGCTTGTAAAATTCCAAGGTTTATAGCACTATTCCTTCAGTGCAGACCTGTTTGGTTTATGTGGGTGGATGCTACTTAACTGTGTGTGATGCTTTTCCATGCTTCTTTCACACAGACTGACTCTAGGTTTTGAAAAGTTTAAGCATCTTTTTGTAAAGAAGTTATTTTGAAACTAGATGACACATATACATGCAAGATTAACGTGGGGTAGATATCCTGAAGTACTCAATCACTCCGGCAACCAGTGGCCACTTTTCCTTAGCACTTGAAACCTTTTGTTTAGCATTAACCCCTTAGTAGCTTGCTTCTTTTCCGTTTCAAACAGGCTAAGGCTTGATCCAGGAGATGATGCCGGTGCAAATTGGCTCAGGATCATCTTCCCCCTTTATCCAGCGACCACATTTGCTATGGGGTGGGCCTCTGATGTACTCTCTCCAAAGCTGGATTTATGGTTTCATGTGTTTTACACCCAAACCTGGATCGGTGGTTCCCGGTTTCCTGCTGCACTAATGCAACCCCACCTCTGGGTGGGGTAAACCGCAGGTCCTTCATTTCTTTATGAGCCTGTGATCATCACAAGGCTTTCTACCATCCATCCATCCATCCATGTTGGCCTATTGTTAAAGAGACACCATAATCTGGAGGAAATTCTGTAGCTCTTTCTAAGTGTTGGCTAACCTGAATGTCTCAAAGGCATCCTCTGGATCCTTCTGCCACGACTACTGTGGTCATTTCTCCAACTTCAGTGCCTTCCTAGGAGCCACTGTGCTTCAGTCACATAAGTAACACTGTCCTGGTGCCTTCTTGTGCTCTGCACATATATTGAGTGTTAACTCAACTGGGAGCATGCAAAAGCTGAGAACAGTTGGGATAAACTGAAGGGGTTGGGGGAAAGAGAGTAAGCGTATTAGTCCTGAGTGGGTGGCTTTTCTAAGGCTAAAGGAGGTGTGATTTGAATTTTTTCTGAGTCTTTTCTGACTGCAGGAGGTGGTGGGACTGTCCTGACATCTCTACCTCCAGGGAAGCTGGTCTTTCCCCAACTCGAAGCCTCTTGGGACTAAATTAGTCCTACCTGGTGATATAACCCTAGTCCTACCTGGTGCTACCTGCCTCACTGTTGTGCCAGCTGGAGCATCTGAGTCTCTGGTTTCCTTCTTGAATAAGGTTTTAATGAATCTCCACCTGTTAAAACCCACAATGTTTTAACACATATAATAATACTGCTGCTAAGAGTATTCAGGGTTTGGACTGTGGGGTTCCCACATTTCCAAGTTTTTCTCTGCCATCAGCCAGTCTCGAGATTTACCCTCTTTTAAAAATCATCATGTAGGTCTATGACTCTTAAAAAGAAAGCATGAACACCAGACAGCGTACCATGTTTTATAACACTGATAAATCCCAAGGGCACAGTTAACATACTGAATATTGACAACAATGAGAAGAGGCAAATGCCCCTGTGAGTATGGTTATTTGTGCCTGTTTTCTTTTCATGGGCTGGATTTAGCTTTAGTGAATGCATCAGTGTGCCAGGAGCATCAGAGGCACTCCCTGCCTCTTCCCACCCCTCCCATCCCCAGTCCGGATGTTATTACACAATGTTAAGCATATTCTTTCCTGGACATTTGCAAAAGAATAGGAAGATTACCTTATTTTCATGTCTATAGCCTGCATCACAGATAACTTCTGCCCTGTTAGAAGTACTTATACTTGAAAATAAGGCTGTGGTTAATCTGCATCCGCAGAAAACCTGTATTAAATAAAGAGGCAGAAGCAGAGTGGGATTAGCGAGAGGAAGAACTAATTGGTCACACAGAAGGAGCTCTTGGGCGGGTGGAAGAAGAGTAAGCTCCCCATCAGATGCATTCTCCTTAGTTTGTTGTGGTTTGGATTTGAACAGCTAACCCACGGATTGCATACATGAAAATAGGAGATTAGGAATTCACACTTTGGGAAAGGAGCAAAGCTGCCTGCCTTAATACCCTGCTCCGTAGTGGGATGTAAGGATTGTGTTCACTTTGCAAAGCAGTTTTGAGTTCAGGTAGCTAATATACATCTGCTGCGCTCAGGTAAAAACACAGTGAAGACCAGGAACTTGGGTTTTGTTCTGAGGTCATACCCCAACTCCGCACGGAGTTAACCTCCTGATAAAAATGAAGTGCCTAGTTTCCACTGTCTTTCTGCCTGCCACTCTGCCATGCACAAGTTATTCCAGTGGGGGAAAAAAAAAAAAAAACCAACTGCTTTTTTATCAGGGAGAAGCCTGAGGCGGTGGAATCCTCAGCCTTACAAAAATATAAATGACCAGGCTTTGATTCCTGCAGAAGGTTTAAGACTGATTATTTTAAGAACCGCTGAAACCTGAAGCCGCAGCCCTCTGATTACAGTCCTAGTCTGTATTTGACACAGTGCAGTAATGATTTCTAACATCTATTTTAGTTTGGATTTAGAGAGAGAGAGCCAACCTACATTGAAGTATATTACCATGCTCTGACTTGTGAGCATTGTGTAGGAGGTTTAAGTCAGATTATTTTAAGAACTCAACAAGCCTGAAACAGCATTTTTATGATTATACCTTTTTTTTTTCCCCTCCATCCTTTCCACACAGAGCAGTAGTGAATTCTAACATCTCTTTTAGCTGGCTTTAGAGCCAGAGCCAGCCTACACTGAATTGGCCTCTTTTGATGCTACAGTATTGACTGAGGGGAGGGACAGATGGAACAAAAATCCTAATTGCCCAAACTTACAATAGGTTCCCAGCAGCAGCCATCACAAAAGAAATGTTAATGCAGTAAAAGGTAAATGGAAGGAAGCTAAACCCAACTTGTGGACAATTCAAAACCTACATCAATTTATTTTGAACTGCTTCCTGCAGTTTGTGAACACCTTCCTTGTCATAGTAGAATTATATTTGTTTTAACATTAGTCACTGCTCTGCAGAAGTCTTACCGTGCTTCTGCAATTTGTAAAGTAAACTGGAAAATGTCATCTGGCAAGAGGAACAAATGACTTCCTATGGTCCAGGGCCAATGCTCTTGAAGTTATTTGTTGCAAATGGTCAACTTCCCCTGCATAGTCTTCACAGCTGCAGCTGAACACTATCTTTTCTGCCAGTAAGAGTTGAGGGTATCTGCAAGCACAACAGATGGCAGTAGCATTTTGATGCTTCAGCCATGAAATGAGGGGGCGAAATGTCATTCTCCATCCATCCATTCATCCATCCACAGATCTACCTCACCTTAATTCTGTTAATATGTCATTCATCACATTTGTATTTCCTATGTTTTCTGTTCTATTTTCTGATGCCCTTACCTGTATGTCTGCCTTTTTAAATGCAGCTCCTGTGGATGAAGTTGCAATTAATTAAGAGCATCCCATAAACTGAAAAGTGCTTTGCAAGAAGCCTGTGTCCCTGTCCATGCAGTGAAAAGCTCCCACTCATTGAACAGATTTATTTAAGAGTTAGTTTCTTTGGCTGACCATCATTACCTTTTCTAATAATGGATATAGCTGAGGATTGTTTTGCCCGTTCTTAAGACTTCTGAAGTAGGCATTGATTCAAGATATGACTTTAAAATGCTTTTTGCCAGAGTGTAAAGAATCTCTAATTACAGAGCAAGCCCCTTTTTGTTAGACCAAATATTTACTATTTGGGAAGATATGGGAAGATTTCTATTTAGGAAGATGAAAAGATGTCAGTCATAAGTACTTAATGTGCCATTTTCTTAACTTTCGTTTGGGGTAATTTTCATAGGGTGCTTGGAGACCACTGTTTTAGTGCTGATGAATACCTACAATTACACTCTTAGGGGAAGCAAACAAAACTATTAAAATTAAAGGAAGGTGGAAACTGGTCTGTATGTAGGACAGAACATTGTCATTTTTCCACCCGTTTAATCAAAATCATTAACAGTAAGTTTATAAGGACCATGCTTGGAAGTTAAATCCCACCATGACTGGTACCTTATTGAATTTGGCAGTCAGATTCCTCGCCTTACCTTCTTGTGACTGCACACCAGCAAAGTCTCTCATGTGAGCAAGAGCTGCAGAGGACAAAGCCCTTGGCCAGTGGGCAAGGAAGAAGAAAGTTATTTTTTGCAACTGTGTATTTTCATCAGAAACTTTCTTAGATGCTATACATACATCTTAAAGGACTTTGCCATCATGATAGCCTCATAAAGAAAAATGCACTTCTTGGATGCAACTGTAAACTGTATTTGTCCAGCCACGGGGTCATTTTCAGTGACATGGTTGGTGACTCCCCACTCCTCTGCTCCCAGGAGGAGGCAGCCAGGATCTCAGGGACGAAGCAAGAGATGCCTTTGCCTTTGCTAGTTATTAGTGTGAGCGTGCTTACATGGGCGCACATGAACGGTGGCCTGTGATGTTTATTTTGCATAAAAACACCTCAGGTTATCAATATAGTTTGACATCATTCCATCCAACTGCATTGTCCTGCATTTTTTATGAAAAAAAAAAAATATGGAATTTATGAGTGCAAAAGTCTGATGATACAGGGATGTTCTCTAGGGCTGACCTGTGGCTGCCCTGTCAATAGTAAACATGCTAAGTAATGAAGCTTCCAGAAATTCCTGCAGAAAACTCTGCTGCAGCTTCCTGCAGGGTTCCCTCCCTCCCTCCCTCCCTCTCACCCTCTATGCCGAGGTGCAGTTGGCATCTGCCACTCTCGTTTTGCCTTATTACTTCTAAAGCCATTCCCCAAAAAGTCCCTCTCTGCCCACATTGCAAAATTGCTGTGCATTTTCACCCAGAAAGCTTTGACAGGTCTGAATTGGTCATCGATTCCAACATTTGTGACCGTTGTTTTTGTTCTTGAGAACCTCTGGGTTTCCCTCTCCATCCCCATCACGGTCTCGCACAGGGCAGATATAGAGGGGTGCAGCCACCAGCTTCCCCCAGTGCCACTCCAGCTGGGTTCAGCGGGATTTAGCCTCTAATTACAAACTGCTTTTTCCCACCTCTGCCTGATTATTAACCCCTTCTTTGCCTGGCACATGCACCACTGGTGGGAACGATGAGAAAACACCTACCCAGGGTCCCTGGGGCTGCTCTATAACAGAGGGGTGTTAGCAGAAGTTAGGGCCCATCTCCCCTCCTCCCATTTCCCTTTCTGCCTCCTTTTCCAGGCCACAAGTTTTATACAGAAATTTGGGTTCTTGCAAGCCCAATTATATCCATCCAGTAGCCATACGCTACTGGGGGGCGCTTGGTTTCAGTGCCTGGCAGCGGTGTCGCTCACTGGTCCCCTCCACGGTAACAATTCAAGGTCTGTATGTTTAGTTATAAAAGTCAAAGGTTAAGTGATGTGGGAATAAAATGTCACTTAATGCGACAGAAACGCGACAGAACTGAACCCGCTGATGCTTGCCTTACTCCTGGGGTTTTCTTTTTTGCTTGCAGGCTCAGTGTTAAGTAATTTTATTAACTGAGGAGGGGGAAGCATATTATTTGCTAACATTTTTATCCTCATTGCGAAATTTATTGCGTGTTGCTTCGTAAGTATTTGAAAGCAGCACGACTGGGAAGGCAATGAAAGTAAAAATGGAACATGTTGGGTTTTTTTTTTTTTGGAGGTGTTATTTAAAACACTGTACAACTAGTCAAAAAGATTAATTGTTGCTTGTGGCTAAACAGATGATAAATTTTAAGATGATATTATTACAGTGTGTCAGCATAAAAGCTCTGTGTCCCAAGTGTGTCGCCTTTTTATGTTTCTGTTGACAAGGTTCACGTTTTATAGCACACTACCAGAAAGTGTTGACACATATTCAGATCACTGATTAAATGTTTTAAAAACGTGCCACTCAGAAACTAACCCTGATGGTCTTGGAGACAAGCATTTTAGGAGTCTGAATGCATTTCCCTTCATCAGTTAGGCTGTAGCACAGTGAGCAGTATTAATTAACAATTTTTTTTTTTCATTTTGTTACATTACTATTTTAAGAACAGAGCTATGTAGAATATATTTTCAGGCATGTATTTTTATCATTGTTTTCAGTAAGGTTTAAAAATTGAATGTTAAAGAGTTACGTAGAAAGATACTTAGGCACTGAAATGGAAAAATAAAATCATCTTTCTCATGTAGGATTTTGTTGTGTTTTTTTTGGTTTTGAGGGTTTTTTGCTTCTGCTCATTCTTCACACTGATTTGTCTGTCTCGAACCCATTGGATGATGCTAAAAAGTGCAAGTCAACCTGTCTGTAACGTCAAGCTGGAAATGCTCTTGTTATTCTGGAGGTTTCACTCATGAATTTGTTCCAAGTCCTGCAATCTGATCTGCCACCTCAGAGATTTTCTCGTCCATGGAGTTGCCTGGAAGTGGGCAAGCTCCACCTGGACCTACTGTTCAGGCTTTTTTATCGCCTCATCCTACGAGTTGCTGGGCAGTTCCCATTCCTACTGCTTTCATAGAAGGGCTGCTTCTTCCCACAGAAGAGTCATAGGATAAAAAGCAAAAACAGTCCTGAAAGCATAGTTTGGGAGCCAGGTGTTTCCTCTCCCAGCTTTGCTCACTTTTGCAAATTCAGGCTTCTTTAGGTAGTTTCTGCCCCCATTTATTTTCCATTCTCGGAAACCAGGCAGCCCATTGGCAGGGATAAGCCTGCTTGGCTGCAGAAGTCCCTCTTGTGGGTCATCGTGTGTTTGAGCCTCCTGAGCCTGACCCTAGGTGGAAACCCCAGCTCTTGCTCTGGGCAGCAGGTGCTGCATAGCTTCTTCAGCATTTATCCTTCAAAAGAGAATAATTAACCCTCATTAGAAAAACATTGCTTTTCATTGGAGATATGTTAGAAAGCTCAACTTACTATTTTCTACTGGGTTTTTGGTTGGGTTTTTTTTTGTTGTTTTGGGTTTTTTAAGAGAGAAGGCGTTACTGAAATATGAACCATGCCATCTATTAGTGCTCTTTCTCAGTGTAGTATTTCTGGAGTGAAAAGTTTAGTCAAGTAAGAACACCTGGTTGACAAATTACCTTACTATTTCATGGGATAAGAATGTACAGTGAACATATCTTTAATTATCTCATCTCTTGATTCAGGAGTAGATTATATTGTGCCTATCAAACTCTATTCATATTGTGAGTGTCATCTGTATTCTGTTTCCTTGTCTTGCAAGGAAATATTCAGAAATATTTTCCTTCTGAAAAATACTGCTAAAAATTTTGTGCATATGAGGAAGCTGACTAGCTGAGTGGAGAAGGAATTTTTAATTGCACTATTTAAAGCCTGTTGTATGCTTTGTTTCCAAAAGATCATTCATCATGAAAAACAAGGTGGGGCTTCAACTTCAGTTTCTAGTGAAAACTCCCTATAAACATTTTTTAATTTTTTTTTTAAAGGAGGTATCCTCCCATCTTCAAGAATAGGCCTGACCTGTTGTAGGAGAATAAGTTCAGCTTCCACATCTGTAAGACCTGGAAAGCATCAAATACATGCTTAAGTAGAGCAGATCAAAGAGTCCTGTAATTTCACTTCTGCTCTTGTGATGATGTTGACTCATCTTTTGTTTTCCTTCCCTGTAACGCCACCAAGGAGCACTTTTCCAGTAGCTGGACTGTGAAATGAGCCTGTGGGGCCATGGTGCAGTCACATGTGCAGCAAATCTCTCTGGCCACCATGTCACCCAATAGCCACCACTCTTGTTTTGCTTCTGCCTTCTGGGGGATGCAACCCTTCTTCTTGTCCTCTCTGACAGAGGAAAAGGTGATACAGCTCATACAACACAGGGTGGGAGGTGTGTATTAAAGAGAAAGAAATTATGATTTTCCTTAGGAAAGTAGTTCAGCCCATCCCCAAGCCAGTGGTGATGAATCATTCCAGAGGAGCTGCCTCTTTCTCTACAGGCTGCCTAAAGGAAACAGATAACTCATGTAAGCTTGAGACCCAATATTTAGTTGACTGAAGAACTCTAAAAGGTAGACAGGCGAAATCCTGGCTCCATTAAGCCAGTTACTTTTTTTATTTCATTGAATTCGGCAATGCTGAGGTAATTCACCCAGGCTGTCTCAGAAAATCCCACTTTGGCAGTTGGGTAAATGGCCGAGTATGGAGCACCTGGAGCTGGACCTCCCATTTGGTGAAGTGACACGACCGACAGAGACATGCTGGATTGGTGGCCTCAGCTTGAGGTTATCCAAGATAAACAAGGAAGCATTACCTCAGTGTTTGCTTAATTTATATTTTTGAAAATTGACATACCTTCTGAGCACTAACAAATGGAGCCATCATGGTGCTAACAGACATGGAAATGCATCTATCGCTCCACTTACACTACAAAAAAGCCTGCACCCAAACTCCCAGTTGGGTATTATTTCCTGGATTTACTACAAAAAGAACAATGCATGTTTATTAAAAACAGAGTGGCTTTTAGCAGCAGCAGTAGAGCCGCGCACAATACACCAAAGCACAACAGGGGCCTTCTCCCAGCAATTGATGTGGAGAAGACCTTTGGCAGAGCAATATGGAAATTCGCATTCAGTGGCTTGATTAATTTGGAGTTTGGAAGCCACCTTCCTGAGATGGATGACAGTGGCTTATTAAATAAATAAATAAGGAGCAAGCTGAAGTCGCGCCGGCGTTATAGCATCAGATTTATGTCATCTGCGCTGGCAGAAAAGGCCTTTGTCGCCGCTATTGTTTGGCCTGTCAGCAGAGGCCTTGGCAGCGGCCTTTTGTCAGGGCTTGTGTCGGGGGTAATAACGGGGAAGATGACGGCGGTTGGTCCGTTTGATGTAACCCGGTTTTATGGATGCCGGAGTTGGCATCCGCACACGCGGGTGGAAGAAAATAAGCGTGCCGGGGCGCTGGGCCCGTCTGTTCTCAGCTCCCTTCTCCGATGGCCGGATGGGGGGGATGCCAGCACAGGGTTCCTGGAGCTCTGCTCCGGCGTGGGTCAGCCTGGGGAGTTGAATGGGAAGGAAAGGCTAAAAGGAAGAGGGGTCCCCACCACCACCACAGGTCTCTCCTTCCCCTTCGACAAGGTTCCGGGGCTTGGAAGCCTGCACAGATCCTGCAGTAGCATCAGAAGCAATTGGCAAAGTTCGGAGTACCTGTGCCTAAAACTATTTGCAAGTAATTAAGAACTGTTTTGTACAAATCTGAGTATCACGGTATGTAATAATGATCTAGCATACTCAGGGTAAAAGCAGCTAGGAACATTAAAAAAAAAAATCCCTAAATGCTGCACCACAAGTTACTATATGACATTTTTAGAGGAGTGGAGGGACCCTAATTTCACATCTTTTCAGGGGAAGCAATCTGTGATCCCTGTGGTTTTTACTAAGATCTTTGCACTCCTTTTCAACGTGCTATTTTTATGGCTTAGCATAAAAAGTAGAAGACTTTAAAATGGCAAAATGTTATTTGGAGTGCTGTGCGATTCATTCGCTCTACAGAAAAATAAAAAAGGTTTATGTTGCTCATGCGCAAGTCACTTAGTTCTTCCACATTAGTTATGTAAAGTAGAGAGATCACCACAAGTCACCAAAAAATGTAAGCTTGTTGATCTGAAGATGCAAGATAAAAAAGAAGACTATTAGTTTGCTGCTGAGAGCAACCCACTTTTTTATACCACAAAGCTGGTGGTGTTGGGTAAAAGTTAAGGAATAATTGGCACCCACTGAGAGCACCCATACAGTCTTAAATCTGTGGCTGCAGAAAAGTCTGCATGAAGACTGAACAGCTGCCATTCACCTGGAGGCCTGAATTTCTTATTTGCAAGCAGCATATGAAAGTCATTTATACTCTATTTAATGCAGAATTGAACAATCAGAGGAAATTTATTATAAAGACTTCTTGAACTGGTTTTCCTACTTTAGCGTTCTTTCAGAGGTAACTAAAAGTGAATTGACTTCGACACCAGTGAAAACTAAGTGACCCAATGAGAAAGACTTCTCATCTAGAAGCTCTTTTTTTTTTTCTTTTCTTTTCTTTTTTTTTCTTTTCTTTTTTTTTTTTTTTTTGGGGGGGGGGTGTTAGAAAAAAGTCATCAAGTTTCCTAGTTCCTTGTTTTGGGAGTAAACTTTATACAGATATAAAACTTATGGCACAAAAGTAAAAAGACCTACAGTGGTTAAAATAAAATCCAAATAATAAACCTGGACAAACCTTTTTTAGTGCATCTCATGTCACTGCTACCTACATGCTACAGAGATTTGCCAGGGTGGAATTACAACATGGGAGTTTGCTATAAACTCCACCAGGAAGAATTTAATCTCATTTGCAATGGTACAAAATCTGTACTGTATGAAATGTGTATAATACAAAATCTGTAAAGATACTGGTCATTATCTTGGGTTACGTTCCAGTTTTCAGTGTTTTTTGGAAACAGCAGTATTGATTCTTTGTGTGTGCATGTACTGGATAATTTCTTTTTCTTGAACCAATTTATTCACTTTGAAATCACAGGGGGACCTGAACATAGAAAAATAAATTTACTGGTTTCAAAAAAGTTAATAATGTCTCATTAGCTAGACACTGAGACACTTTGCATGAGGATGCCAGAATAATGTTTGATAAGATCAATAAAGTTACTAAGATTGTGTGGTATTGATTTGGTAAGAACATAGATCTGTAATAATTTCATTTAAGAAACTGCACATTCTGTTCACCTTTACATGTGACTGGATGAGTTCTGTGTTAGCAATGCTTTGCTTTAAAAAAACTGTGTAGATTGGTAAAACAGAACAACTGCAATAAGCTGAGAAGGTTCACACTACATGAAATGTTAAAAATACAAAGGCTCAACATTATAGGTAGCCATAGTTTAAGTCTTGTAAATTCACGTTACATATATTACTTTGAAATTTATTTCCTTACTATTATACAGAAAACATCCTTGCATGACTTTAGATTAACTACTGGACACACACCATCGACTTCTTAAACTGGTTGATGGTTGCCTCAGTGCAATGAGAGTTTTGTTGGCAACGTCAGTGACGACAAGTTTTTATCTGCAGTAACCTTCTAGAAACAGGAAATCCTGTTTCCAAAAGGTTCTCTTCACTTTTACATTACTTCAGTTGGTGAATTGAGGGCATTGGATGTTTCAAAAGAAGCAGACCTTATTTTGCAGGATTTATCTACCTTAACCTACCCATGCCAAAAAAAACCCAAACAAACCAAACAACCAACCCCAAAATTGTACAACATCCTTTTGCTATACATGGTGTGACTCATTGTTATCTCTGGGGCTTTATTTTCATGTCCTCAATCGTCCATGTAAATTAATGTTAGACAGCATCTTTAAGTAGTATTCAAAGCGTTTTAAAGAAATTATTGCAGTTATCAAATGTAGGGCAACCTATTATAGTTTCAACTGCCAGAAAATTTAACACTAAAAAGATGGACTGCTTCTTGGGGTGAAACAAAGCACATATTTTCACCTTAGATAACTATCAAGAAAACTTTCTAACCCACTCAAATATCAGTCACCCATCATTGCTGTAAACGTGAATATAGGCCAGCCAATCCCTCTGCTTACCAATAGGTGTTCAACACCTGCAGATGTTGTAGTTGGTTTTTTGGGGTTTTTTTCTGGCAGGCGTTGGATATACCATTACTTGAAAGCCTTGTGGTTATCATTGACTTTGCCTTGTGTTCTCATAGGCAGAAAATGTACTTAAAGATGCTTCTCTTTAAATATGTACCAGAATTTAGCTAATGGCATTTATTTCTTTCCTATTCAGTCATGGAGAACAATGTTTTTATCAGAGTAGTATTTTATCAGGAATCGTGGGTATATGAGTTTCTAAAATATTCTCCTTAGATAAAAAAAATTAATTTTTGTTTTCTGCTCCAATATTAACTGTATGGTGCTGGTGCCCTTCCATTAGTCTTTTCACATCTCTTTTTTTTCTCTCTGCTTGATGGCATTTCCTTTTACACTGTTTTATTCTGTAGGATTTACTCCTTTCCTGTTTGCTTGTTCACAGTAAATAGCTCCAGTTGCATTTGTTGGGGGAGGGCAAGTATTTATAGGTGAGGATCTGGTCCACCGGTCCTGAGATCACCATAATAACCTTTCACAGTGCATATTTTAGTTAAAGACTGCATACTCAAGCAGCACTTACTGTGGAGTCAGGCGTATATATTCCAGGAAACTGAATTTGCCCTCAGTAGTCAGATGCAAAAATGGAGCAAGGCTGTTACCTTGGTATTTCCTTTATAGATCCCTGCAGTCCTCTCATCCAGGCCCATTCAGTTGAATTTTATTAGGAAGAAAAATTTAGCACCTACTAATGGGTATTAAAATGGTTTTTTGTAAAACTGTATTATAAGTCCATGCCTTTAAGGGACTGGAAGCAAAATTAGATTCCCAAACTCTTTTTTGACTCATACATTAAGATACCTAAAGTCTCAAACAACTAAAATTTCAGGAACAATGTCTGAGGAAGCAATGACTGCTGTAGGTGTATGTGCTGGAAAGTAAAATGTAACTCCGAATCAGAAAACTGTGTTTAAAACAATATGCTTAGAGATCCTTCTGCCACTGTTTTGTAAGGTGCTGAAGTAGGGTTTTTTTTTTTTCTTATTTCTGCTATAAGTTTCTGGATTCTAACCAGATCTCCCAAAAGAGAGTGAAAAAGAGAGAAAATCTTTATGGAGTTTGCCCTGACCTATAAAAGCACCGCTCTGCAGGAGCTACAAATGGCTTTTTGGCTAAGTTCAGCAGCTGAAAGGGCCTCTACTTGTTTTGTCTCCAGCTCTGACAATAGCCATAGAGAAGAATGTCTTCTTTAAAAGTTCTGGGGATCAAGCTGAACCTTCAGCTGCTCGAGTTTCGGCACTCCTCTTCCCTCAAAAAAAAAAAAAAAA
>VXBJ01006838.1:61824-73028 GCA_013400055.1 Nycticryphes semicollaris
TGTTAAAGGGCCTAATCCTGCTTCCATTGAAATCGGTGTAACTTCGTCTCTTTTCAATATTATTTTGGGTAGGCTTCTCTTTTGGGCTGCTCGGACTATGTTGTATGCTTTTAGGTTAAATCAAGATTTCATATTTTACAGTGCAATATAAAACATCTAAGGAAAGGAGACAAGATTTTATTTCTGAAAAACGGTTCCAGTTTGAAAATAAGCAGTAGGAAGATGGTATTTTCTACATGTTTGCAGATGATGTGAACACTCCTGTTCTTGTTTGCAAGCTTTTGTACTGGGGGCAGCTGTTCCAAAGAGCTTGGTCAATATTGGGGGCAGGCCCTCTGGGTACAGGTGAGTAAAACTGTCATTCTAAGAAATAGCTGAGTTTTCAGAGGGTATTTCTTAAAAAAGGAGTGCTTTGGGGTCCACCATCTTTCCGATATTCCAGTGCTATCCCACCTGCCTGGACAGCGAGAGCTGGGCTCAGTCCTACCATCAGCTGGGTTGAAAAACCCCACTCCAAAAATGCACGAGTTGTCTGGCCATTTGCTGTTTTGGTGGAGAATCCCGTATTCCTCCTGTTGAAGCTGAGCAAGAAAGAAACACCAACGGCTGTCTATATGGCCAAAATATATGCATGTCTCAGCCTTTCCCAAAACAGCTGGTGGCCTGGAAAGCAGGGTCTCCAAAGAGCTTGGTCAATATTGGGGGTGGTGTTTCCCCTTCCCTGGGAAATGCTCATAGACACAGTGACCCACACCTCCTTCAGTCCAGCCATGTTTTAGGGCAAAGAAGTGCCTTTGAGGGGGTTTATCCTGGACGGGTGATGTTCTGCATTGTGGTGGGGGCCCTTTGTTTCTCCATCCCTGGTCCTTATAAAGAGCTACTGAGGACAGAGGACACTGCAATACAGTAAGAAGGGTTGAAAGCCCTTAATTGCAATCATCTTAAATTGCTAAGACAGAATCCCCGTGAGGCTTTCAAAGTGCAAGTTGTTTGGATAACTTCTATAGTTGGTAAAGGGAGGGAGGTGCATCTGGAGGGTAGGCCCTTCAATCCAAAGACACCAAGCTGCTTGCTAGGTGCCTCGTTCTTTGAAAATACCTGATTCTCTTAGTTGATAGTACAGATCACTTTCACCAGTAGTGTTTTAGATTACCAGTGTGAGGTGGGATGAAAACTACTCCTGAACTGGGAAATCATTTAAACTGAAAAAGTCATGACGGTGCTGAAAAGGTAGCAGTCCCAAAGCAGCTGAGAAAGCAGAAAAATCATTCGGCAGCCAAAGAATGGTATTGTGGTTAGCTGATGCAAAAAAAAAGAAAGAAAGATCCCAAAAGATCTTTCAAGATATCTTAAGAACCATACCTCTGAATATGTATCTGTGAGCTTGTAGAACTGTTACAAAAATACATGAGGTTTTTCAGAGGAATGTAAAATGGACATCGAATCGACAAAATCAGATTAAAGATAATTGGAAGATAATTATTACAGGATATTAATGCCATTCTTGCTTTTCATTATTTGTATTTTCCACATGGAAAGGACAGGCAGGTATCTTCAGTGTAACACCTTCTGGTTTTTAGCTTAAAGGGGGGAAGAGCAACTTCTGAGAGATCCTGTAGCAACAACCATTTTGAGCTGTGGCGAGGTTTGCTGGATGCAACGCAGCATCACGTAGAAATGCTTCAATTGCTTCTGAGCGAGCTAGCTCAGGAAGTCGGAGCAACGTTAATTGCATTAAGCGCTCTACTCAAGCTAATGTTTCCTTCTGCTTGTACCCGGACAGCTTTGATATGTCTGATGGCATTACATGAGGTGTGTCAGCTTGCCTAATGCACAGGGTAATGCGTCGCGCCTAAATAACGGGAAGGCCAACACAGGTGCCATGAAAAGAAGCGACTCGGTGCTTCTGATGCTGTGTTATTAAACTCACTTTCCCTGCTGCAGAGAAACATCACGTGTGGGTTTGCGGGTGCTGTATAAAATCCAGATAATCTATTTCACATAGTGTCAGGCACAAAGTAGGGCCCTAGAGCAGGATTAAATCAGAAAGAAAAAGGAACAAAAGTGTGATCATTTGGCCTCCTATAGGCCCTTAAGGGAACAGAAAACGAGTTTAACAATGCGATGATTGTAGCTCCAAGTTGTCTCCTTGGTGTGACACCGTTGTGGGGCTCCTTCATGTACCTATGAACTGGGGGATTTGCCTGCGCACCCCACCAAAGGCAGCCTTGGGTGCTTCTGGGGCCACTCCGAAATCACAGCTCACCGGCATCAAATGGAGAGCGGCGCATTTCTTTAAGGGTAGAGAAGCCCGGAGGATAATGGAGTCATTTAACTGCTTTGCCTGGCTTGATGTATGAAGGTAGACTCATGAGTAGTTCCCATAACATTTTGCTGGTGGTTTAATCATTACCAAGAGAAAAGCCTAAAGAATGCAGAGGACAGCACACTGCACTTGTGGGGCTTTTTTTTTTTTGGGGGTGGTGTTTTCTTCTGTTTTTAAGAAATGCGTGTCTTTGATGAGATATGGCTGCAGGCTACCATTTGACATTTTATGTCGGCTACCTTTTGTCGGCGGCTCATTATTGATGCTGTATTCTGTTTTAATTCACACTTCTCTGCTAATCAATTACAGCGTTTATCCATTAATCAGGTATTCTGACAGGGTCAATAACTGCTTTGCAGTTTTGTGGGATGTTGCGCGTTATCAAGCAAGTAGCAACAGTCGGCGGATTAGTTTAGCACGGCGTTGTTTTCGCAAGCTGGTGGACGTTCAGGGGAGTAAACACCTAGTGAGGCTTCTGGCAATTACTTGGGTTTTTTTGGATTCCTTGTCAAAAAACCTCATCTGTTTGCAAAATTCATCCTCGCTGGTGGGTGTGTGAGAGCGTGTGCATGAATGCGTGCGCTCACGCATGGCAGCCTGCATGCACCCATGTATGCCTGCCTTCCCCCATCTGTGTGTGTACAAATAGACCTAGGTACCCTATAGTCTAAATACCTACCTCTCAAAATGTGCCAGTTCAGCTCTAGGGCTTGTAACAGCTATACTGGTGGTAAACCATCACAAGCATTAAAGGTTTTTTTCTTCATTTTAGCAAGTGGTGTAGATAACAGAGGGGGCAACATTTAATTGGACAGTTACAGTTTTGGTAGTTAAGTTACCGTCTATAATGACGGTAACAGGTTTCAATTATCTTTTTTATGACAGATGTACCAACATTTAATTGTTTCTCGTCAAGTGTGGAAAGAAAAGACACTTCTGTAGATTTTTCAATTCTTCTACATGTCACTTAGCTGTCTGCACCATTGTTTGAGCTCCTTTCTCTCATCCTTTTTGCAGCAATGAGTTGTGTCATTCCCTCATGATCAGCACTTTTGTTGTCTTTGTTTTTTGCTGTACCTCAGAAGTCCATCTTTTCTTTCATCTCCTTCCCATTCATGCATGAGGGAACAGTTGTGCTCTGTTGTGGGGATGTTCCGCTGGATTTCAAACAGTAGGGTTTCTTTTTATTCTCTTCTAAGTAGTACAATGGGGCTGAATGTCTGTTGCAGAATGCACACACTAATATGCCAGGTTATTTGGTTTCTAAGAAGTCAATAAAAATGCTACATTTAGGTTCAGTACTTGGCTTGCTTTTTTTTTGCTGTTTGCCTTTCGGTCTTCAGTTATAAATCTGTTTGTTTGTTTCTGGTTATAAAATGTAATCCTTGGTATTAAATCCAAGCGTGGAATCAACAAACACTTAGGAAAAAAATGTTAGTGGCGATGGAGTATTTTCACACTCGCAGATTTGGCAGACTCTATCTTCCCTGATAAGGAAGGGGAAACTGCCGCCAAATCTAATTAATGGAGTCTATAACAGGGAAGGAGAGAGAGAGAGAACGGGGCAGGGGGGAGATGTGATCATGAGTTCATCTTGGCAAAACTTTCTTGTTTCTTGGAGACTTAGCTAGTGTTTGAATTTAAGAAAAGGTAGCTTTCATCGATTTAATTTTTAAGGACTTTTTTTTTTTGCTTGTGCAAGTACTTAGTTTATAAACACTCGTTCAAAAGCCATTTCAACGGCAAAAGGCTAAAGACATAAAAAGCTAGAGATATCTTCAGACACTTTGTTCTCATATTCAGGAACAATCTTCAAAATCCTTCTTAATGAGGTCATAAAAGAAAAAAAATCGAACAAGTGGTACTTGTGTACCTCTCTAGGATGTGTCATCGGGGTCACTTGCCACTAGGTTATCCTATTTAAAAAGGGATTGGGATAGTTCAATCAAGCATTGCATTAAGAGAGAGACTTTGATTAATTCCTTCTCTTCTCTATTGTGCTATAGATAATTTCAGTAAATTTGTGATACTTTCTTCTTAGTCAGCGTTGAGGCTTAACGTTCTTGATGTGTCATGCTGAGTATTAGCATTTATTGGGCCTATTTGGCTCTAGCAAAGAGGAGTGTTGGCTGCAGACAGCCCTCTAATCTTTGACAAGTGAGGCCATTCTTTCAACATTACCGTTATTTCAGGTCATAGAGAGAAAGTGTTCTCTTACAGGTTTGCTGCAGGAACACATATGGCATGTAAAGGAAGGGGAAGAAGAAAAAGTAAGTAGGCTGATGATTTATTGCAGATTTCTTTTCAGAAAAAATAGAGGTGGCTTTTTGTGGAGAAAATGACTGTCTCGAATAACTTGTTCGTTTTGTGACACAATGGGAGAGAAGTAAAGAAAGGCAAAGCTGAGCTGTGTTTTACTAACTTGCACTGTGGCCGGAGACTTGAAATGCAGCAGAACTGCAACTCAGGACCCAGCTACAATTACATTATTTTTATACCTCGTGAAACCTAACTTTTATTTAAAAAGATGATTGGTGGTGGTGGTGGTAAATTTCCTTTTTCATTTAATTCTCTCCTTTTTAAAAAAACATAACAAAACAAAACACAACTAAAAGGATGTGTTTTGATAATGAAGAGATCGCATTATGTCCTATTTCTCAACTAAACGTGCACTTCTTTTCCCTTGAATATAGGTCTTCAGAATTGGCATGATATGTCTTCTATTTATTGTAAAAAATTTCCGTCTTTACGTTTTTTGGTGTAATCTCCCCTCTCTTCCCTGGCTTATTTTGAAAACGTGTGTGATAGTCGCTCCGGAGATTCAAGGCCCTGTTAGGTATACACATATTTAGGCGCTCTTTAAAAAGTGGATTTTTGACCTGATAGACCGTAACGGCTCCCAGGGAGCCACTATGGTCATTGTGTAAATCCTTCTTAGTTTTCGGTTTACTCACTTGATATACCGTAACGGCTCTTAGGGCCGTTATGGTCTATTGTGGTAATCCAGCTGCTGCACATGCGCGTGAAGCTTTTGTGCCTAAAAATCCTCAGGAAGTTTTGTTGGGAGCATAGCGGGCACATCCAGAATCACTTCCTTTCTGGGGCAGGGAGGGGGGGAGCGGGGGGAGTGGGGGAGATGAAATGGCTGGAGGAAAAAGCAGTAGCTCTTCTTCCTTTCCCCGTGGTAACAGCCAAAAACACTGGGGCACCTAAAAAGCTATCAGCCTGCCAAAAATGATACATGTGAAAAAACCCACACTACTGTCACATGCTCAAAATATTATCTAGAAAGGCTGGTTTGAATCAAAATGTTCACAAGTGTGAAACAGACGATTTTTATTTATGCATTAATTTAATGTATGTCTAAGATGTGTGTCAGGCTTCCGCCCAGTGGGATTTTTGGCAACTGAGTTATTGACCCTTGAAAATGGGGAATTGTAACTGAAAGGCTGATATAGTCGTAACTATAGCAACACTGTCAGTGTTCCTGTAATTATTAACTTTTTTTTTTTAATAAAAAAATTAAGGAGCTGTTTCTTTTCTTAAAGAAACCTTTATTGCAAACTGATGGTGCCACCATGGAGATGCAATACGTTGAAACAATGCGTGTCAGTTAGTGACTAAAATAATTAAACTGCCGGGAAAGTGTGGAAAAAGAATTTAACATAACGTGCTTGTGTGAATAAGGCCTATTGGTTCAAACTGCTCCTACGAGCCAGCGATGGCAGGCAGTTTTAGTCCTCATTTTGTGCTGTGTAAAGCTGGCGGAAAGCTGCGTTTTCTTGACTTGTGCAACTTTTCACGCCGTGCTGGCTTGAGAGAGCAATGCTTGTACTTCAGACTGGAGGCAGGGATTCAGACATTTATTTGGGGTTAATTCTCCAGCGTACGGGGCAGAGTGGTTTCACTGTGCAATACGCATGCCTGCCCTCAGCATGGAGAGCAGCAGCGTCTCCCACCAGTGCAGTTTCATGGGGGCTTCATGGCAGAGAGCACCGCAGGGCACCCGGGTCCAAATGCGATGCCACCGGGCTGTCAGAACCACACTAGGCCATGCTCCACTCTCCTCCTGCTAAGGGTCACCAGAGCTTGCAAGGTCCTTCTCCTGGCACAACGCTAAGTACATTTAAGACCTATCTTCTTTGGGCCACTTTGGCCACTTCGCATGCTTTTCTCCTAAGCCTTGCTCCATGGTGGCCATCAGCTGAGGTGGTAGAGGTGGGATACCTCCAGGAAACGATGCTGCTGTTCTGGAGTCCCTTCACCCTTGTGAGGGCACAACCAAAGCACTGGCCATCCTGTCCAAGTATGGTTTTCCAGGACTATGTGTGTGCATGTGTTGGTGGTGGGGAAAACGGGAGGGAAAGGCTGTTGTACTTCAGCAAGATCTGAGCAGCAGACTGCTTGCAGAGCCCCGTTACCTTTTTCTAAGACTGGACAAGTCCCTTAAGCCCTTATTATTGGTCTGGAGTGTGCTTGCATTTTTCAATTCATCTTCCAACAGGGATAAGAAATGCCCATTATGTATAAAATGTGTGCAACTAAGTATTTAACGTGAAGACAGCAAGTATTTAATACTGCCACAAATGGTGGCGAGTCCTCTGTTTTCTTATTCCTTTGAATCCAAACTAATGATTGTACTATATTTAAACAAGTTCTTTAATTGCTTTTGTTAAACAATCAGTTGCTAAGCTTTCCTTAGCCAGGTTTCAGATAATGGCTTTTGTTTTTGTTTAGCCATCTGTCCCTGTATTAATTGTCCTTTTCCCCTAGCATCCCCCCATAATTTTGGCAAACTAGTTCATGAGGTTGATCAAAATTCTTTTTGCTTCATTTTCTATTGTTGGACACCATTACCTTTAGCATTTCACACATTTAATGGATGCAGTTCTGGGTAGTGAAGGGAAGTTCTTGCACTGCATCACAGGGAGCTGAAGTTACTTACATTTTTGTGCAACATTAAGTGCTGGCAAAACAGTGCAGAGGCCTCAATTAAAATGGTCACTTGTGTGCTGAAAGTCAGTGTGTAGGGCAAGTAAAAACGTTTTTCTGCTTCCTCTGCAAAGTGAGGTGGCTGATCACAGTTAGAGGGTTTCAGAAGAACCTCTTCTGGGGTCAGCATCGAAGTTCCCATTTCATTTCCATTCTGCATGCTGAACCACCATTCGTTCTGCATGGTTGACACAACTTCTTCCCATCTTTGACTGGAAGGCTCCTGAACCAGGCCTTAATTCAAAAAGGTGCTTAGTCAAGTGATAATATTAGAGTGCTCAGCCACTTCACATTGTGCTCAGCTGCTTTGCTCAATCAAGATCATGCTGTCTCTTTTTACTTCATCATCCTCCCCTGTACTCCCTGTCCTTGCCTCCCCTTTCCGCTGCTTCATCCTCAAAGACATATGCCAGGCTGCCCCTGTTTTCCTTAAGTGATGTAGCTCACTGCCCTGAGTTAATACATTTTCTCTGTGTCTGATGCCACATTAAGAGATTCCTCAAAAAAATTTCCAGTGACCTTTTCCTTTTTTGTCTTTTTTCCTTTTACATCTTCTTTTAATGTTGCTTTTGACCTTGTTTTCTTCAGCTTTCTAAGTGAATCCCACCCTGCCTCCCTTTTTGCATCCCTGCTTGATGATTTGGTTTCACAGTCTCACCTCCTGTCCTGCTGTGTCTCTCCTACAGTTTTTCCTGGTCTTCTCCTGTGGTGGCTTGGTTAGGGTCACATCCTGGCACTGCCAGCCTCACCACTTCCACAAAACCTGTCCCTCTCTTTGGGCTGCAAGGGCCATCTCTCTGAGACAGTAGGCATTTGTCACCCTTCTCCTGGCTGACTGGGCTACCTGGGTGCTGGCTGTCCAGCATCACCTCTCTTGCTTTGACCTGACCCTAGAGCTACCCGTTACATGCTGCTGGTTTCAGATTTTGTGTCTGCGCTGACAAGGTCCTGGGTTTTCCTCATGTCATCCCTCTGCCAGACCTTGCTTCTTGCAGCCTACACTTACTGTTTTATTCTCTTCCTCCTGTAGATGCTTTTCCACCTTCTTACTGTCACTGAAACTTGAGCAGTCTTACCAAAGTCCTCCAACTTCCCTGTATTCAAAGCCACCCTAATATTCCTTTGCTGGGTTAAACATTGTTTTGTTGGTTGCTGGTTTCCAAGCAATAATAAGGGTACATAGAGGAATAAAATTGTATTTTGAATCAAGACATACACATATCTAGTTGAGTAACAGAGTAATCAACATACTGCAACTGCCTGAAGCCTTATTTTTTTCTCCAGGCTCTTTTATTTTCACTTCTCCATAATTCAATCCATCCTGGTCAAGAACCTGTCTTCTGTTCACTTTCTTCATAATAATAAGTAGCATTTTACAGAGGTTAGAAAATAATAAAATGGAATATTCTAAGACTAGTATATCTAAAAATGCATACAGCTTGACTACTGGTTACTTATTTTTCAAATTAATATAAGATCCCGAGGCATGAATAAATGTACCTACTAATATTTATAATATCCTTTTTGTGGATCAAAATCTAGCAACATGCTTGAAATGCTCAAGTTAGCAGGCATGACGGTTGTCATGGTGGGAAAACAATTTACATTATATCTGTCAGGAACAAAGACAACATGTCTTTAAATGATCCCAAAACATAACTGTATTTGTTGAAAGGAAGAGCAGGATTTCAGGCCAGGTTGCACCAGGGTTGTTTTTTTTCTTTGAGCGCACTGAATTATCTTGTAGAACATCAGGAATGTCCTGCAGTGGAACAACATTTCTTCTGAAGAAGTAATGGTTGTAGTATGTAGCAAAAGAAATGACACAGCACTAGCACTGGCAGTGGTGGTATTTATCTTTCAGCTGTACCAAAGATACACAAAGCAGCCTAAATACATATCCATTCAGCTTCAGGTATCTAAGATAGTTGTGAAAGTCTTCCCAGGGACCCGCCTCTCTTTACTGTTTCCATGGGGAACTCAAGTCTGTTTTGTAAAGGGCTCAGCTGTGGTTTTACAACCCAGTCTGCGCACAGAAACCGCGCAGCCTTGGGACTGGGATGGAGAACAGGTAACGGTGAGGGAAATCCCACCCTTGTCCTGCTGCTCCTCAAAAGAGAAGAAAGAAATGAGTTGTTTGCAGTGCACTTTGGTGCCCTTGGCTACCACTGTAAGTGTGTATTTTAGCCAAAGACACGTTTTTATTCTCACTAGTGGGAAGTGTAGCGGTAGAGTAGGCACCCTGCAACAGCCTCTTAATCTTTTCCTTGCCCTGCGAAATAATCCGAGCAGGGACAAGGATGGAGGATATGAGGTTGAGTTCTTATTTTCTTATGGCTAAAAATACTGAGCTCCGAAAGGTGAAAAGGAAGGAGTGTCGCTTGTGTGAAATGCCCGGTTGGTTGCTTTGTTCTGGCAGGGATTTGGCACAGAGAGAGAGTGGTAACATTAGGGGCAGAGCTGCTTTGGCTCACAGTCGTGTCTTCAGTCTACAGCAGCTGTAAATCTGCAGGGTCACACCTGTACTTGCAGGACACGTAGGATACCCAGAGGGTGTGGATGCAAAGTGTGTGATGCAAAGACCACAAGCGTTGCAAAAGGCATTGTCATCCATAACTAATGGTGGAACAACCTTCAGTCTACTGTACATGGGGTCCTGAGAAGCCTTCATATTTCACTGGAGAATTCCCACTCTAATGACATTGCTGAAGGTGCAGGAAAAGGCAGTTTATTATTGTCCGTCTGCTGTCACACATTTTGTTCTTGCTTGCAACCAGGGCTAGTGAGGTTATTATTTTGCTTTTTATCCTTTAAACTCAAATGACCGAAGAAAGGAGGAAAGACTTTGCCAGCTGGATGTGGTCTGGAGAAGAGAGTAGACGTGACACATTTTTTTACCAGCTCTTATGATGCTAATCTCTGATAACAAATCTTGCCATTACTGGGACATTAGCTCAACTAAACTGTTTTTCAGGAAGATAAACATTGAACCGTCCATGACATTCCTCCTATCAGCTAGGAAACAGATGATGAACAAGGGGTGATGTGAGACTAATACCAATGCTTCAGACCATCCAAATTCCATATATATCTCAGTTTTGAGAGAGGTACTTAGCACAAATGTTTTGATTCGATCCACAGCACATTTAAATACTTCTAGGAATGTTTTTTTGCCTTGTTTTGCCTATTTTTTTTTAAATCTTGCTTTGTTTCTTAACATTAGTACAGATTACTGACTTGCTGCACAGAACTAAAAAGTATCTCAACTATGTTATTTCACCTTTGTACTAAACTGTATCTAAAATGAGACCCCAGGGAAAAAAAAAATAAAAAGGTAGGGAGATACAGGAGTTGAGTATTTTTAATCTTTGTCCAGTACAGGACAGCAGACATATGTTATCTAGTTATCTAATTTCCTTAAGTCTGAATCTGTATTCATGACAAAGGCTGTTAAAGAGGACTTTTAATGGAAAAACAAGTGCTGCCTTTACATATTTTCAGGGGGAGATTTTTTCCCACAAGGTTATAAATCAGTGAGTTCAAAGAGTCTGTATGTTTTTTGGGTTTTATACAAAAATGCAGTGCTCTACCAGTTATTTGAATGAGCAGTTGCTCATTTAAATGTTATTAAAACTGTTATATGGAAGTAGACCTAATTAATTTTCTGCTCATAGATTTTATTTCCATATAATCCAGGATTTTTGCTTATCTATTATATATCAGCTTTGTGAACTAAAAGGAATTTCCTTTATTTGTGCAGGTTGCAAGGGAGACAGTGTGTTTTTCTTCTTCACTTATTTTTAAATAAATAAATATTGAACAGGCTGCATCAGGAATTTCGAGTGGGAAAAAAATCCTCCTCATGCTTAAACTGGGGCAGCCTGGA
>VXBJ01006839.1:0-52126 GCA_013400055.1 Nycticryphes semicollaris
GGCAGGGGGTGGCACTAGGGGGGTTTTGAGGTCCCTTCCAGCCAAAACCATCCTGTGATTCTGTGATCTGTGGAAGATATTTAAAAAATCATCATTGTTCATAATTATCACATTGCTGATGTACCTGGGCTGAGAGTGAGTTGTCCCTGAGTGGCCATGAAGGCACCATGGGCTTCCCGGCTGTCCTGCGGGGGACAAGGGGGTTCTATCCATGGGGAGCAGCACCGGGGCATGTTCTCTCTGGGGTGGCTGGGTCTCTTTTTGATGCTTTAATCTGATAGACTTGTGAAGAGCATGACTTCTCTTTTAAGGCCACATCCAAAAAAGGGAGAAAAAGCTGTAAGATCTTTGGGAGGGGGTGGGAAAGCCACAACATAACGTCATTAGGGGGGAAAAAAAAGGTAATATCATTTTACTAGAAGTGTTTGTGAAGCTCAGTTTACAGTTATCAACTGTTTTCCTGAAATAACTGATACTGTGCTAAAACTCTGGATAGCTGCTGATATGTTAATGTTTTTCTCAGTGTGTTTACAGGGATTATAAAATGGAGGTGGCATTGAATGGGTAGGATGAAAGATTAAAACTTTCCAGCTTTTTTAAGCAGTGTTTGCTCGGAAGCAGCACACATCAAAGCTGTGGTTTGGCTGCTGAATTTCAGCTTCCCTCTGTAGACAGTTCTGGTCCCTTCCTCTTGCTTTGAGTTTTTTGGTTTGGTTTTTTTTGTTGTTGTTGTTGTTTTTTTCTCTGTCTGCAAATCTTAAATATTCCTCTAGTGGATTTTCTCAAAGTTTAAGGAATATGCGCTCGCACCTTCTGAGCGTACTTTGATTTGAAAAGAGAGTTTTAAGTTGTCAGAAAGAGTCCCAGGTCTCAGAGCTGTCGTGTCATTCGTGTGTTAACAGCGGTTTTACACGGGGAGCAAACGGTGATGAATTTGGTAAACGTTTTGCAGGTAAGTTAGGGTTGAATGCTGGGAATGCTCTCTTTTCTGGTACTCAAAATTGCGGATTTTAAGTTTTCAAAATGCAAAGCCATCCTGGAAATACTGTATCTGCTCATGGGGCCCGTTGCTGTCACTTGGAAAAGGTATTTCCGTGCTGACACGCACGAACTGAACTCAGCTGCTTTTTGCTGTTTCCCCTCCACCCCCTTTGGCTGTCCTGGTAACAGCCTGGAAGCAGAATTCACCTTGTTGTGCTCCTCAGTCTCCCTGTAGCATTCCTCGAGTGATTTCCCATGTTTCTGAAGAGCGTGAAATCACTAAATAGTGAATTTCTTTACCACTGGCCGGGGCTGCCAACCCACGCGCCAGCGTCCTTCTGCTCATCTCTCATCAGCCATGGCCTTGTCAGCTATTGCAGAGAATTCCACCTCTGGCACTGTGATGTGAAAGCCATGGGCAGTAATTTAATGAGACTTCTGTGGATACTTGGGGTGGATTTTCATAGTAGTTTGTCGTTGTTGTTGTTATTTTCTTTTAAAAAGATTGCTTATTGCTGCTCTCCAGTTCTGATATAGCTGTTTGGGGGGCAGTGGAGCCTTCAAACCTATCTGTGTCTGAAAATAACCTTGTCACCTGGACCCGGGACTTGGAACTGCACCTCAACTATACTCCCAAATGTAAAAAAATTGCCTTTTGCTTGAAGTACCAAGCAGAGCTGGGCACAGGATGTATGAATAACCCCAAAATATTTCAGTACTGATACTTGTGTTGGGAAGATGCATCAAATAAAAGTCGTGTGTGGAAAATGAGCTGGGCTTGAAAGAGCAAGGGAAGAGGCAGAGGTGCTCGGGGTATTTCTACAGCGTTGTCGTGTGGAAGAGACCTCCCTCCTGCCAGCAGGTACAAAAGACCCAAGTAGTTTTATGCAGCAGCTGAATTCATTATCTCAAACCCTGATGTTCATTTTAGCCTGTTAAGCAGCAGAACGGGTGAACCTCAGTTAGGATGGGAAGGGCAAGAATAATGTCTTGTGAGACAATGCAGACAGATGAACTTTCAGTAAGGCTGAAGGAAACGGCAGTTGAACCCGGGAAGCCTATGTGATAATGTGTATTTTCTCACCTTGCTTTTTCTGTGCTTCTGTTAAGACAGGAGAAGGTTGTGAACCTTGAAACGAATGTGATCTTTTCCCTTTTGCCTATTCTCTCTTGTAGTTTAGATGGCACCTCATTAAAACATCATCTTGTGCTTCAAATCTCATACAGAGCATATTTATCAGGGAATTTCTGTGAAGTGAATCCTTTCTTAATCCTAATGCCGTAGAGTTCATAACACTCAAGTGTAATGATGTCTTTTATGAAAGTAAATTAATGTGAGGAAGTCAGAACTATAATAGCTAGATTAATGTTGGATGTCTGAATAACTATTGCTTAATAAAATTTAAACACCAATTGTCTTGGCTTCAAAGTTTGAACAGATGAACATGTAGGCACAGGAATTGGGTTATTAAGTTTCTGCCCAATTAAACTGCAGAATATTGTTGGGAAACAAAATTAGAATATGCTTTGGTTAGCCTGTGTGGACATGAAAATCTTGCATGTAAAAATCTTGTGTTCGTGATGCTTCATCTCTGCACTGTGCAAATTACAGCATCCACCAGCAACGGAGAACTGGGAGGAGGAGGAGGAGAATGTCGTTGTTTGAGCGTGAGGTTGATTTGGGCTGAAGTTTGCTGAGTTGAGATTTAAGTGAGAAGCAAAGCAGTGTTCCCAGGGGGTGGCAGAGCTCTACTGAGTTCACTGCTCTCCAGCGCTCTGCGGTTTGTCGTCTTCGGAACTGTAGGACGTCAGGGCTCAAGCTTCAGATGGTGTTCGAAGGAGTATCGTTGCCATGGTTGAAGCCTCGTATCCACGAGAGTAGTTTTGGTGTTGCAAGGTCAGACAAGTAGAAATGTGAAAACTTGGGAAGGCATCTCTGAAGTTCTGCTTGGGTTAACACCAGAAATGAGCTTCAGTTCTTCTGGCTCCGGCTCCGTTACTCATAAGGAGGACGTTGAGGCTCCTCTGTCGTACCTGACTTGGTGCTGTGGCAGGTGCAGAAAATGGCGATTTTAGTAGATTCTGGCTTTGTTACATCCCAACGTTCAATCTTAGGGCTACCCTTTTCCATTGGGAGTCAGTAACACCACCGTTGGGTCATTCCCGGGGCTCTGTGCCCTCCATGTGTGCCTTTGGTCTGTGGCACAGCGAGGGATGGGTGATGGAAGAGCAAGCCTTCCTCTGCATCTGCGGGGAGGAGGAGGAGGGAGCAGGGACTGCACTTTGTCGGCTTTTCTTGTTCTCCACCGCTCCTGAAGAGACAGGACAAAAGGAGGGACTGGGAGCAGGACATCAAAAAGAGCTGGGAACTTTGTGAGGTTGATCAGGGGGAAGGGAGAAACAGACATTTTCACTACCCTGGAATTCTTTTGCACAAAAATAGTATCTTAAAGGACAGGTAGTTTTGGATCTCTTAGGATCCCTTGAATGAATTACACTGAACCAGTCTTGCACATTCTTCCTGGATGTCAGTGATTTTAAGTTATTTTAGTAGATTTTAGTGTTTTAGAAACGGTCTTAAAACTCGGTTTTAAATGAGCCGTGCTGCAGCTGAAGTTAGAAGGTTCCTCCTTAATTTGACTTGTAAAATCCAGTTGTTGGGTGTTAACTTTTTCCTTAGTCAAAATGCAGTCCTTGCTTCTCTGAGCCCAGTCTCGAGTGTGATGAATAACATACACATTTTTCAGCTGAGCTTGTTTAATGAGAGGCACTTATAGAGACCCTCTGTAGTTCTAAAGGATCCCTACATCCTCCTTCAGTGGTTGCTGCTGAGTTACAAATCATCACTATCATTCCGAAATCCATCACTGCGGTGGAACTGGAAGATGCTGATGGACTGATGTGTGGGTAGCCTGATACAGCTTTGAGGAAGAAAGGGGGAATCTGTCAGGTAAAACCAAAGAGCAGGATGTAATTACTTGTATCGTCACTTGACGATGCTGGAATTAACGGCATGCTCTTACAAAAAGTACCGCAAAGTTTTCCTCAGCTACCAGTGGTGAGGGATTTGTGTTGGTTTCTCCGAGGAGAGGTGGCAAGTCCAGGCAGATAGAGCTTTCTGGGGGATTTCTGCGGCGTTTTGGAGCAGAGTAGGAAGGACAAGTGCTGGCAGCAAACCGCCAGCTCTGCTCTCCCTGCTGGTTCTCGTCAAACATTAACCTGACCTAGGCCAAATGACTTTTTTTTTATTATTTATTTATTAGTTTAGTTTTGCACAAGCTCTCCCACCCTCCCAACTCCTACAAAGGTGTTAACGTCCAGCTCCTACAGTAGTTTATTATCTCCCTGTTTGAATATGCAGTAGAGATCCCTGACATGAAAGGTGGGATAGAAATATTTATGTTTATATTATAGAAAGAAGAGATATTTATATTAATGGTGAATCACTGGTTTGTATTTCTATCCTGTTCCAGATAGCTTGGACCTTCTAATGAAACCCTGGAGAGAGGGATAATTCTGTTCCAGAGATGGAGCGATGTAAGAGCTCGTTCTCATCAAAATACCCAAATGAGATTATAGTTTAAGCTTTCTGACACTCACGTAGGCAGTCCTGCGGTGTGAGCGTGCCCAGCAGCGGGCTGAGGGACACCGAGTTACAGTCGAAGCGTTCTGCTGCCACAGCCCTTCAGCGAGGAGACACCGTTGGGAGTTGGAGCCCCCCCAGACCCAACACCCCTCCCTTGGCACTAACCGGGGCTGGTGGCAAATGGCAGCCACCCTGTCGGAGGGGGAGAAACGAAAGAGAGCACTTTGTCCTTTTCAGAAGTTGTTCTTTCCTGTTTCTGGACACGTACAAATACTTGAGTTCTCCGCAAATTCTTGTTCTCTACTTTTGTTCCTTATTTTGGTGTTGTAAAACTTGACCACCACAGCTCTGGGGGTTGTGGTGCTCCTGTGTTTGCAGCATTGTGATTATCCTTTGAACTTCACCTGGAGAATTGTACTTCTTGGTGCAAAGCTATTGTAGTAGGAAATGTTAATTTTTTCTGGTTTTTTTTTTTTGTTGGTTTTTTTTTTTGTATTTTTTTTTTTTTACAGTAGCATAGAAAGCTAGAAGTCAAGACCTCACATTCGTTTTTATGGGTTAAGTATTAAATAGCTCTTGGTGACACCAGGGTGTGTTCCTCTTGTGGGTGTTGGTGGGGTTTTGTTAATTTTGTTCTTGCAGGGCATTTACTTGTTAATTTCACTTTTTTTAACAGCTCTTATGTGTGTGACCAGGCTGGATGGGGCTTTGAGCAACCTGGTCTGGTGGGAGGTGTCCCTGCCCTGGGCAGTGGGTTGGAATTTGATGATCTTGAAGGTCCCTTCCAACTCTGTTCTATTAAAAACTGACTGAGTAGCATTTTAGGATTGTATATGTGATTTTAGTGACAGGTTTAGTTGCGATGCTGTACTCGATGCCAGCTCCTTAGATGGTCCTTGCTGTTCATGGTACAAGTAAGAAAAATATTTGACATAAGTAACAGGTATCTTTGGGAGGGAGCTGGATGCAGCATTAAGGCAGTTCTGTTTTTTTAAATGCCTTGTGAAAAACATGTCATTCCATATTACAAGCAGAATTGCCAGCTCTTTTCCCCCTCCTTTTAAAAAAAACTAATAACTAAATAAATTCATCTGAGCTGTCTGTGCTTCCTGCAGCTGGGTGTGCCCTGCACAAAGCTCTAGATACTGTGTGTTCTCTCTGAAGGCTGTTTATCATTCATGGCCTACTGTTGTCAAACAAAATTTGTGTTTCATCAAAGCCAATTAACCGGCACTGGATAAATGAACTGTTTGATTTCTCTGCCTTATGAAACCAATTCAGAGAGAAGAAAGCCCTTGAGTTAAGTGAGGAGGTCCTGAAGGAAATCAAGGTGTTGTAAACACGCTTTGAAGATCCACTAAGGCCTGGTGGAGAGAAGTGGTGGGTTTGGATCGCTTTGTGTGACGGGCTGTGTGTGGAGGGTTCCTCGGGTGGACCTTCACCTTTGATGGTTTTGCCTTACGGTGCCTGGGAAGATGGAGCAAAGCTGCTGGTGAACTTGTGCAAGGCTCTTGGATGCCTGATGTGGCTCAAGATGGGGGAGAAGAAGGCTGCTAGGCCTATGCCTCCACCCAGGGATTGGCAAAGGTCCTCTTCCCTTTAACGGCGTTGCCAGTAAAACTCTGGCACCGTGGGCATGTTGGTTGTTTTTTTTTTTTTTTTTAACTGAAATTGTGGTCTAAAAGTCACATATCTGGGATGTGTCCCCCTGCTCCAGAGCTGAGGGAGCCGGAGGTGGGAAGCAGTGGAAGATACAGGTATCTTCTGTTAGCCCAGATGGAAGGAAGAAAATGTTTACTCTGAGGGTGGTGAGAGCCTGGCCCAGGTTGCCCAGAGAAGCTGTGGCTGCCCCATCCCTGGAGGGGTTCAAGGCCAGGTTGTTTGGGGCTTGGAGCAACCTGGGGTGGTGGGAGGTGTCCCTGCCCAGGGCAGGGGGTGGCACTGGGTGGGCTTTAAGGTCCCTTCCAACCCAAGCCATTCTGTGATTCTGTGAAGGCTGCAGCCAATGGGCAGGGCAGCAGCAACGCGGCAATTTCATAACGCGAGTTATAAAGTCCAAGATGATGATTGCTTGAGTGAACTCTAGCCAAAGCCGTGCCCTTTTTGGATTAAGGGTGAACAGAAATACCAAACAGGATTTAGTAAGATGTTGGAACAAGAAATGAAAACTGTATTTCTGGTATGGATGAATCGAATGACTCTCGACTAGTTCCGTACATCTAGATCAGCAGATAACAGTGGTTAAAGAATAGGCACAAGTAAATTTTGTGGCAGAAGGTTCTGTGAACCTCCTGCTGAGTTTTCTGCTTTCTTCCATCTCTTCATCCTGAGCTGGAGAAGAGGCGTGAGATTTCCATAGTTGTGTAGTGAAACCACGCAGTAACTGGCCTGGACAGGGAACAGCCTGGCTAACTGCAAAAATAACAGCTCAAACCATAGAGCATTAGATCTTCTAAAATTGGAAATACTATGCTGAGTTTTAGGACTCTTTTTTAATTTCTTTTAATTTTTGAATTTTTCCCAGATGTGGAAAGTAAGGTCACTTCAGTCCTTACTGCAGAGGTGTTAGTGTTGTCTCCCTTAGCCTGACTCTGCTCCTTCTGGGTGTTCATGCTTTCACTTGGACCTCCTGGGATGAGAGAAAAGGAATTTTTAGCAGGATCCCCTTGATAGTGGCAGGTACCAGTTACTACTTGCTTCATCTCCCAGTTCCAGTCCTGCTGTTCAGGGAGGGAGGAGCAGGCGTGCTGTCCCCTTGTCCAGCAGTGGGGTAGGGGGTGGCAGGAGCTTGGCTGCACCAAGCTGTTCCCAACTCTTTTATCTTGTGGGATCTTGTTTAAATCTGGGGAGCGGGTGTGGATGTTGGAGAGGGACAAGCAGTTCTGCCTCCGTCCAGTTCTGGCTGGGTCTGCAGCACTGGGGCAGAGCTCCTTCCCACCAGTCCGTGGTGGAACTAGGAGAGACTGGAGTTTCCCATGGCAGCCTGAGGAGCTCGGGGTAGGAAAAACTGCAGACCAGCAAATAGTACATAATTTTAATCACAATAGGAGAATTTTGGATAGTAGATTTTAAACGTTCGTTATGTTTACAAGTGGTCTGAACGCTTAGTTTTGCAATTTCCTGTATGCTGGAGTTAATTGCCAGCAGTGTTGATGGAGTAGACATGCCGTGGTCTTCTACTCTTCCAGGCACCTCTGCTGCTTGTGTTCCTTGAGCTTGGGCAGGTTTATCTTCTGTTGCATTTTGTGGCAGTGGAAGTCAGGGATTTGACTGGGAAATCGCCTGAAGGCCAGTTAGGGAATCCCCTGGAACTTCATTTATTTACACGTTTAACACTAGTGGGATTTTAATGGCTTCATGCACATACTTAATATATCTCTGTGTAGAGATTTAGAAGATCAGATAAAACAAGTGTAACTTGAGTCACATTCAGACTATTGACTAATAAAAAAAGAATTAGAAAGAATTAGAAAAACCCTCAACCCAACCCCCCTACAGCCCAACCTGCCTATCCATGTGGATGTTTGTCACTCACAGGCTGGGGAGGAGTGGTAAAATGTGATTAATCAGTATATTTCTGATGACTAATTTTCCATTGACCTGGCAGGTATAAACCAGCCGGATCAGCTCTGGTTTTGCTCCAACTCTGATCTCAAGTGAATCTTTGCTTTAATGTTCCTCTCATGTGACGGTGTTGGTGCGAATGTTGGGTTTTTTTCCTCAGTCCCGAGAGTTCCAGTAAATGTTGATAGGGTTCTTACAGATGATGCTTCTGTCTGTAAAATATAGTAAAGATCTCTTTTAATATTTACCCATCTATTTGTAAAATGGAGGTGTAAAATCCTTAGACTATAATCATCTGACCGTGTAGCTGTATCTAATTGACAATCTGAGAGTATTGATGGGAATGCCCTACTCAAAGATGGGGTGCTCCTGCTCCTCGCCTCGTGTTTTGCCTTTAATAGTAAAAATGGCAGAGACTCAAACTGTTCCCCTTGGCTTTGACCGATCGGTATCTATAATTAAATCTGGTATTTGTCTTGGTATAAATCCTACACATACAAGAAACGAAGAACGAGCTTTTTAAGGCTCAAAGTTGTAGAGGCAGTTTGCCACTAATGTCAAAGTGCCGCGGGTGGTTTGCTTGCCACACTCCGGTGCACGGGGCCTGCTCTTGGGAGGCAGGTTTCATGTTTGCTTGCACTCACATGAGTTCCTCTGATTACAGGATAACGTGAGAAAAAAGTCATTTTTCACAAATAATTTAAAAGTTACCGTATTCCTGGGCCTGTTACGAGCATTGGGCTGGGTTAGGTGAATGCTTTCACCTTGTTTCCAGTGCAGGGAAATACAACAAACCCATTGCCTTAAAAACCGTCAGAGATTTTAACTTTGACTGGAGGCTTATTCTAGTTTTTGGCATCCTCTTAGATTTCACTATACTCAGGGCAGTAGAAAAAGATGAAGCCAAATGAGCAAGAAATTACATTAAGAGCCTAAAATGTTCTGCAGGTGAAAAGGCCAATATTTTAAAAACTGGGTGACAGGTTGAAGCCCTTGTGTTTAGAATGGACCAGCTGGGTGTACGTAGCTTACAAAGTAATGCAGCAGCAATTTATTATTTTTTTAAATAATCAGGCAGCTGTCTAAAAACGTGAAATAACAATTTTCTAAGCAGAAAATGTTTTCATTTCAGACTGCAAATTATGTGAAAGAACACCTATTTCTTTCCTAGAAGCACCTACCGTAGGGTTTGCGGATCAGTAAGGCACGTTTGTACATCTCTTGATATGAAGTATAGCGTGTGTTAGAAGAGTTAGTACCACCTGATTTATCATCTTAATTCTTTTACTCCTTTAAGTCCCAATGCTTTATCATGCTCAAAGGGAATCTTTTCCAACTTTGTGTGTGTGTTGCAACAGTTTGAGGTATTTCTGGTAGCTTTAAGCAGCGAGACCAAACTGCAAAGTAATTTTTGCAAGAGGAGAGATCGGCGGGTGTTTCATCTGCATTTTTGCAGCAGGAGAACACTGTATGGTCTAAGGCAAAAGGTGCAATATTGCCACAACTTCACTGAAATTACTGCTCTGAGTAGAAACGTCTTTTAAGACGGAGGAAGGGAGACCTGGAAACAACATCAAAGCTTGAGGTTAGAGAATGTTGGAGAAAGGGTGCCAGTAAAGGTATGTCAGCAGCAAAAATAAACCCAAGTGTGCATTAGACGTTGGGCAGTGGATGGGTGGGGGATAAGAGAGTAAAATTGCAGAACATCTGGGGGATGTGGAGGAGAAAAAGTATTTTAGAAATGAATGGGAGATGTGCAGCGTGGGCTGACTTCGCTCTGTGATTCAAGCAGGTGAAACAGTTTGAAATAGCTACTTGCCCGAGGACTTTGTGGATTTTTTTCTTTTTTTTTTTTTTATCACTGCATGACCTTTCCCTGGCAGAAGCTACCTTGGAGCGGGGGTTGTAGCTCTGCTAAGTATGGGGTGTCTTAAGTTGGACAAACTTCGGGTTTGAGGAGTTACCATCACAGGGGGTTCTTAAAGCAAGATTATTCTTTGGGTGAAACAGGAACAGGGGCTCGCTGTGAGTGCCCTCATCCCTCCTCCCTTCCTTCTCTCATCAGAAATTATCTTTATTTTTTGTTTGTAGCAACATGAACCGTGAAGACCGGAATGTGCTGCGTATGAAAGAAAGGGAAAGGCGAAATCAAGAAATTCAACAGGGTGAAGAAGCCTTTCCCCCCAACTCTCCTCTCTTTGCTGAACCGTACAAAGTTGTGAGTTTATGCAGTTCTTTGGGGTTTGTTTGGTTTTTTTTTTTTTGGAAGAATTTGTATGCACATTTGTATTTCAAATTTATTGTTGTCTGTGCTCTTTTTAGAGCTCTTATGTCAACCAAGTATTTAAGCAGGGCTTGAAAACAAGGATGGACAGTTAACTACCAGCTCTACTGGCAGATATAATAACGCTGAGAAAGGAGGGGCTGCTTTGTAGGGGGTGAGAAAAGGGATGATGAAACCATACAATTTATTTTTTTTTCCTTCTTCAGCTTTTGCTACACTGACTCAAGACAATTAAACTCTCCGTTGTGTCATGCCAAATTGCTCTTTTTTAGGGTGCTTTAGCCTGTTGCTAAACTTCCTAACCGTCAGTCAGTGTAAGCCAGGCCTGGGTAAACCGAGGAGAATGTTTAAATAGGTTACTTTTAAATGCTGAGATGCCTGATACAATAGAAATACCAGTTATAACTGATAGGCCAGTAGTTTGTCCCTGATTGTATTAGTTTGTTGTGAAGGAGTTGGCTCTGTTTGTGATCTTTACAGCTTTTAAGCCTGTGCTGGGTTTCCTTCCAGCTTTGCTTTGCTGAGCAGAACTGGAAGCAATAACCTAATTCTGGGATAATTAAAATCTTAAATGGTACTTTTTTAGCTACGTAGCTCAAAAGTCGCTTTGAAAGCAAACCCCTTCCCTTATCACAATTTCGACTGGTTTGCCAGAAGTAGAACATTGCGACTGAAACTTGTCCTCCTGCAGGAGGAAAGTTGAGGGGTGTTTGGGGTTTTTTTTATTCCTGACTTCCCATCACTTGGCTGTGTGTGTGATAACCAATTCCCGCCTGAATGACGTTACCTAAAGCTGGTTGGGATGCAGGGGATGCAGGATACCTGATGTGGAAACAGACTGGCTGTGTAAGAAAGAACCCTTCCATAACGAGAATTATGCTGGTATAAATACCAATTAAAAACTACATCCAGTGGTGAGGTTAAACTGATTTTATTTTACTGTTAATTAAAACTTTTTAGGACTAACACATTCTGTGTTAGAGAAATGGTCTTTAAGGTAACAATTTTTAATCTTGCACCAGGGTCACCAATGCATTATTTGAAGCACTGATTAGTGCTGTTCCAGCTGCTCCTGCTGCTGAAATACATCTTTTCCTTATACTTTAAGGGGTTAAATTACTGCTTTAAGAACTAAAATTGGCCATTGGAAATGATGGCAACAAAGACGTGGATGCTAGCTGTGTCCTCAGCCCTGAAATTTAGATTAACTGCGGTAGTTGTCAAGTCAATTAACTGAAAGCAAAGTTGTGACTTTTTTTTTAAAGCATTATTTTTTAAAATTATTTTCACAGACCAGCAAAGAAGACAAATTGTCTAGTCGCATTCAGAGCATGCTTGGTAATTATGATGAAATGAAGGATCTTATAGGAGATAGATCGCTACAAAAGCTCGTTGGAATTCCCAAACCCACCGTCCCGTCAACGCCAGATGAAAAATCAAACCAAAGTTTCTTTGGTGACCAGAGACATAACGCTGGCTCCCACCAGAGCAGCAAATGGACTCCTGTAGGACCCGCACCCAGCACTTCCTCGCAATCTCAGAAGCGGTCCTCGGGTTTACAGAGCGGACACAGTAGCCAGCGTGGCAGTGGCAATAACACTAGCGGTAGTGGCCAGAGGCATGACCGTGACTCGTACAGTAGCAGCAGCAGCCGCAAAAAAAGCCAGCATGGGTCCGAACACTCCAAACCCCGTTCTTCCAGCCCTGGAAAACCATCTGCTGTTTCTTCATTGAGCTCCAGCCATTCGAGATCTCATGGAAATGATCATCACAGCAAAGAACATCAACGTTCCAAATCTCCCCGGGATCCTGATGCCAACTGGGACTCTCCCTCCCGCGTTCCCTCATTTTCAAGTGGACAACACTCTAACCAGTCTTTTCCACCCTCACTAATGTCCAAGTCCAGTTCAATGTTGCAGAAACCCACCGCGTACGTCAGGCCGATGGATGGGCAGGAATCCATGGAACCAAAGTTATCCTCCGAACACTACAGCGGCCAGACTCACAGCGGTGGCGTGAACGAGCTGAAGCCCAGCAGCAAAGCGCATCTCACCAAGCTGAAAATCCCTTCCCAACCACTAGATGTAAGTTGCCCTCTGTTTCCTGCCTTCTTAAACCCAAGTCCCGTTGGGCTGGGATTTTCCAGCTTCTCTGAAATCCTGATCTACATAACCAGAAGTTAGATTTTAGTAAACACTGGTGGTGGTTTTTCGTTACGCAAAACATCTTAACCATACCCAGGGAAGATGTGTGTTTTAAATGAGGACTGTACAAGAGTAATTATTTTTTCCTTCTGCTGCTTGTGTTTTTTATTAAATACAGGCTGTGAGACATTCAGAAAGGCTAATTTTCATAGAGTATTTCTGTAGTGAGAAGTTGTTGAAACTGTAGGATATTCACAAATATTTTGACAAGCTCGGTACCCACGTTGTCATTACTGGGAGCCACCTTGTCTTGGACTGGTGATACCATCTGCCTCTGTCAGATTTTCTTCTGAAGTGTGTAGCAATTAACTAGATGTGATTATTAGACCTTCACACCAGGGAAAGTAAGCTAACCCCAAAGCTCACCAAATCACACAGGGTTCAGACTTTGTCTGGGGTGTGCTGGGTACAAAATAGCATTGGGTTATAACTTTCAGTAGTTTGGTAATTCCCGAGTTGTTAAGGCACAGCCTGACTACAGCTCACTCATAGGGAGAGTGCCATAGGAATAAAATGTCATTCCATCTCCTAGTTAACTGCTTGATTCACTGTAATTAGAGAAAAGCATTTGTTCCTGGGATTTCAACAAATAGCAGAATAAGATCCAGGACACAGGTAAAGAAATTTGGAAAAGAATTATGTTCTTATTCGGGAAGACCCGAGGTGCATCGGATGGCACCTTTGCTTCCTTTCTGCTTGCAGCAGTCAGAGATGCAGAAGTTTCCTAATTATTGCTGCTTCTAGATTTCATGCTCTGATGCATGTTTTAATTCATAATGCAGTTTGTCATTACTGTGTGTTCACAGCCAGGCAGTTGAATTCAGGTATTATCCAGTGGCTTCTTCCAGGATGTGATTGAAAGCTGCGATTCTCCTTCTCTTTAGAAGTTTTTAATATCACTGACTGCTTATTACTGCTGTAACTGTGAGGTGAAAAGTAAGTGATTATTGTGGCAGTTTTATAGATCCCCTGTATTTGCTTTTCATAATGGGATGTGACTCATGCCATAAAAATATGGATCTATCTGATATGAGTGTTGCTGAAAAGAATTAGCAAGGTGTGTTTATATCTATAGAGAGTCCGTGTGAATCATGATGAGGATTGAAGGGGTTTTTTTAACTGTTTCTAGCCCCTGGGATCTTGTAAGGAAAATTTGCTCTAGGAGATGTTAATCTTGAGTTTTGATTTGTAGGCGTCAGCGTCTGGTGATGTGAGCTGCGTGGATGAAATTCTAAAAGTGAGTTCTCTGCACTTTTGTTCGTAACTTCTTGGTTGACACGTGCACACATGACTAAGGAGGTGGGAAGTACTCTGCAGCTGAGTAGCACTTTCTAACTTGACCTGGCTGCGAGTCGTTACAGGAGGGCTCTTCAGGTACTCCTCCAGTGCAGGTAGACTGGGGAGAAGTGGCAGCAGAGCTGGGCACTGGGCACTGCTGCTGGCGGTGTGGGGGTCACTACATCCCTGCTCTTTTGGGCCACCTTCCTGGTAACCTCACCAGAATCACCCGTTTCTTCCACCAAAACACACTCCTGACATTCTGATATTTTTTTAGATTATAGTCATTTTTTGCTATCCCACAGCAAGACTGTCCCTCCCTCCTCTTCCACCTGGGTTATTTCTCACATGTTTTACCCCCCATTTCCCCATGTCCCATGTCTGCCATCACAAAAGAATCACCAGATTCCCCAGGAGCATTTCCATGGCTTAACATTTGCTGCGACCTTCAGTTCTCCATGGCTTTTGGAGATGCTCAGAGAGAATACAAGACACTTTCCACCTTCAGTCATTAGATTTCCCCCCTTTTCCTCAAATTCTATAGGCTTCCCTTTCCTAGGATTCTTCTTTCTATCCCATATTCTGCACGTGCTCTTCACAGTCTGAAACGATCAGACTCTGACCAGTTGCTGCAGTTTATGTTCAGGCCAACCCATTTCACTGCTTTTTGCCTTTCTGTTTCGTGTTATGTCCTCACTGTCTGTTCTCGTGGGTAACAATTTATGGTTTGGGTTTATATACAACCTTAGTTACGCATTTGGGAAATGAAGATTTGAATGTAAAGCTTAGCGAAGTGTGGGCAATGAACTGAGAATTGAGAGATGGGATTACCGTTTGAATCAAGATTGCAAACTGAAATCTTTGCATTAATTTTGTTAATAGCTGTTCTCTTTTGTTCTGGCTTCAGGAGATGACCCACTCTTGGCCTCCCCCGCTGACTGCTATCCATACGCCGTGCAAAACTGAACCCTCCAAATTTCCTTTTCCAACAAAGGTCAGTCTGGGAGTCAAACACTGAATGCTGCAGGAGGAGTAACTTCTGTTAAGGATCAGGATTTTGGAACTCCTTTAAATCCCACTCTCTGTAGTTCTGGGTCTGTTTCAGTGCTTTGTATCTCTTTTATCTTGCTTCACAACAACATTTCTCAGCTGTAGCCTTATGAAGAATGTCCTGGTTTTTCTTCTGGTGTACACACACACAGAGCAGTCTATAATATGGCTTTACTTTTACTACTTCATTTTTATTTCATAAATTCAAACCTTCTTGAGGATAATTCTGAAACTTGAAAACACCATTGAACCATTTTGCCCATTAGGGGAACGCTTTGCACAGGTTTGGGTAGAACCAAGTGTTGTGTTTACCTCCACCTGGCAAAGCAGTGGAGAATGACAGGTGCCCGCTGAAAAGTTTTCTGCGTAAACTGATTTTCCTCATAATTTTGAAGTCCCTCAATAGAACTGTTAGATCTTATGTTTTCAATTACAAAAAAATTAGAAGGTTTAAAATCAGATGTTTGGCTAAAGAAATTTTCAAATCTCTTGTTCTGAAAGATCTCTTCTGGCTTCCATGTAGCTAATAACTACTGAAGTACGTAAGCTATTAATTCGGAAGAGCAATGAGTTGCTCTTTGCCACTGTTGGCAGGTTGGGGTGTGTTTCCAGGAGACCTGCTTGAGCTGCCAGCCCCGAGGAAGGAGCCTTCTTGCTCTCAGCTCCCTCCTTCCATGGCTCTGGCCGCCCCAGTTGCGGTGGTTGGGGGGCAAACTGGCACTGCTGGTGATCTGCTTTTAGCACAGCTCTGCAGTCAGTGGTGTCTTGGAATCTGCTGGGTAGTCAGGGTGGAGGTGGGAGAGGAGAGAGCTGTGGGGAGCAGCTTCAGCAAGTTCAACTTGCGATCGCTGACTCATTCAAGAATTCACGTTTTGTTTCCTGTATCTACTGATTACCAGTAACAGGTTTAACTCAACATCATAATTTTATTTTTTTTCTCCTGACTCAACCTATCGCTGAAATGGATTGAGATACTCCTCCCCTAATTTAGCAAATGATGGCTCTTTGCCTTTTAAACGTTGGCTTCTTAATAATGAAGCCTCCGCTTTTCCTGAGCAGAGTGCTGTTCTAGCGCACTGCTTGCTGCTCTCACGTTCTTGTTTGATCCCAGTTGCTCCCCAAAACAGAGCAGGGAAATATTTAAAGAGGAGTTTCTCACTGAAGTCTCTAATGTAGTATGTCCAAACCGATTGTCTTATGTAAATGCTTTGACATCAGCTTTTTTGGGGGGCAAAGTGTTGGGGTCCCACGCTGTAAGTGCCCGTGCACAGAACCCCCGCAGACGGGTGCCACTTGAACAGTTCAGGGTCTCATCCTGGCTGTATGGCCCAGAGCTGGGGACAGTCCTCTTGTCATCCCATCTGCTTGTGTCTTCCTGGCAATCCACATCTCCCTCCCTTCTCCCCAGTGCACTGAAAACACAGAACACGTGCCACAGGTCTCAGCACTACTTTTGAAGCCGTACCTAGAAACAAATGGTCATTGTCTACTTTATTAACATTATAACGATGGGCTAGATCAATATTAGTCTTGCCTGTATCCTGTTCAATCAGGTTTATTTCCTATGTTAGATAAAGCTGTGAACTTGGAAGGAATTCTTACCTTTTTACAAGCAAGGCAAGAAATTCCACACCTTTCCTCCACTGCTTTGAATACGTCTTCCTGCACCTCTGGGAGGTGTTGTCCCCTCGCACTCGGCTGTGGGGTTGTTGGAACTGCTTGTTTCTGCCTTTCCCTGGTATTTGACTCAGTCTGGGGAGACAGAAGGTGTGTGGAGGTCTGTGTGTCTTTGTGACACAGAGAGAAACTACATCAGATTGCGTGGTGTCGGTGTTTGAGCCGAAGAGGTGGATTGTGGTTTTTTGAACCGCTCGACCTGGATTGGGTTTCTTCACCCCGTTTGCAAAAAAAAACCCCTCCCTTTATGGCTGCTCTGACTCTTTTGACTTGTTGCCAGCTTTTTTATTTTGTGGCTGCGCATCTTGGCCGTGGAACTTTGTCAACTTCTCTCTCCGCATCCAAGGCCTATAATTTCCTCTGCCTTCTCCCCTCTGTCGTTCTTGGCAGCGGGGTCTGCTCAGAATTCCAGTGAGTTAGCGAGCCATAGGCTGGTGCAGCCGGGACCCGGAGCAGACTTCAGAAAACAAAACAAAGCAGTGCTTTGCTTTAATCAGGCAATACTGTTCGAGGAAAGCTTGTTTTCCATACTGTGCTCCATCTATTTACAAGTAAGACACTGCCATGTTTCACAGCCTTCCTTCTGTGTGCAGAGGGTTTGGTATGTTCTCCCCGAGCACAAACTGTTAAGGTCCCTTTGGTGGACCAGTCAAGTTTATGGCTGTTGGGATAAGATGATTTCCCCTGCCTGCGGGTAGTGAGCAGCTTGAAGGGACCCAGCCTCCTGACCGGGGCCTCTTGGCCTTTACTATAAATATATCTAATAATTACCCGGAAGTCTTGGAATCAGAAGATAAAACTTCATGAACATAGGTCAGGGAAAGTTTTATGGATGCGATGAAAAAAATGTGGATTCTTGAGCCTTGATAAAAACTGTTACCCAGTGACCTAACACTCTGTAATTTCATCCTGCATAACTTTTTTTTAAGCCATGGGCTTGTAGTCAAAAACTCCAAAAATACTGGCATCTTTTAAAAAGATATTAAAACCTCTAAGCTGTTTCTTAGAGGGTGGAATTTTTCATTTCACAGCATTGTGAGAGCCTTGGCAGTTCCTGTCCCTGCTCGGGGACCTCAAGGCAGCTCTGGAGAGGTGGATCCTGCCCCCAGGTTTGCTCAGCAGCTGGAGCTGCCGAGGAGGCCACCAGTCCCATCCCTTCAGCTGCTGTAATACTGAAACTCTCTTCTGAGAAATAAAAAGCAGATCTGACCTGAGATTACAAACATTAAATGGAAATGGGACTCCGGTCCCTCCTGCCCTTCTCACCCACTGGCGGGTGCTTTTCTCTCCACAGCTTCTGTGTTTGAGTAAAAGCTGCAATTTTTGTTTCCTGCTCAAGTGTCTCCAGTACCTAACCTCAACAGTCTGTTATACTTGGGGTAAAAGGGTTTCCTTCCTTTCAGTTGTTTTTAATTTCTTCTCTCCGAAGCAGACCTTTAGAAGATGCTGCTCCCCGTAACTTTGGAGTTGAAATAATAGCTTGGGTGTTGGTTGGTTTTGTTTTGTTTTGTTTTTTTTTTAAATCTTGGAGTTTCATAAAGAAATCTGTATTCAAAGACAAAATAGATGGCAAGAGAGTGGGCGAAAAGTTGCAGGTTTAAACACAGCACCTCGTTAAGGTGCAGCACAGTGACAGGTTGTTCTATGCCTTAGAAATAGGAAGGTGATTAAAGCAGGCGATCGGGCAGGTGCTTTCTGCAGAATTAGCGATTCGTGTGTCGGGGAACACGGGCACCAGTTCCTCCTCTGGTGCTCAGCCCGGCCCCCTTGCTCTGTGGACGTGGTGTTCCATTCCTGTGTGGTCTTTGCTGCGTTTTGTAACTCGGGGTTTGCCAGCTCCTCTAAGCTGGCCGTGGAAAAGGGCAATCAGGGAATCACGCTTGCGCTCCTCACACCTACGTGAAAGATAAAAATCAGGTTTTCTTTTGAAGGAAGTGTGGCTCTTGCTTTCTTTTGAAGTCACAAGGCTTCTCTCCAACTTCATCTTCGCTTTGCACTTTAAGCACAGGTCAATTTTATTTTTATTGTCCTTTCCTTTCTTTCAATTAGTAAAGATCAGAAGCATTTGAAACACCTTACAAGAAAAGTTCCGTAGCATGTTCCCTATCAACAAAATACTGTTCAAGGCATCATTGCAATTGCTTTCACTTTTGAAATAAAAATTTCAGGGAAATTAGAATTATCTAAATGTGCTCTGCTGGGTAAAGCCTTTGTGTGGTTAAAAAAATTAGATTTTGTAAACTGGATGTGTAAGTGCTGCACGTCACTGACTCGGCTGTTTGGGAAGGCTGGGTCATAGGCACAGGAAAACCCACCCTGGCATTCCTTGCTGACTTGTAGTTCTGGTTTGCCGTTGCAGAGCGTTAAAGTAAAATGTGTGTATCTAACTTTGTGAATCCAGTCACATATTTTCAGTTTTTTTATTTATAGGGCCAGCGTTTGTCCTCATTTTAAAACAAGGTCAGGAAAGTCCTATTTTAAAATGGCAGCCTAAACTTGAAGTAGGTTTTCAATAACTGAGAAGCCTCTGCAGATTTGTTTGTTAAAACAATATTTTAGGGTTTAAAAAAAATATTTATGATTTACTATGTCTCAGGAGTGACAATTGGGTTTCCTGGAATAGGAATGCTGAAGATCATACAAGTGCTAAAATGCGCAAGGCTTCATCTTTCAAGGCTGAATTTATAGATACAGATCCATTGTATCTCAAAGGAAGTTCCCTCTCACTGTTTGTGGGGTTTTGTACAAATGAATTGTGTGATTATGTGAAGGTCTGGCCCTTGCCGGGGGAGGAACGGTGTGTTTCCAGCTCTGTCCCTTTGCTGGGGCTGGTGTAGAGCCACGGCGAGAAGGGGTTTGGGCAGAGTGGGCAGAACTGCTCAGATTTTAACTTTCATTGTCCCAGGGACTCTTTTTTTAGCTGAAATATATATATTTTTTTGTTGTTGCTGTTGTTGTTAGGTTGTTAGCATAGTCATTGCTTGTCCACCACGGTGCTGCGTGTCTCCAAAAGAGCAATGGAGAGCAAAGGATTGGAATGAAAACCCATAAAACTAGCAGCCAAGCTTTTCTATGCATAAGGAAAATAAAGAAAAAGATACTGAACATGCTAAACGTACGTGGAGGTGGGATTTAGGGGAGTTCCACAGGGATTTTGGAGTTTGAGCTGTCGTGTTGTACAGCTGCCATGTGGCCCTTCTCAGAACCGAGCACATGGGAGAGCTGTGCCGAGGAAGAGGAGGGTGAAGCTCTCCTTCCCTGCAGAGGGGCCCAGGTACAGAATCACCCTTTCTCTTGTGGTGTTAGAGGGGTTTTTTCCCCTTTTTTAGAGGTCAGGTGCCATCCTTTAAGTGGAAAGAACATCTTGAGTACAGCATGGGTTTTCATATGTTAAAATTCCCAGTAAAAAAACCCACTTGTGATCTTTTATTCCCTTAGGAGTCTCAGCAGTCCAGCTTTGGCACTGGGGAACAGAGTAAGTAAATTAAACTTCCTGAGATGTGCTTAATGTTTGTGTTGTGATTCAGTGTTCTTGGTATGTCACACTTTTTGGAGCAGGAGATTTTCCAGACTGTTCATGGGATGGAGTTTAAGTTAAGATTTTTCTCTTGTTTCTCAAGTTTTAACCTATAAAACAATTGCTTGATTTTCTTTCGTGTTTCTTGTTGAGATCTAGTAAGTTGTGTCTGAGCTGCAAGGTTGGTCTTCTGGGGGAAAAAAAAAGTCCCGTGTCTTTAATTTGGCATGTTTCTAGTGCCTGAAAAAAGGCCTCCTTGGTTGATCTAATTGAAAATAGCTGAGTGCTAAAACAAAACACCCTTTAAAAAAATCCAAATCCCTGCTGGGGGACATACTAGAAACCAAAATTGTGCTTAGGTTTATATTTCAGTAGTAAAAGCACGTTGCAGTTTCACTGTTCATTTTCACTTTATCACATTTTAAAATCAAGCAGGAGATGTGGTCAGGCACTGGGACAGCAATGTGCTTAGCTATATCCCTGAATTCCCTGTCCCTCAGTGCATATTCAGAGTTTAGACAAAAGCAGCTTTTATGTCACTTTAACTGTATCCTTATTTTGTATATTGAATTTGAAAATTGAATTAAATTTGTGCTGTTACTTTCCAGAAGTCTTTCCACTCCCTCTTGAAGTGATTAAATAGTAAAAGAAGAGTGGTTTATTCTTAGATATTCACAAGCAGCTTAATCTAAACACCTGGGGAATTAAGGAAACAAAGTAAAACTTAATTCCATAATGCTAAACCATAGACTTAGGTTGTAGGAGCAGCTGATCTTTAGGTGTGGAAATGGAGAGAGAAGGGTGGTCGTAACACAGACCCAGTTTTTAACTCCTGTTTGAATTTTCTGGGAAACTTTTAACAGCCTCAGTTCTTGTTTCTGTTGAACTGCACAATTTGCCAGAATTAAAGAAAAGGGAAGGAAAGCGCCCCCAACCTGAAAAGCAGGTTCTACCTGTGTGTACTGCTACTGTAAGAATTGGGTTTGGAGTTTGATTTCTGGATCGAGAGACCACTCCTCTGAAAAGCTGCGTAGGGATGCTGAGACAAGGCAGAGCTTGACAGGCTGATTTATGTCCTGTCTCCTGCAAGTAGAAGGCCACAGACCAATCATGATAGAAGCAAAACATTTTTTCACACCATTAGTAACAAATTAAGTGTGTATTGGTTTAGATGGCAATGGTTTATGTAATTTCCTAAATTTTCTTGATTAAATTATTTGCTGCATTTAGTTTATTTTGTCTCTGCTTCATTCTGTGGGAGATGGTGCCTGGTGTCAGGCGGTGACTGCTTTCTCTGAGCTCAGGCTGTGCTTCTGGCAACTTGGGAGTGACTTATTTTGCTGGCTGAGGGCTTAACTGTCCATTTATTTATTTATTCATTCATTCCTTCTTCTAGAACGATATAATCCTTCATCAAAAACCTCCAACGGTCATCAGTCCAAATCGTAAGTGGCTGTTGAGAAAACGTTTCTCGAACTACGGTTGAATGTAAAGAGAAAAATAGCTGTTTCTTGTACTGGGATGTTCTTGCACAGACCAGACCCAGGTCCAGTTAAATTTGTTCTGCCCGGTCTCTCCACTGACGGGGAAACACTTCTATTAATTATCCACACAGACCCAAGATGTTCTTTCTCAGTTGTGCAACTGGAAGAAATTATAAAAAGCAACTGGAATATTCTAGATGGCTGTAGCCCACCTTTCTCATACCTGCAAATCCATTATATGCTGTAAAAAAGGTTGTTGCCAAACACACACCTCCACAAAAAAGACATGTTTACCAGCTGGTTGGTTGGTGAATGAGTGAAAGGGGTTGTAGAGGAGCTTGAACTGGGGTACGTAAGAAGAGAGTTGAGATGTTTACTGTGACAATACAGTTTTAAGTAATAATAATAATAAAAAAGTTACTGTAATCTGGTCAAAAAACAAACAAAAAAAGGAGATAAGTGCATCTTTTGGAGAAGGTTAGGAATGACAATATTTCAGGAAATAGATCCTAGAGGCTGGTGTATCTTTTCAGATCATCAGTAGAACATCTATACTGTGAAACACAGAAGTATCAGATTTTTAATGCTTTCTTGTTTTCTTTCTCCAGATGTGAACCGAACCAGACAGAGTAAGACATTTCATTTTTTTTAATCAAAAATGGGTTTTAGTAAGCACAAAGCCCCATACCCTGCTATATGTTTTCAGTCTGTTCACCTATTTTCAGTATTGGGAAATGGTGCCGTGTGTGTCTGACTACCATAAATAATTATGGCTTTGGAAACTCTTAAAATAATTATGGCTTAGGACAGTTGTGCTGCTGCCACGAGACAGGAAGCAACCACCAGGGTGAGCTTTCTGGGTTCTGTTTCAAACGGTTTTCTTGGCCATAAGAAAAGTATAAGAAGTTGAACGAACACTTTGGCTCCTCCCGCCTGAGTAAAATGTGTCACATTTCCTTTCTGAATTTAACAGAGTTGACTAAGGAGTCAAGTACCAGAATCCTTAGTGTTCTCTGAAGAATGACTTAACTCACCATTCCTAAACACTGGATGTTAACGTGGTATCTCGGGGATTTCACCCACGCAGCCCGCGCTGTAGCATAAACAATAGCATGTTGAAATATAGAGGAGTGCTTTGAAAGTAATTAAAGTACGTGGAAAAACTTGTCTCACTTTCTCCCTTTTCCCTAGTATGTTGAAAGATGACTTAAAACTTAGCAGTAGTGAAGACAGCGATGGAGAGCAGGTACGTTTGTGACACTAGTCCCAGAAAAACACCGCGAACACTCCTGTTTGTTCAATATTCTCACTGCAAACTGGGCTGCCTGAGAGGGGATTTAAGGTTAAGAAACAAAAATCAAATGGCATGTTTTTAGACAAATGGCAGGTATTCCTAAATGTAAATTTGGGGAAAATTATCTCTTTTGTTGAAACTATGCTTTTATCTAGAAAATCTTGTTTTACTGATTTCAAATGGGCTTCCCTGACCGTAAAGTGGCAATAGTAGACTTTAAAACCTATATAAAGGCCCACCTTTTGCAGGTAGAACCCTTTGTGTTCTGCCACTCCAGCTAAAGAATATGAGGTGTGAAGGTCTCTGCATGTTGGTAGCATGGGTGACGAGATGCTGTCCTCGTAACTGGGAGTAAAGCACCACCTTTATTTTTATCAAAAAGTCTCTTTTTTTCCTCTTTTGTCGATACTAACTTTGTGCAGTGTCTGCCAGAAACAGCATTTAACTTGCTGAGTTAGAAACACCTGTAGGGTCTGTGCTGCCCAGCAGTAATCCATGCTCCTCTCTTGGTCCTTTCTTTCCTTTTCCCCGTTCCACTGCTTCATTTTCTTCATGTGGAAAACCTTGAGAATAGTCTATTTAGTTATTTAACTCCTAGTTCTCTGGGCATCTCAGGAACAGCCTTGGTGAATGTTGAAGCATCTGCTTCAAAAAGATGGGGTGGAAAGTGAGGGGTGGAAATAGGAACTCGTAGAACTGTAGTCGGAATATTCAGGACTGGGATACTGGGTTTGTGGTGAAAACTTGGAGAAAACTCTTTCATTTGCCTTTCTGTATAAGGAAAATACAGACCAATTTAAACTACTACAAGGGCTGAATTAAGATGCTGTTCAAGTACTGAATTAAGATGCTTTGCTAAATAATTTTAAAATTTTAAAAGCTGTGAATTGATGCTTTGCAGTTTAATTATATATACAATCCTAAAGGAGCTTCTGGAAGCTTCATGCTCTTCTTCTTAATTGCAGGACTGCGATAAGACCGTGCCAAGGAGCACACCTGGAAGGTAGGCATTCCTGGAAGACTGCAGCATAGGGAGCCGAGCAGTGATATTCTGTCCAGTCAGCACTCCTGGCCTGATCCCATTTCTAAAATCCATGTTTGTCTCTTGTCTTGTGTTAAAGCAAAAGGTGATTAGAATTTAATCAGTGACTAAATAGGATGTATCCTGGCAATTAGAGTAACCGTTTTGGGAAGGGGGAGAAAAAAAACCCAAAAGCTGCTGTTTGTTCCCAGAGTGAACTGTGTTCAGTTATCTTGACTTTTCTAGTAAATGTTAATGAAAATGTGACATTTTATCCTTTCTAATAAAAGGGCTTCTAGGATATATTTGTGCCTCAGGTAGTGTTTGATTATTGGTCCCTGTTTTTGTTTTCAGTAATTCTGAACCTTCACAGCATAACAGTGAAGGGGCAGATAACTCCAGGGATGACTCGAGCAGCCACAGCGGATCTGAAAGCAGCTCAGGGTCTGACTCTGAAAGTGAAAGCAGTTCCAGCGATAGTGAAGCTAATGAACCCTCACAGAGTGCATCCCCCGAGGTAGGATTTGACACATGTTTGGGCTGTCTGTGTTAGCTTGGCATTAATCCTGAGTTTCTAAAGCAGAAAAAAGTTAATAAATTCTCCAACTGTTCAAAAAAACCCAAAAAGTTACTCACATGAGATCACCTTCAAGATGGAATGTTCTTGTTCTGAAGTACCTGTGGTTGGAGATGGGAACAGTTCTTTATAAAGCACATGTTGGATGTTGAGGATGAGGACTTGGAGGCGATTGTTACCACCGTCCATTGGGGTGCAGAAGTTAGATATGGAAAACAGGAGCTTAAAAACCTCTGGGCTTTTGGTCTGGAAAGCTGTGCCAGCAAATAAGCCCTGCTCCAGGGGGAGGGAAAGTGAGAGCTGGTATTTGTCAGCATCTTTGTTATTCATCAACCAATATTTCATTTGTTGTTTATCTCGGGGTTTTCTCCATGTACCTCTCGTTTTGTTGTGCAGCGTAGGAGCACAGCTGCCCTGTGGAAAAGATGCAGGAAATGTGAAATGTTTTATCTAACGCTGTTTGGTTCATTTCTTTTTAGCCAGAACCACCGCCGACAAACAAGTGGCAACTGGATAACTGGTTGAACAAAGTTAACTCACATAAAGTGTCACCAGCTTCTTCCGTGGACAGCAATATCCCATCCTCCCAAGGCTACAAGAAAGAGGGTCGGGAGCAGGGGGCAGGGAGCGGATACGCTGATCAGAGCGGATCCAAGGACTCAATTTCTTCTACTCCCGGGCGAGATTCCAAACCCACCCAAAAGGGCTCAGAGAGCAGTCGTGGGAGGCAGAAATCACCTGCCCAGAGCGACAGCTCAACACAGAGGAGGACTGTAGGTAAAAAGCAGCCCAAGAAAGCAGAAAAGACATCTGTTGAAGAGCCTAGAGGAGGTCTTAAAATCGAAAGTGAAACCCCAGTAGACATGGCAACAAATATACCTTCCAACAGGCATAAGGCAGCCACAAAAGGCTCCAGGAAACCCAATATAAAGAAAGAGCCCAAATCTTCCCCTCGGCCTACAACAGAGAAAAAGAAATATAAGGCTTCGAGCAAATCTGCCCAGAAATCCAGGGAATTCATAGAAACAGATACCTCATCCTCTGATTCAGATGAAAACGAGAGCCTGCCTCCCTCATCGCAAACACCCAAATACTCTGAGAGCAATAGGACTCCTGTTAAATCTTCCATGGAGGAGGATGACAGCTTTTTTCGGCAAAGAATGTTCTCTCCTATGGAAGAGAAAGAGCTTCTTTCACCACTCAGTGACCCTGATGAAAGGTACCCACTTATTGTGAAGATTGACCTGAGCCTCTTATCACGAATACCAGGGAAGCCTTACAAGGATGCCGACGCACCCAAAGTGGAAAAGAAGAACGTGCCAGAGAAGCACACGAGAGAGTCCCAGAAGCAGCCATCTGACAAAAGTTCTACAAAAGGCAAAAGGAAACACAAGCAGGTGATAATTTTGTAGATTTTTCCTTAGTCTCAGCTCCTTGGTGGATGGCTGCTGGTGTCTGCCCAGCTGCCCAGATCATACCTCAGTGTAGTGACTCTGAGTGATTTCGGGGATGACTTTGGGTGGCTCTTTTGGGTTGAACGCGTTGATTGTCCCAGTGCTGTTAGAGACTACTGGGATTTTCTTCTGTGGAGGGGAAGGGAGAAGGTAGTGCCTGCAGAAACTGCTCACAGAGGCAGCGTGGCTTTGGGAACACTGGGCACTAAGCATCCTGCCGCCTTGTGTCTCCACCCTGTTGGCACCTGGACAAAAAAATAAGTAAATAAATGCAGTTTCCTGCTGGATCAGCTCCTTGAACCAGGGAATGATGCAGTTTTGTATTGCCAGGACAAGGGATGGGACAGAAATGGGCCTGGGGCATGGCAGCAGCAGAAGAAATCATAACCCAGGGGTGCTGCTTTACTGGGAACAGAGAGATCTCTCTGTAATGATACTTAATCTCCAAAAAAGCATTTTACCTTTTCAACTGTAAATAAAAAGCAGGAGTGCCTGGGGGCAGTATAATGGACAGGAATCAATGGGGGAGCTGAATAGAAGTAGTACTCATGGAGAGGGGAATGGTAAGAAGTAGGTGGTGGTGTAATTATAAACCCTTTTTAGAAACCTCAGAACACAGACAGTCTGCCTGAAGAGCAAACCTGTGACTCTGAGATCCCATGAGTTTCTATAAATTTTTGCTTTCCTTAAAGATTGGACTGTGAAGCTCTGGTTCAGGGATTCAAAAATCGCCATGCTGCTCTGGGCTTCAGTCAGAAAATTTCATTTTGACAGGGATTTGGCAGCTGTAAGACTTTGTTGACGTGTGAAATCAAAGTATTATAGGATAGCATCCAGAGAGTCATTGGCCTCTCCAGAGGAGATAGTTTCAATTAAACCAGTTTTCTTACAGAGCAACCTAAGTAAACAGGGTGACTTTCTGAAATGAATATCATTTAGACTTGCTGTGTAACTGCAAACAGGGATTCTCCTGTGCTGTTGCATTTAACTAAGATTCCTCTTTTCTCTGGATAAGGAAATGAAGTGAGAAGGCAGGAGCTTTTTTTTTTAATTTAAAGTAACTGACCAGTACAGTGACTAATCAGTTTTTACAAGTGTTACCAAATAATGCCTGACATTCATGGGCATGCACTCATTGGTTCCAGTGGCTCTGGAACTGACTTCTGTTTCTTTGACCAGTTACACCTTTTAGTCCACTTTTGGAGTTAGAGCATTAAAGGTCTGTGCTCTCCCTTCTAAAGCAGAAGGTGCTGGTGAGACCAATTAGATTTTGGCTTTATCCCAGCAACTAGTCTGGTTGTTAATTGGTTTGGATCCTTGCATTACCCTGGTGCTTACTGGTTGAGGCAATGAAAGAAACTCCCCCTCTTCCCCCTCAGGTTTTAGGTTTGGGAGTGCTCTGTACACAACTGTCACTGTTTGGGATTTCTACACATTTTTTACTCGTGTGCTTCCCTGTTCTAAGGCTTGGGGCTGCAGCATCGGGGTGAGAAAACCAATGAATCTGGGTTACCTTACTGGGTAACTTATTCTGTGAGCCCCTATTTTCTGATTTATTCACTGTATCGGTGCTTCCAGCGTGTGCTGCAGACTCCTTAGACACTTACCTTCAAGACCCTTTGACTTTGGGATTAGATTTATATAAAAACCTCTGCGTTTACTTTAAAGGACTGCAAGGCTTTGACCTTTTCCTGATATTCGTGAGACAACTCTGTTGGGCTCCACAACATAAAGTCTGTCTCATGGTCTCTTATGGAAGCCTTTGGCAAATTTCTCTGGTATTTCACGGTGACGTTTGTGCTAAAACACATTTAAGAATTTAATTGAACAATTTCACTGCTACTTCTTTTGTGCAGGTTGGTAATTTAAAAGCCAGACTTTGTTTTTCATTCTGGTCCAATATCAAGGTCTGGTCAAATATTTGGACAAGATGACAAAGGGTGTGTTTTTGTGGTCTGTATGTATCTTACTCTGTAGTCTGCAAAACATCTGCTGAAATTAACTCTCTTAATGTCAAACATTGCCACTTGGAGAAGCTGTAAATGTGAACCTTTGCCTGGATGTGTTTCTTGTTTGCTTTCTCCAGAATGAGGATGAAAACAGAGCCAGTGAAAGCAAGAAAACGAAACTGGAAGAAAAAGCTCCATCAGGACACAAGACTTCGAGCAGTAGGGAGTGAGTATCTGGGCTGTGTTTCCAATGTTGAAGGGGCTCAGGATGATCAAGAAAAAGGGTGCCTGTCTTCCCCACTTCTCACACACCACCCCTCCCCCAGTGTTTCCTCATTATTAATCAGTGGGTAAAATTAAATTTCCTTGCCTCTTACTGTCAGATAGACTTTTTTTCTCTTAGCAGTTGGTGGAAATTAATTTCCATAACTAAAAACAGTGGCCAAGGTTAGTTGTTTTACATAAGAGAAACCAGGTGAGCCCTTGGGGCAGGGTTGCTGTATTATGATTCTGTGATTTTGGAATAAATGGGGTATTTTGGATTATATGGTGTGTTACGGAATATATGCATCCTGATTTTTCTCTAATGCAGAGCAGGGATTTGGTTTGTTTCAGATATCAGCTCTGCATCTAGCTTTTTGATTATGGAAAATCAGTGCTTTTAAGTTTACGCCAGTCTGGTATTTCTCCAGTTGGTGAGTTTGTAAAACTGAGAGTAAATTTCTCACCTGGCATTGTCTGGGAAGCCGACGGCGTTGAGATTTGGATCCAGGGATTTAGCCTTGCATTTGCTCCATAGATTAGCTCTGGGAAAGTGTGAGTGACACAACAGCAAAGTAACACAGAATTAGCAAATCAGGAATGTCATTTAATACTCTTTCACTTGTGTGTTATTTCTGTAATTTTCCATGCTTTTTGTTTTAGTTGTTATGCTTTTATTTGATTTGTTTCTTGGTCAGTGTTAATCCACAGGAAAGAGTAAGGTTTTTTCCACAGCCTTTTAAAACTCTGCAGTTTCAAAACATAGAACTAAAAACTGGTATAATTATGTCATGGAAAATACTTCTGTGTAGTGAGTAATTGCTGAATTGCACCGATGTGAGAAGCTGCAGCACATCAGATGTGAGAAATCATTCTGAATTAAACTGTCTTACTGTTTGGTAGGAAACAGGCGTGGACTGAACGGATGCATTTCTGGCTTGATTATGCTTTTTCACCCATTATTTCTGATCTCTGCTTGGCTGCCAGTGCAGCTCTCTGAGGGCCATTTAATTAAACACCTAAATATTTGATTTTATAAATGTGTAGGAATCATTACTGGGGGAAGCCAAGAATAGTCAACAGTAGCCCCAGCAGCCAAGGTACTGAAAGGAGAAAGCTTCCCGGTTTCCTGGGTTCCAGAGAACATTTATCAGGAGCATCTTTTTTTTCTGAGCTGTTGTGCTGAGCAGTTTGCATCAGACAGCCTGGCGCTAACACTGGCATTAATTTCTTACGTTGTAAGTGTTCAGGGTGTTTTTTTAGGAACTGTTGTAGGGATGTGGTTTTATGGTTAGAACTTGTCTGCTGTGTTTTCAGGTCGGAACAAATAAAATAGTGAAAACGAGTTCAATCTGGCTTCGTAGAAACCCAGTCGCCAAGATGATTGTTCTCTTTCTGTCCTCCATATCTGGTTTGCTAGGTCTAACAATAACAATCTTGGTTCATTTTCAAAAAGAAAATAAGGGGGGGTTATTTATTTATTTATTTATTTTAAAATATTTGGGTTTTTTTGTTGGTTGGCTTGGGTTTTTTTTAAGGGGGGGAAAGAAAGAAAAAAGCCCAAACCTGTGAATTTGTTCATTTTCTCCAGGTCTTCAAAGCCAAGTGCTGTTAAAGAGAAGGATTTGCTGCCATCTCCTGCTGCCCCGGTCCTGCAGAAAGATTCCAAGCAAGAGCACGGGTCGCGGAAGAGGACGGTCAGTCAGTCGTCGTCCCTGAAGTCCAGCAGCAACCTCAGCAAGGAGAGCGGCAGCAAAAGCAGCTCGTCTTCTAAGCAGAAGAAGACGGAGGGGAAGGGTTCTGGCAGCACTAAAGAACCCAAGGTAAAGGGTTTATTCTGTAACTGCCTCCAGCCTCTTCCTTCGCTTCGCGTTTTGACGTGCTCAGTGTGATCTGAACAATAATTTGCAGTTCAGGTTAAAAGGTAATTAGTTTCAGATAAGCGTTATTTCATGCCGTGGCGCTTAAGTGCCTTGGAAGTCTATAAATTAGAAAATAATTTGGGAAAGATTGTGGAATACTAATGCTTATTCCTACCAAGTTCTTACCTTAGTTAGTGAAATGTGTTCCATCATCTGATTACAGAAGCTGCTTATTTGTATTTTAATTTATTAATAGGAAATATCACTAGAAAGCAGTTTACACGACAGGAAATGGAACAATGAGGTCACTCTTGTCTCATTGGAGCAGACACAGATCTTGCTCTGACTTTTTGAGGAGAGCAGGAGCCTGGTCCCCGCATCCCCCTAGGATGCAGCACTATACATTTTGGTTTATGACATTGTGGGACCCCAGAAAGATTATACTCAGTCCAGCTCAGGAATGTACAGCGCTTTCTGTGGTTGGAGTGGAGAAAACATAGTGATAAAGATGGTGCAGGAAATGTTTTTAAAGTGATTTAGGTCAGGAAGATACTGAGATGGCAGAATGGAAAAATATTATAGGAAGAGGATACTCTTAGGTCGCTAAATTGAAATGTGCTTTTTCAGCAGTATTTAAATGTGTGTTACTGGACAGAAATCAGCCTGTGAGGGCATCTGAGAGTGTGCTAAGACCTGTGATGAGCAGCTGCTGTTACGTGGTCAGCAGTGGAGCATATTCCAGTCTTTGCCTGTGCTACAGGTGTGGGGGTCTCTGAGCACTCGGCAGCAAAGCCCCAGAGCGTCCCACGGGCTGTGGAGGCTCCTGGGGTTGAATTTCCAGTCCGTGAAAAGCTTTGGAACAAAGTCTGAAACCATTCAGGGAGGTTCATTGATACGGGGAGGAGTAAAGCAGCAAATAGACACTGGCAGTGGCAGAAAGTACCTTAGTCATCGGGGTGGGGTTGGTGAATCGCTGCAGCGGGAGCCGTGCTGCGTAACTCCACACGCCAGTACCCAGAGATTTATACTCCAGATACGCTTAGTCAGGCCTTTCTTAAAGTAGTATATTCTCTTCCTGTGTGTCACTGCGTGGTTTGTCACTGTGCCTGCGTTACAATGGTAGATAGTTCAGTGCTCTGCAAATCTGGTGCCTTGTGACTCTTAGATCCTCCTGATGAGAGATAATCTGATAACCACAGTTATGAAATACACCTATATAGATGGCCTTTGGTCATGGTAAGTCAAGACAGCAGACACATGATGCTGGGGAGTTGTTTTATACTAAAAACTGATTAACTTGCTTTTCAGTGCGTGTTTCTAGTATCTGGTCTTTACCCTGAAGTGTCACATTGAGCTGTGTATAGTTTAGGGGAGCAAGGATGGTGTGTTGTGAAGACGGGTGACTTTTCTCCTTGAGGTGGTGCTTATCCTTCCAAAATATCTAAGTATCTTTTTTTTTTTTATATATAAGGCAGACATTCAGCAGAGAGAAATGAGATATTGTAAAAGCACTCATCCCCTTTATTTTAGAGTAGAAAAAACAGGACTTAGAAACAGTGATATTGGGAGATCAGGGAAGGATTTCCTGGACCCAGATGTGTGGAAAGCCTCAGCTGCCTGCCTTCCTCTGAAGGGGATCTCCTGGTGTGTCAGAGAGAGGAGCTGATTGTAGCTGCTCTGTCTTCTCTGTGCCAGCATGAGGTGAAAGCCTCGTGGAAGCTGTGTTCTGCAGCAAGTGACAGCTAAAGCGGCTGCAAAACTGACCTTGCTGCATGTAATCCCGTGAAGCCATGGGAGAAATTCATACAAGTGTTTTTCTTGAAGGCAGAGAAGATTTAACTGTTCTTTCAATGTATTATTTGGCAACGATTTTCCTTTCAGGAAAAGATTCTGAACAATTCATCAAACTGCCCTCCTGCGTCTGCTCCCTCTTCGGAAAGTTTGAAGTCAAGAAGAGCAAAACTTGTTTTTGATGACAGGTAAGAACAGCAAGAGGTGCCTTTCCCTTTGTGGGGCCGTGAATCTCAGTGCACTATCACCTCCCCGTGGAGAAGGGTTTGTTTTGGTTCAGTAAAGCTGTTCAGGAGAAGCTCAGGCTCTGGAGAGCTGCGCCTTGTTCCTGCGGGGATGTGTCCTGTGCTCGGCAGACAGTGCGGTCTGCCCTGTGCCTTCCTGCTGAACATAAAAGGGCCAGCAATAAGCTGAAATACCTCAGAGTTATTCTGGTTTTAAGTGCTGATGGGTCCTTTTCACTTGCCAGGATGCTGCTGCTGCCTCTGCCTGTTCTCACCAGAGCCCGTGTTCTCTAGAGGCAGGAGTTGTTGTTGGTGATAGTAGAGAGGAACCTTCCTTTTTTGAAATCCCAGAGCCATAGGAGTGGGCTCAGGATTTAATCCTGTGGGCTCAAAGAAAATACCATGAGAAGAAAAGGAAAGAAGAGTTTTTACCGCCTTGTGGAGGATTTAGGTTTCTCTTGTACCAATTAAAATCTCGGTGCAGTGCTTGCTCTTAAAGCATTTCTCTTTGTTCTTCTTGAAATTCACTTTATGGGTAAAATTATGTTTATACTAAATGTGAAAGTAACTTCCTAGGTAAGGATTCTTTGGAAGTGGGCGAGTTGGCTGGTCAGTGCTTTTCTCCTCATAGTTATTTCTTCAGATAAAAAAAAAAAAAAAGAAGAAATTAAAAAGTGGGATGAATTAGCTGATTAGAGAACCCTGTCACTAGTTTGTGGGGATTTCGTAATTGTTGCAAGACAAAACAGGATGAAGAAATTGAGATCAGATCAAACTTCAAAAAAAAATCAAATCTGAATGCGTATGACATCTAGGAAGACATAATGAGAGCACTCCCCAAGGGACAGTAATTGTGCTTTGGAAAGGTGACGAGTGACAATCTTATGGTTATGAGCGAGACAGTGTAGGATTTTGTGAGCCTGAAACAGGTTGAACTAATTTTTCACGTAATAACCTTTTTAATATTAACTCTTGCTTTCTAATGACATCCATTTCCTGTAAGTGGACCGTTAAAAATGTTGATTTCAAATATCTTTAGTACAAATAAATTAAGTAAGATAGGGTGGATGGAGGGGATTTATTTCAAACTTTAATCAACTCATAGGTAATATGTTAATTTGTAGTCTCTAATTGCACTTTTATGATTACCTTCTGCTCATCCACTCATGAAACTCATTTAGCATTGATTGTCTTGGGTGGCTAAGCAAAAGCCATTAACACCTGAATACATCTTGATTTATTTATTGTTATTACTATCATAATTTTTAACTATTTCACACCCTCACTAAGGCCAGTCCTGGAGGTGCTGGATTAATTTGTCCTCAAATTTTGTGGGTTTTTTTCCCTTCCCCTGCTGTTGGTCAAATGTTTGGTTTACTTGACTATCAAATGCAGTAAATTGAACCAAATAATTTTTTACGTAGCAAGTTGCTTGAAAACACTGTTTAGAATTACCTGAAGCCGGAGAACTAACTTTAAACTATTTATAGCAATTTGGTCATGCTGTCACTAAGCACAGTAGTTAACTTCAACAGCTTCGTCATAGTAAAAACTGTAGCACAAGAGCTCTTGTAACCTGAGAGAGACAGAAAAAATAAGAAATTTGACAACCTGAAGGCAATAAAAGGAACTGTGGCACAGGTGGGGCTGAGTCCATGAATTGTGTCTCTGTTGCAGGACTTACTCAGCTGATCATTATTTGCAAGAAGCAAAGAAGTTAAAACATAACGCAGACGCGTTGGTAAGTGAATCTGCACCACTTATCCAATGTTTGCACCTTACTCTGGGCTCTGTTTACTGCTTTTGCCATTTTGCTGCCCTTTTGCACGGGACCTTTCTTGTTCTTCCTCTCTGGTTTTTGCCCTCACGCGGTTTCTGGGCTCTCCCCAGTCTGACAGGTTTGAGAAGGCCGTGTACTACCTGGATGCTGTGGTGTCCTTCATCGAGTGCGGGAATGCATTGGAGAAAAACGCTCAGGAATCCAAGTCCCCGTTCCCTATGTATTCAGAAACTGTGGAATTAATCAAGTAAGCATTACAGAGCACGTACAGAAGTTGGGTGGGTGGAGAAGAGGTCGGGAAATCAGAGCTTTTAGATTTACTGAAGTCCAGCTGCCAACTTTTGAAATCTCTTATCATTCTCTAATAAAACTGGATCACAAGACGCAAAATTGCTTGCTTCTTACTACCTAGTCATTCCAGTTACCACCCTACCCCAGTTTAGGGTCTGAGAGAGGTTCCTGAAATGGTGAAGAGAGTTGAAACTAGAAATTCATAAGAACGTCAGTGTTTTGTGATTGACAAATGGTGCTGTAGTCTTCATTTTGTTATTTACCTCATGCCTTGGTTTGCAGATACACTATGAAACTGAAGAATTACTTGGCACCGGACGCCACAGCTGCAGATAAAAGGCTGGCAGTGCTTTGGTACGTGTGCTTGGACCTTCATACAATGCACTGATTAATTTCAGATGCTTTATCTGCATGAAATGCTGTATTACTCTGAGTCATCAGGTGTTTCTGAAGCAAATTTATTAGTGTTCCGCTTGGCTGCAAGGCAAGATGAAAGCTGTGTATGTGATCCCTGTAAATGGGGGCAGAGGGGATGCTGACAAGGGCCAAGGCTTTGAAATATGAAGGAAATGACTAGATCTGTGAGGGGTAACTGCAGAAAGGATGGGGGGCCTTCCTATGTACTCACCCAGGGGTAAGTCCAGATTTGCACTGGCTGTGCTGAGTTGTCACCAGCCTCCTGGATCGATGGAATGGTCCCCGCAGGCATAAGGACCAGAAGCAGTTGGTGTCAGGAGGAAAAGAAGGGGGATGGACTCAGGATGTCCTGACACGTGCGAAAAAGCCAATGAAACCCTTGTGTAGGAAGCACCTCTGTGGTGTCTCCTGAGCTGGGAACTGGTTGTATCAGCAAGATCACTGAAAATTAGAGTTTCAGCTTAAGTCACACAAAGCTCTGCTTTCGTTTCCTTGAGAATGTAAAGGTGCTTATGGAATTTTTCATAGACCTACAACTTGAGAGATGGCAGAGAAAGCTTTAAGAGCACAGCCAGGAGATGCTTTTGAACTTCACTCAGTTGTGATTAACCTGACTTTAACTGTCAATGTTTTGTTATTCTGTCTTTGCTCAGTCTCCGGTGTCAATCTCTGCTATACCTAAGGCTTTTCAAACTGAAGAAGGAAAGTGCATTGAAATACTCTAAAACTCTGACTGAACATCTGAAGGTAACTGCAGTATTTTCTTAGAATATTAGAACCTAATCAAATTAAAGCTCTATGTCACTTTAAATTCCTGAAGGCAGTTTTCAGACTGCTATATGGACCTTGAAAGTCTAAAGCTGGGAGGAGAGAGCACGGCTGTCATAACCATACTGGTCTCAGCACAATAACTCTCTATTAATAATTTGATTCAACTTTTGTTGTCTTTAATAAATTTCGTAGGCTTCAAGGAGGATTTAAATTGATCTGAGCTTTTTGTTGTTTGCAGTGGGATGTTTGATTATTTATTTTTATTATTTTTTCTTTACTCCCCCCATGTGAATTTAACTCAGTTCCTCTGCAGCTGATCTAAGGGCTGTCAGGGAAAGGAGACCGAGGGACGCACCCTTTGAATCAACATATTTGAACCAAGATGTTGCAGATGAGAAAAGCTGTTAGGACACTTCGGTGTTGTTACTCAGTCCTTAACCTAGACTGAGATTTTTCACAGGAAGAGTTGGGGAGAGGTCACTGACGTCACTGGGTTTCTCTGAAACTTCCAGCTGTCGATACTGAGAGGAAACAGTTCTGAAAATGCTCTCCCAAGAGGCAGTGGGATCTCATCATCTCGATGGGATCTAACATGCAGAACTGAGGACTGCACCTATATATGTAGATATATATTTAGTGGCCTTCTTTATGTTGCTAAAATAACCCTTTAACTGGTGTCTTAGTCAAAAAAGGTATTTTCTCAAATTTGGATTTACTGTGGTATTATTCAGAACGTTGGTTATTGCTTAAGGGAAAAACTACAAAACTTAATTTGGTCAAAAATAACCAATTAAATGAACAGATAAAATATAACCAGTTGAAGTAGAAGCATAAATCAGGTGACAAGTTTCTTTTTCTCCCAAACAGAACTCCTATAATAATTCTCAAGCGCCGTCACCTGGCATAGGAAGGTAGGTAGTAAAAGCTGTTACCTGTATTTCTCATTTACAACTAGTTTTCTACGTAAATTTAGAGCATGATATGACTGAAGTACCCGGCTTTGCATTCACAATGTAATACTTTTCTCTGGGAAGCAGCAAGCCTGTCGGGATGCCCTCTCCAGTCTCTCCAAAGCTGTCTCCAGGGAATTCAGGAAATTACTCTTCCGGGGCAGCCAACCCTTCAGGGAGCGGGTCTTCGGTGACGATCCCCCAGAGGATCCATCAGATGGCAGCCAGCTACGTCCAAGTTACGTCCAACTTCCTCTACGCCACTGAAATTTGGGACCAAGCAGAACAGCTGTCTAAAGAACAGAAAGGTAAGGGCTGGCGTGGGCGGATTGTACCCTCAGACGTACCAGGGTGTGCTGAAACGCTCACGGGCCTTGGGGTTGCCGTTAACGGGACAGGGGATGCTCAAACTGGGCCGCTGCCTTCAGTTACAGTCATATCCCAGCTGGTTGTCATGGTTTTCAAGGTGATGTTGGAGATGTCATGTTTCCTACCAGCTGTGCCTCGAAAAGAATTAAAAATCTGTGTTGCATTTGCTGTAAAATATAAGATGTAGGAAGAGGAACTCATTACCTTTCCATTTCTGGAATTCTTAAGCAAAATGCACGTTGGAGGGGAAAGGCCAAGGAAGTTTTTCAATAGTTCAACTGTACTCTATTTATTCTTATCAACCAGTCTTCTGCAAGAATAGCCAAGGCCAGGTTGGAGGGGGCTTGGAGCAACCTGGGCTGGTGGGAGGTGTCCCTGCCCAGGGCAGGGGGTGGCACTTGGGGTCCTTTAAGGTCCCTTCCAACCCAAACCATTCTGTGATTCTAAGACATTGATTAGAAAGGACCTTTTCCCTTTATTTTTACCCTTCCCTCAGCCATCTTTCTTTTCTTCTATTTTAATCTAAGAGATTCATGCTGAAGAGGTGGGGATTTTTGGTGTAATGTTTCTGTTGTGTTTCCGAGGGGTGGTGTTGGGGGATGTGGTGTAGGGGAGAACTCTGTAGAGTGGGGCTGACGGCTGGACTCGATCCCAAGGGTCTCTTCCGACCTGAATGATTCTAGGATTCTGTGATTATTTCCCATATATAAAAATATGTGCGTAGTTTAACTTGTGTTTCTGTTGTTTTAGAGTTCTTTGCTGAACTGGATAAAGTTATGGGCCCTCTGATTTTTAATTCGAGCATCATGACAGACCTAGTGCGTTACACCCGGCAGGGATTGCACTGGTTGCGCCTGGACGCCAAGTGATTATTTTGAACTGAAGGAATGGAAAAAAAAAAAAAAAAAAAAAAAAAAAAAAAAAAAAAAAAAAAAAAACCCACAAACAAAAACAAAACCAACAAAAACAAACCCGAACACGTTTTTTCTCGCTGCCTCTGATTTATCTCCACAACACTGTGTCATGTCGATAAGGAAGACTGCCATAACACATTGCTTAGGTGACACTAAGAGCAAGGATTGCTTTCCCCACGTCTCCCATCCTCATTTGTGTTTTGTGTTTTAACCCCAAATCATCTGGTTAATGGACTTCTTCAGTATTCCCGGTTTAAGTTATTTAAATATATTAAAATTTGCTACATGTAAAGGTGTAGTTTTGCTGATCTATCCTGGATAGATCATTGGAATTCCAGTCATAATACATAAATAGTCAGTTTAAATCCTATTTATTTTTTTTTTTAATTTTAATTTTGAAAAGCCCACTTTGGGGCAGTTTTTAGCTATTTCTTCCCTAAATTTACCCTTTCGAGTACTTAGCAGAAATTAAACCTAGACACTTTATTTAAGTACTTTGTGAGCTTTGTTACTCTGTAATGTCTTGTGGTGGTAGAGCCTGTAAAAGGAACTAGGGTTGGTAGGTTCTAACGTGTAGGGACACCATACTTTTCATGCCTAATGCCTACGAGTCGACTAATAAACGACAACTACAGATTTATTATTGCAGAATTTGTACTAAATAGAAAAATTCCAGATATTCTTCTACGTATTAAGATACTTCATTTAAATGAATTATAAAGAAATTTTTATGGAAAAGTATTTAGCTGGATCTGACTTGGATTGTTTTCAAGGCAGTTTCCAAACATGGATTAACACTATAACAATCACAAAACATTACAGTAATTTGCATTTAATGTAATATGGCAGTAGTGGTGTAAGGACGACCTCCAGTCGGGTGGGTGCGATGCGTTACAGAAGAGGTTTCCAAAACGGACAATCTTGTGCTTTTTTTATTTTTCCTTCTTTTTCCTGCATCTCTTCATTTAAAACACGTTTTGTTTCCTTGCTTGGTCATTTTTTTAATTACTGGTTTTATTTTTTTTTTTTGATGCTTACGAAATGGGTGAACTTTGTGGTCAGAAACCCAACAGTGGTTCAATTCCTACCAGGAACTGTCATTTGCATCTTTTTCCATTGCCTGAGAAACCAGGAATCTTAAGTAGGAATCGAGGTCCGTGTTTTCCTTCTCGGGTGGGGTGGGTGACGGACACTGCGGGATGTCGGTGGGGATGGGATGGGAGCACGTGGCTATTACAGGGAAACCGACTGGTTTTGACGCAGAACGGATTGGACACTTGCATGGAAGCCTGCGTTAATGAAGGGCCTGTTAATGTCTGAGGGAGCCTGATCCTCGCGTGCGAGGGAGCGACCGGGCGCGACGGCGGTGGCTCCTGGAGCTGCAGCGTGGCCGCTCTCCGGCGGTGTAAAACCAAAGTACCTTTCCACGTAAGGTGCTTGTCTTGAGCAAAAGGTTTAAAAACGCTACTGCTTTCAGTATTGCTTAGTGCCCCGAACATGTCTGGTGTGCCTTATGCCTTACTTTTAGATGAAGATTTTATGAACTGTTTACAAGATGTTCTACAGCAGGACCAGGTATATACTGTATGCAGTGGTCTTCTGCAGTACTGCGGTAAAATTCCATTCCCTTTCCCAAAGTCCTAGTGTCTGTCCCACGCGCCCACCTTCTCCTCGTGGTGGTCTCCTTTCGAAGGGTCAAACTCTGAATCCTCTGGAGCTGAGATTTGTGGAATGCTGCTTTTTTGTTTTCTCTCCCGTTTTACCCTTTCTTCTCTACCAGATATGAACGTGCATGTTCAGGAAAAGTATTGCACTAAATTTATTTTTAATTTTTTTTTTGTGTGTGTGTGTGTGTGTAGTCGTAGTTAAGTGCCAAAATCACGGCAACCTCGAGAGAAGGAATAGAATTCTACGCTACTTAGTACTGCAGTATGTCCTATGGGCTTTAAGAGTTTAGAAGTTTTGCAAATTAGTAACCTACTAAGAGGTAGCTGCATATTCGTAGAGCTTCCTTTGCGTTCCTTTTGTACTTCCAGAAAAGCTTTGCTACGTACGGATTGATACATGGTGAACAGACCTGGGACTTTTGTTTTTTCCACGACAGCCGAATTTCCCTGTCAGGTCTGTTGGAGCAGCCTTTTTATTGAATCACTGTGCGAGGTCACGTTTCTGTTCGTGTTTGCTGTTGGACACAGAACTCTGTACCCTCAGACTCCGCATCCTGGTTAATGGGACACTGTCAACTATTTTTCCTTTAATACTCTAAAGTGCCTAGCACACTTTTGACGCTATATATATAAAAAAAAATACCAACAAAAAACCCCCAAACCTTCTTAGAAGTCGCATTCCTAGATTATTTTTTGTGTAGCGCTGCACTAGCCAGCATGGCTGCGTCTTGGCTTGCTCCTTTGTGCACAGGTACCATTGCTCTGAGCAGGAATGGTCTCATCTCTGGGAATTATTTTAGTTTTAATTGTTTGGTTTTTTTTCTTCCTTAACTAGAGTCCCACAAATACCTTTTGGTGTCACACGAAATTGGTCTCTTAAAAATGCATCGCTTAATCCCTAGATCAGCAGATCTTAAAATTACTGTCTTTGGTGACCAGAAAACTTTTCACATCATGTCGAAGTGTGGACCTGACCTGGTTGGAAGTGTCCCACCCGCACAGTGTTCTTGTAGTAACATCCCCTCCGGAGCGCTGTCCTGGGCCTTCTGTCTGTCCGGGATACCTCTGTTGGAAAGAAATGCCTTACGCGTCTGTGGCTCTTCCAAGCAGAGAAACTGAAATTCGGCATTTCCAAAAGCATACCCTCAATTGGGATTTACCCTTGCTCCCGAGAGAAACGTTGGGTACTTTGTCAGATTTCATTGCTAAATTAACTCCAGTAGGTCACAGGCTCCCATCCCTCCCTCAGAGGTGTGGGGGGGCGGAAAGAGCCCAAACCCCCTGGTTCCCCTCTGTCGCCCTAAGGCGCGGTGCTCGAGTGAGGGACAACGAGGGGACCCCCAGCTCCCACCTCCCCAAACGATTCCCTGCAGGATTGTACGTTCGACGTGTATCAAGGCTGTAATTGTCATTCCCTCACTGAACACCGCGGTCCCAGTTGGTGAATCTTACAAATGGCTTAATCAGACTAGGCTTGCTCAGAGGTCAAAACTCTTTAGATTTGCTGACAAACTTGCAGGTTCCAAGGTGAGAAAGTGTTTTATAATTATAAAAAAAAAAAACAAAAACAAAAACAAACTTCAGGACACCAGAGTCAAACAGCCCGAGGCTTTTATTTTGATTTGAAACTATTAGCCATAAAGCAGAGCATATGGATGGCTCTTCTTGGCTTTTGATGGCAGTATGCAATTTGTATTGTATGTGTCTTTTAATATATATGTATATATATATGAACTCAGTCTGTCCAAAGTATATGTTATACTTGTTTTTAGATTATGGTGCAACTGACTATATTGATATATTATTTATTGAGTGCTGAATCGCCAGCTTATTGGTGAGAAATCTTGCATATTATACAGGAGTGCAATGTATATTCCTTTAGGTTGCTGAGGCTTGATTGCTGTGATAACAAAAAAAAAACCGCCCTAAAATGTATTTATGAATGGCCCCAACATACAGAGAGTCAGGACTTTATGGAAAGAAAAAAAACATAATGTAGCACTTGCCTGGGGCAAGTAAAATAAAGCCGTAGGCAGGTAATTATGTCGTTTGCCAAAATGGCAAACCCCTGGAGAGGGAGAGAGAGAGAGAGAGAGAGACTACCTTTGCTGTATTTAATATTCCATTTACCGAGCAGGTATTTGCCGTCACTGCAGTGTTTATATCGAGGCAGATACAAAAGGGCCTGAGCAAGTCGAGTTTGAATTACCCATTGGGGAGGAGACACCTTCCAAATTCTTAGATTTCTGACAAATACTTTGGTGGGGGTTTCCCTTCTTCCACCCGATGGATCAGTGTTAACGGAAGGCCCTGGGGTTCCGAGCAAGACACCTTTCCGCCTCAAGGGCAGCCAAAGCTTTCGGTAGCCAACTCCGACAAATCCACAGCTATTCCAGGAGAACTTCCTAAGGAGGAGAGTTAACCTCAACCCCAACGATCAGGGAACCGGTGGCGTCTCTCTGGCCCCGTTGTTTCCTGAGGGGAGGGTCTGTGCGGCCCCGGGGGCGTTTGCCCAAGGCAGAGCTCAGGGGCAGAGGGGGCTCTGCCCTCAGGAAATCCTGTCCCGCTGGGCACCAGTGCGGCCGCAGGGGCTCCCTGCCCCTCGGGAACCTGTCGTCACCCGAGCACGGCGTAGGGCGCGATGGGACACTTTGCCGTAGGCTCTCTTGTCGTTTCACACACTTCACCTCTTTTCATTTCAACCCTAAAACCCGGTGGGAAGGCAGCGGATTTGAAAGGCAGCCCTCGCGCTCGGGGGGCGCTGGGGGAGGGCCTGGGATTCCTGCTGCCCTGGGTTTTGGCTGCGTTGGGCCTTACTCACCCCCACCCTCAGCTCTAAAGGGCCAGGCATGGCTTCTGCAAGCACAGTTCCTGACATTTGTATCTGGTCCCCCTTTTAAATTGTTTTAAGAAATTTTGTATATGGAGGATAAAGTGCTTATATATTTATTATTAAAAAAAAAATAATCCTTTATCTTATTTGAAATTATTATTTGGTGAAAAAGGGGTTGTTTGTTTTGGGGTTTTTTTGGTTTTTTTGTTTTTTTTCTTTCGGGGGAGGGCGTGTGGGTGGGGGACGGTAACTTGTAACCTGTCACTTATAAACGAAGCCCTCCTTAATCCCCCAGAAAGGTACTGTTCGTAACCAATGGGATGTCTCTGTTCTACGCTTTGTACATGAGGAGTCCGTGTGTTACACTTTTGTTTCTATCAAAATATTTAGGCACCTGTCTTCAACCAAAACCTGAAAGAAAACAAACTGTGATTTTATTTGTTGCAATACATTTGAAATTTCAAAGGGTACTTTGGGGCTCAAAATTAGGATTTCTAAGTCAGTATGTGCATTTCACGTAATAAAGCTGTTAATGGTGAGCAAAGTATTATATACTAACTAGATTTTTTCCACATCTGTATAGTATATTCTATGTATTTTGTGGTATTGAGATTATAGAAAGTTTAGTGTCCGAAACATGCGTTTAATGTGTATTTTTAAACAAATTTATGGCAATTAAAATATTTGGAGAAAAGGGTATCACATTTCAATTTGTAAAGATCTTTTTAACTACTGTGTCATTAAAATGCTTTGTACAATGCAAAACTGTAACTGGAGAAACTAAGTTTAATAAATATCAAATAGATTTTCTGTATTAAACTTCAAGCCCGCTGTGCTGGTATCTGTCGCGTGGCCCTTCCCCTCCCTGCAATGGCTTTTTTTTAAGCAGGGTTTTATTTTCTTTGATCCCGGTGCTTTGTGCACCACAAAAGGCAAAGAGCACCCAGGCTTGTTGGGGTTTGTCTAATCAAAAGTGAGTTTGTGTCTTTTAGCCCTCCCGAGTTAAGGTGCAACCGGTCAAAAGTGGATTTTGATCGATGTATTTTAGAACAGTAGGTGCTTCGGTGGCAGAAGTCAGCCTGGGACACTCGCTGAAGTAAGTTTGATTAGAAGTAATTAGAAATAAATCCTTTTCCTTCCTGTTATCACTGGCTGTGTCTGGGACATGGGCAATGCTGTCGGCGCTATCGGTTTGTTTGCTCCTTCTTTCTAACAGGCCTTTATCTGAGGAGCTGATACGGGCTCAGCCGCTGGGACCCAGAGGAGGGAGCAGCTCATTGGCTTCCTGCGCTCGCCAGCTTGAAGGAGAAACGGCTGAAGTCCAGCCTGGAATAAGCACTTCTCCGTGAAACACCTGACGGGCTCTCTCCGTACTCTTTGCTCAGAGGATCCAAGGAAAACCAAGGTGGTTTTGATGAATACAAATTTTTTAATTCACACCTTANCCAAAACGAAGAGGAGAGGCAGAGGCCTTTTATTGAGCTTGGCCAGAGAGTCGTCCTGAGGCGTGTGCTGCAGAGCTACAGCCTTGGCTTGGAAACACTCTCCAGCTCTTTGAAGTCCTTTTATCGGCTGATGTGACAGAAATGTTAAATACACTTATTGCTGGAGTCACTGTCTTAGCTTTTCAGTGGTCAATAAATATTTCACAAGTCGAGCGGAGCATCGGCAGCAGTAACAGTGAGGGGTGTTCTCATCGCGACAGGTCACTCCGAGGCAGTTCTAAGGAAGCAGCGGTTCTTCCTGGAAAACAAAACGATCATCAGGCGCTGCCAGATTGGGGACACATGCTCAGGTACATCCTCCGAGGTGCTCCTCCTGCTGGGACATGGAGCTGGGGACGTTCTGTTTCCCTCTTCAGCACTATACAGTTTGATTTCATTCATTTTATGTTCTTTGTGCACTATAGAAATCCCTTTCTGTCTGTATTGCAGAATCCCAAAATGACATGGGGTTGGAAGGGACCTCTGGAGATCACCCAGTCCAACCCCCTGCCAGAGCAGGTCCAACAGGAACGTGTCCAGGTGGGTCTTGAATGTCTCCAGAGAAAGAGACTCCCCCATCTCTCTGGGCAGCCTCTGCCAGGGCTCTGCCACCCTCACAGCAAAGAAGTTCCTCTTCATGGTTAGATGGAACTTCTTATGTTCAAGTCTGTGCCTGTTCCCTCTTGTCCTGTCCCTGGGCACCACTGGAAAAAGCCTGACCCCATCCTCCTGACACCCACCCTGTAAGTATTTCTAGGTGTTGATCAGATCCCCCTCAGCCTTCTCTTCTCCAGACTAAACACACCCAAGTCCCTCAGCCTTTCCTCTTTCGAGAGATGCTCCAGGCCCCTCAGCATCTTTGTAGCCCTTTGCTGTCCCCTCTCCAGCAGTTCCCTGTCCTTCTTGGACTGGGGAGCCCAGAACTGGACAGAGCTCACCTCTGGTAGTTGGTAGAACCCAACGATGCCTTTCCAGCACCTGTGAAACAGCAGCCTGACTGCCCCGTGCTGTTGTAGTTACATGTGGTAGGAAATCTGTATGTTCTACCCTGTCTCCGCTTCCTGGGGTGTGTGCAGCAGGTGCCACTTTCAGTCACTAAACTGTCCATCAGTTTAACGAGCTGGAGTTGGACAATTTGCTCGTGTCCAGTGTTCATGGGAACACAACAGCTTCTGATATTTTAGCTGTCTTAAACTACAAGCTTCAGTAACCACATTGAAGTGATTAATTTAGGGTAAGATCCTGCTTTTAATTGATAAGTGCTTCAAAGTGAACAGTATTGATTTTAAGAAGGCTTAATTTTAAGGTCTCTTAAGTGATTACCTCAAAGCTGTCTGGAATCCCATAGTCTTTTGGAGGAGACAGGTTATTTTGGGTTGCAACGAAAGGGGTAAGGCTCGTAATCGAGGGCACGTGGACTCTGCTCTGTTTGCACTGTTACAAAAGGAGTCTGGATCTATTGCCCCATCCCTGTTCCTGGTATCTTCTCCTGTGCACAGAATTAATTCCACATCTCGTTTGGGCGAGAATAAGTGGGAAACTTCCTCTATGCAAGATAATACCAAGCTGTCCTTGAGCCTTCACGTGGCTGAGGCTGCGTTACCTGCAGAGCATCGTGATGCACTCGCTGTTGTCCCTGCAGGAGGCTCCCACGGGTCGCAGGGAGACCCCTCTCCAGAAGGGCGTCATCCTCCTCTGCCTGCTGAGCTGGGGCTGCCGTTGGGGCAGGGAAGCGCAGAGAATCTGAAACAGAGTCACCCTGACACGGTCAGAACATCCACCCAGCGAGCACTCGGGTCAGCCCCGTCCCCAGCTCCATGGTCTCAAGGGAAAAACGTGAAACTTTTCTCATTTTCAGATCCTGGCACGCTCTGTTAAAGCATAAATTGCTTGTGTCCTAGTCCCAAAGAAGAAGTGTAACAATTAACTGTGCTTTTTAATCTTGGGAGGGAAAGCAGAACGACTTGCTGAGTTACATCTGTAACAACAGGAGGAGGGGTAACGATTTTAAAGTGAAAAGGGGGAGATTTAGATGAGATACCAGAAAGAACTTGTTTGGTGTGAGGGTGGTGAGAGCCTGGCCCAGGTTGCCCAGAGAAGCTGTGGCTGCCCCATCCCTGGAGGGGTTCAAGGCCAGGTTGGAGGGGGCTTGGAGTGACCTGGTGTGGTGGGAGGTGTCCCTGCCCAGGGCAGGGGTTGGCACTGGGGGGGGGGCTTTAAGGTCCCTTCCAACCCAAACCAGTCAGTGATTCTGTGATCTCAGAGCAATCCCATATTCACTAGGCAGTTACTCTACTTTTTTATGATGTTGAATCCTCCAAGAGATCTCTGCTGTCACCTCTAACTCCTCCCAGTTGTTCATGCAAATCCTAACGCTTTTGATTAACTGCCCGACCATTTAAATTAAGGCTTTGAATTAAATCTCTTTACCTGGCTGAGCAGCAGTGAGCAGAGCAATAGGGTTGCCATGGCTTTCCAGGAGCGCATCTTCCCGCCGAGAAGCCGTCACTTCCACCGCGGGACCAGCCGTGGGCGGAGGAGGTAGGAAGAGCCCCAAATAGGACTTCCCAAGCTTCAGCTAGATTTTTATAGACTTCATTCTCTTATCATTGCATCAGCTGTCAGTCATTACAGGAACAAAGTTCATTTTGGAGCAAGAGGGAATTACCAAGTTAGCATCTCCTGCGGTGATCTGGTTCAAGGCCTGTCTCTTTAGCTAATGATTTACCCTCCTTCCACTTGTACTTTGTCTGGACACTTTACCAGATGTGCCAACTGTTCCTTTTTTTAAAACCTACCTACTGTGTTACCAGAACTCCCCGCCACATTTGCAAGCAAGAGGGTGTTTGCCCCAAAGTGTTATGGTAAAGATCAAAAGCCATAACCCTATTTCACTTGGGTGACGTTCACGCTGCTGCACGGCCCTGAGTCTGTCAGCCAGGGGGCAAGTGTTGTCTTATCAGGTTTATTTGGAGCCGAGAATCACACTTGTGATTCTGCTCCCTGCTCTGGGTACGGTAAGGAACCAGGAGGAAGTTGCTTCACCTTCCTTTCCACGCAGATGGCACTTAAAAAAGCGTGTGTAGTACTTTTCAGGTGGGTTTTGGAATGTAAAAATATGTTAGGTGTGATATATAGTAGTCCTCTTCTGCCAAGGATCCCAGTGTGTCTCTAGATGATGCTCTCTAGAGCTAACCCCCAGAGGAGAGACCCCCACAAGGATTGTTGGGAGCTGAGTTCCTCCATGTGGCCGGGCGATGGTTTCTTTAGCAGAGCCACTGCCTGTCATCTGCCTCCAGACCCTACGACGTAACTCACCATGGGTCTTCTAAAAAGTGCCACCAAGCCCCTGCTGCTGGGGATGGGCAGCTTGTAATTAAGAGGAATCTTAATTTTTCCCATTGTGAAATGAGACTGCGACAGCTCGGAGAAAAGAGCGGTTGAGAAGAGCTATCAGCAACGTCTCCTCTTTATAATTCTCTTGGCTTTCAAACACGGGGACGAGGACGGGGGGAGCACAGGCCTGAGGTCACCGGTCTGTAAATGGACCTTGCTGGTACCCGCTCCTCCTCCTCCTCCTCCTCCTCCTCAGCTGTGAGGTCTCGTCCTTCCAGCTCCCGTGTCCCTCCCGTGAGCACCAGGGCTGCCGGGTACCAGGTTGTCGAGACTGCAGAAGACCATAATAAAGAAAATCCCAATTTCCCCGTGGAAAGCACACGCAGGCTTCAGAGCACACCGTGGTTTGAGCTACTTGGAGCAGGAAGATGCTGTACAAAGTAATGAACTGCATTTTAGCTGAACTGGAAATAGAGCTCTGGATGTCACAGCTGCTGTTTTCTGTGATTGCTTGATACAGAGGCCTAAGTGCCAGCGTGGAAGGCGAGTTACGTAGATTAAGATAATGCCAAGTTGTCAGGTTCCCGTCTACAGGTGATTACCATAGCCCAAGCCTTGCTGGATTAAATAAAACCCTTTTGCATCGTAGTGTCTGCAGCCGCTAGTGGAAAATTAGTTCCTTTCCTCCAGTGGTTCTCTCGCTCTTTCCTCTGCCCTGTTTGTCCTCCCTCCCTGCCAGGAGGAATCAAACCCCTTCATTATGGAGGGAGGGAAACGGGACAGTGGGTTGCGGCACACAAATAGCTGAACTTCAAAGTTTCATTTACACTTGGCTGTGAATTTCTCAATCCTTTTTCCTTGCAAATTCCTTCCTTTACAGGTATCCAAGTTGTACTTTCTGCTGTTTCCGCTGTAACAGGCCAGAGAAAGGAAAAGTGAGAGGCAGGAGCAGTTTTGCCTTCTCCTGGGGCGCAGGGGAGCTGCAGTGAGAGCTCGCTGCGTTCCGACGGCAGCGCCCTCTGCAAGTCAGCGTCTGGTGAGGTGAGACCAGCACTTTGTGACCACACATCAAAATTGTTCTCTGTCCTTCTGGGTTCCTCATAGCATCAGCGTATCTCTGTCCGGCAGCAATCTGCTTGCTCTGGGCAAGAAACTGGGGAGGGGCGGGGGGAAAGAGGGTAAAACCAAACCAGTTGTTCCCACCTCTACAAGCCCAGCACGACAGGAAAATGCCACGGCAAAGATGTTAGAACAAACAAACAAAAAAAAACCCTGACACAAACTGTTGCTCTGTTGCCAGTTCTAACGTTTAGGAAAGGGAAAACAGAAATCAATTAGATGATTGAAAATTTTTCAGCTGCGTTGTTTGGGTTCTGAAATATCCACTGACCAAAATGCCAAACGCCACACATCCAGCAAGGAACCATCCCTGCCATCATCCCTCTCCCTGCCCAGTGGGAGGCAGAGGAGGGAGGAAGGCTTGGCAGGGTTGCAACAGGCCGGTGTGGAGCAAAGGCTGAGGAGACCCAGTTTGCCCACTGGTCACCGCCTCGTTGGGCTGCGGTGCCCAGGGTGAAGGTGCCGCACTGCCTTCAGCAGCCCCAGCAGCCGGTTCAGACGCGGTTCAGCTGCCTGTCAGTGGGGGCAGAGACCTTGCCAGGGGGCACTGCTCCCCTTCAGCAGAGCTGCTGAGAAAAAACGCCTGGAAAAAACCAACTATTTACTGAAGCCACCAAGGTAAAAGTTCACAGAATCCCAGAATGACATGGGGTTGGAAGGGACCTCTGGAGATCATCCAGTCCAACCCCCTGCCAAAACAGGGCCACCCAGAGCAGGTCCCACAGGAACTTCTTCAGGCAGGGTTGGAATGTCTCCAGAGACAGAGACTCCCCCACCTCTCTGGGCAGCCTCTGCCAGGGCTCTGCCACCCTCAAAGCCTGAAGTTCCTCTTCATGTTGAGACAGAACTTCTTATGTTCTTGTACCTGTTCCCTCTTGTCCTGTCACTGGGCACCCCTGAAAAAAGCCTGGCCCCATCCTCCTGACACCCACCCTGTAAGTATTTCTAGGTGTTGATCAGATCCCCTCTCAGCCTTCTCTTCTCCAGACTAAACACACCCAAGTCCCTCAGCCTCTCCTCTTTCGAGAGATGCTCCAGGCCCCTCAGCATCTTTGTAGCCCTTTGCTGTCCCCTCTCCAGCAGTTCCCTGTCCTTCTTGGACTGGGGAGCCCAGAACTGGACAGAGCTCACCTCTGGTAGTTGGTAGAACCCAACGATGCCTTTTCAGCACCTGTGAAACAGCAGCCTGACTGCCCCGTGCTGTTGTAGTTACACGTGGTAGGAAATCTGTATGTTCTGCCCTGTCTCCGCTTCCTGGGGTGTGTGCAGGACAGGAGTAGAGCTTTGCATAAAGTCTGCCTCTACACATCTTTGCCAGCTCCCCCAGTCGCCGCAGCCCCTTCGTTGCTCCCTGCTCACTTAAACTGCCCAAAAGATACCAACAAGCTGAAATGTGGAGTTAAATTTAAGCCCGGAATGTTTTTAGCACAACTTGCAGCACCAGGTGACTTATGTTAGTCCTGCTTATGCCAACCTTGGGCTCTGCCTCACGAGAGCAGTAGGAACAGTGTTGCCTGTAACCAGCAACAGAACAGCCTAAGACTGAGCTTAGTCTCATGTCCTTTGAAATGCATATTAAGAGACCCAAAAGCATGTATTTTCATAGCATTCAGCTATAAAAATTGTACGTGCCCCCCCCCCCCTCAACTTCCTGACGTGGGAGACTGAGCATCGTTGTCTTCCAGAGCCCAGCCCTGAGAGAGCAGCGGAGGGAAACGTCACCCCCACCCCACGGATAAGATAAACCCTCAGTACCAGCTCCAGGAACAGCACGGCAGGAGATAAACGCGTGGCTCCGCGTGGGGCATGAGCCTCAGACACTCAGCTCAAGGCTGAAAGGAAAAAAATAAAAGAGGTAGAGGAACCAGCCAGATGTTTTGGACTTCGAACAGCAAAGCTTGTTTACACGCTTGGAGCCACGGGGTGAACTTGTCACATACTTAAGTAAGTTCACTAAACATTTTTCAATCGCCTTCAGGTATTAAACAGCCTTGTTTCTCCTGGTAGTTACTAAGAAGCAACTTCTCATCCAGCCTTTAACACTAATCAGATATTAGAATTGCAGTTAAGCATCTGATTAACATTAATAAATATGATGGCTAGGTAATTAATGTCACAGAACCATGGAACAGCCCAGGCTGGAAGGGACCTCGAAAGATCCCTTTTGTGGGAAGGGAGCCCAGATGAAACTGTGCAGCAGCCTGTGTGGTCACTAACCCCTCCCCGGGGAGGTTGTTCCCTTGATTGATTGTTCTCATGGGAAAAAGAAATTCCTCTCTTCCGTGGAGGTGAAACCTCTGCCGGTGCAGACCGTACCCACTGCCCCACGTCTCCTGGCTGGGAAGGGAGAGCCTCTGTACCGAGGTCAAAGTCCACGTTCAGTCCCGAGCCAGCAGCCAGCTCAGGCCATTGTGGTCAATCCCAGCTGAGGTGGCCTGTTTGTCTGTCACAGGTATCAAGGTTAAAGGAAAAAGCGATGACTGGGGATGGAAAGGTGAAGGGAGCAATGAGGACGTTCCTTCAAAGCACCTCCAGCTGGAGGCAGCCCTGGCCACACCAGTTACCTGGAAAGGTTTCAAAGAAACAGCCTTTTTGGGCTCCTGTAAAGGCTCTAATACGGGAGAGTTTGAGCACACACAGAACTTTAGCCCAATTATCTCCCTGGACAGAGTGAACCAGACACAGGTTTGCTGCAACTCACCTTAGAAGATCTCAAGACACAGATTTCACACAAAGTCATGGGACAAAGTTAAAGTTTATTAGACAAGGCTTATCTCCTTCTTTATACCCTTCTGGTCATGTGAAGGAGCTCAGCAACACCACATTGATAATACAGGGAGGTAACAGTCTCCTGAAGTCAATTACTGGTCATTTTCATAGTCAGCAGGATTCTTCCTCTTCAGTCTCTCAAACTCTTGTGTTCCCCAGGAGTAGAGGAGATAGGCTCCCAGAAAGGCTGGAAAGGAAAGGGGACACTCACAAGTCACACTCCTCTTGGCACAGAGTTGCTGGAATCACCAGGCTTCTGCTCCAAGTGACTGTGTTACACAAGGGCAATGTTACGTAGGCAGAATGGTCCAGGTCTGAAGGGACCTTCCAGATTGAGTCCAACCATCAACTCAACACTGACCCATGTCCCTCAGCACCATGTCTGCCCAGCTTTTAAATACCTCCAGGGATGGCAACTCCACCACTGCCCTGGGCAGCCTCTTCCAAGGCTTGATTACAATTCCAGTGTAAAAACTTTTCCTAATATCCATTCTGTACCTCCCCTGGTGCAAATTGAAGTTGTTTCCTCTTGTCCTACCTTGGGAGAAGAGACTGACACCCCCCTGGCTACTCCCTCCTTTCAGGGAGTTGGAGAGAGCGAGAAGGTCTCCCCTCAGCCTCCTTTTCTCCAGGCTGAACACCCCAAGCTCCCTCAGCCTCTCACAGAATCATGGAATGATAAGTGTTTGGAAGGGACCTCTGGAGATCATCTCCTCCAACCCCCTGCCAGAGCAGGGTCACCCAGAGCAGGTCCCTCAGAAATGCGTCCAGGTGGGGTTTGAATGTCTCCAGAGACTGAGACTTCCCCACCTCTCTGGGCAGCCTCTGCCAGTGCTCTGCCACCTTCCAAGTGAAGAAACTCCTTCTCATGTTTAGATAGAACTTCTTATGTTCAAATTTGTGTCCATTTCCTCTTGCCCTGTCACTGGGCACAACTGAAAAAAGACTGGCCCCATCCTCTTCACACCACACTCTTTAAATATATCATAAGACTTACTCTCCAGCCCCCTCAAGCAGCTCCGTTGCTCTTCTCTGGATCTGCTCCAACCCCTCAATGTCTTTCTTGGCACGAGGGCCCCAAAACTGGACACAGCCATCGAGGTGGGGCCTCACAAGTGCCCTGTTACAATGGGTAGTTACCATTCCCTGCCCCACTCCTGCCAATACAGGCCAGGATGCTGGTGGCCTTCTTGGCCACACCACTGGCACATATCCATCCAGCTGTCGACCAACAGCCCCAGCTCCTCTTCCTTCTTTCAGGTGCTGAGAGCGAGAAGGTCACCTCTCAGCCTATTTTATTCCAGACTAAACACCCCCAGCCCCCTCAGCGCTCCAAGACCCCCTTTTGCCATTCTCCAGACAATCCCC
>VXBJ01006839.1:54506-117613 GCA_013400055.1 Nycticryphes semicollaris
CTCCAGACAATCCCCCCCCCCAAAAAAAAAAATAGCGACGCTGAGGCGGGGAGGAGGGAGGGAAGGGAAGGGGTGAAAGGGTTTGGTTGGATCCCTGAAGCATCTCCCCCATCCCCGGTACTTACGGGGCACCACTTTGAAGACCTGGGAGCTGAACCGCCGCCAGACGTTGGGGACCCCGTGGGAGAAGACGTTGGGGAAGGCGCGTTGCTCGAAGGGGGAGAGGCTGTAGGTGATGACATGGCGAACCCGGGCCAGGTTACCGAAGTGAAGGCCCATGGTGGCAAGGTGTCACCTNCCATCGCTCTCTACAACGCCTTGAAAGGCCATTGTAGAGAGGTTGGTGCTGGTCTCTTCTCACAGGTGATTAGTGATAGAAGGAGAGAGAATGGCTTCAAGCTGCACCAGGGTAGGTTTAGGCTGAACATCAGGGAAAAATTCTTCCCAGAAAGGGTGGTCAGACCCTGGAATAGGCTGCCCAGGGAGGGGTTTGAATCCCCATCTCTAAATGTGTTTAAGAATGGTTGAAATGTGGTGTTGGGGGACATGGTGTAGGGGAGAACTTTGTAGAGTGGGGCAGATGGTTGGACTCGATGATCCCAAGGGTCTTTTCCAACCTGAATGATTCTGTGATTAATCCTGAGAGGCCCTAGGTACATACTGCTAGTGAGGATCCTATGCTTGGGGCTGTGCAGGGTGAATTCACGAAAGAGCTCCTAATCCAGGAAAGTTAAGTGGTATTATCCTTCTTGAAGAGGCACGTCCTGGAACATATGAGCATGTGGGCCTTGAAAAAAAATGCTACTAATCCATGTCTTTTGCAGTATTTAGCCAAGTGGGCAGAAAAGTGGAGATTGGAAGTGTCCTAAGCTGAAATTCCTTTGTTATACTAAAAATGACACCCATAGGTCAAGAAGGCCCTCACCCAGGTGGAGACCATTCCTCTGAGCATGTGTAGTAGCTATAACTGGATTGGGTAACCACAGGGAAATTACCAACAAATACAAATAGGAGGTACTGATAGTGATGTAAAATGTGTATTAAATGCCCTAAATGTGCTTGATTTGTGGACAGCCAGCAAGCACCCAACCTTGTACAGCTCTGAAACAAATACTTGATGAATGACTCACCCTGGCACAGGAAATGGGCTGTTGCACACCAGGGAATGAAGCCAATTTTTCGGACAACAGGTTTGTGAGACGACACCTCAAAATCCTCTCATTAATACCAGAAAACAAAACTATTGTCATAGAACGAGGTCAGCTTTTTGTGGAGATGATAGTTTCCTACCTCAGCAAGAGGGTTTGAATATCAGAATTATTCTGAGAGTGAGTATCTCTGGGGACTAAAAAGCTAGCCACATAAATCTGCCCAGGAGAACATGGTCTCAATCTTTAATCCTTTCTTGAGGTTACACATTTCTGAAGCCACATGCAAAAGCGTGGGGTTTATTTTCAGTTCAGTTTCAGCCCTTTGCCTTTTCCATTTGTGCCAAAGAAAGAAAATGAACTTTCTTTTCCTCCTGGGCAGCTCGGTGAGGCTGAATTGGAGAGGGATTAGTGGGAGTGGCACCACGTTGGGCAACTTGGTTTAAACCAAACAAATGTCACACAGACTGTGGATTTGTTTTCTGTTTGACGTCAAGATATTTATCTTGAGCTGCTGGTATTTATGTCAAACAATCTTCCAATTAGAGCCTGAGCCAGCACTATTTTTAGTTCAACAGCTCCAGGCTAATGCAATCTTCAGTTAGAAACTCAGTTTTGATGGAAGTTGGGTGACTTTTAGCTGGACAGTGTTGCTCTGGGGCCAGTGTCACCCTAGCAGTGCTGAGGTGAACCACTGTCACAGCAGGTCACAGGGTCCCCTCGGGTTCAGCCCTTCCCCTGCCAGACCCAGTGCCCAGCCCTGGGGAGCTGCACAGGTCAGGATCTGGTTAGGTGGCTTAGTGGGGAAAATTCAGGCATTTACATATCAGTGCATGAGTGAGTCATCTTTCTAAAGGCTATTCCTCACGAGTTTTGCAAATACAGTGCTGATCCACATCCTTTCCTTAAAAAAAAAATAAATATATATGTAAAATGTATATTAAATCCCTACTAGAGCTATTTTTTTTTTTGTGTGTGTGTGAGCCTCATCTAAAGCCCTCTCAGCTTGGGTCCCCAGCCTGAAACTAATATTCTTGATAGAAAAAAACCCAACCAAACCCTAGAAAAAGTCCAGGAGAAAAAAAAAAAAGAAGAAGAAATCACTTGTAGTAAATATTTGGTGTGAAAGCATATAGATTTAAGGCATTTCCTAATCTTGGGAGAGGAAATGAGGCTGTGGCCCCATATTTTCTGACTAAACCAATTTAACAGCATTCAAATAAACTAATTTAAAAGGCTTCTAAAAGCTTTTTGCTTTTTTTTTGTTTAAAGCTGAACACATTGGCCATCTCCTCCCAACTCCAGCAGTGGCAGTGCAGTTCCATGTGGAGGATCCTGCGCCCTCACCCCTCGAACAGCTTGTGATTTGTTCACAGACTGGATAAAGCCTTTCTGGTTGTAGCAGTTCCCCAGTAAGCTGATGCTGGTTCTTACGCAAATACTTCAGTTCCTTACATTTTTGACAAATTGTGACACAGCTGTCCTTAAATCCTCACCACCCGTGGTTGAGAAAGCCCAAAAGTGCGACAGAAGAACAGCAAGGAACAACCTGGTAATTTTTTATAGAACCGTCAAGAGGAGGTTTATTCTTCCTTCGGGGGAACTGGAAATGCAGTAGGGAAGAAGAATGGAAAACTGAGAAAGTGTAACACGAAAGACTTTCCTGTCTTCCTGGAGACTTGCTGGAGATGGCACACAAGAGATTTCTTTACTTAGAGGAAAAGTAGCAGGTGCTGAATGTGAGTGGTACGCATGAGAGGCATTTATTTCTTTTTTTTTTTAGATCTATAACAAAACAGCTTAAAAGAGACAGGTAGTAGAAACCTTTTCCATATTTTAAATGCAAAATTACTCCAATAAAAAAAGATATTATTTACATTTAATTTCACATTCTAGAAAGGCTGAGTGACTACAAAAATAAGTGCTATGATGCAAACACCTTCTCCTAACTCCACGCTCGGTCCCAACCGATTCTATAGCGCTCTGGGAATGACACAGACGCCCTTCAGCTGGTTACAGCCACCGACAACGTCAAAAATGCAAAAAGACCCAAACCCGGAGTAAAACCAATGATGTTTTACCCTCACCCACTACCGACAAGTGCACTTGGTAGCTATCATGTCCTCGTACTCTTTGTAGACGATGGAGCCGTCGGGCTCGATGGTGAGGACGCTCAGCGGGCTGTACTCAGCAGGAACGCAGGAGGGCTTCGGGACAGAGGAGTCCAGTTTCTCGTAGATGATGTTCTGTACCATGGTGTGGACGGGGGAGCCGTAGCGGTGCCCCACCACCCTCGGGCAGTCACCTTTGCAGTACTGAGGGCTGTACCGGTGGGGGGCTATGATCCACCTGTCCCACTTCAGCTGGCTGAAACTCAGACGGAAGTTGTGAAGCTCACACTCGTTTTGGGGGAAGAGAAATTGTTTGAAGTATTCGCTCAGATTATGAGGTGGAGTTGCTGGTGCTTCTTTCAGATTCCCATCTCTTCGTCGGCGAGAGGCCCTTTTACCCTGTGAATTCTCTTTTCCTTTGTCACCCGTAGGATCAACACGTGGACTGTTCCTTTGCCTGGGCCGCACTGGGTTTTTCCTTCTGTGCCTGAGTGAGTTCCACCGGTGATAAGCCTGCTCACTGGTGTCATTCAGATAAAGAAGGAGAGAAGGGGGAACCAGGGCCACGTTAATGGGATTTTCCAGTTTAGTGTTCTGTTGTGGATCACCCATCAGACAAGTGAAGTTCACAGCCATATGAATATTCCTCCTGTTAGTAGCAATTAGAGGCTGGAGAAAAGAAGTCACATCAATCTCAACCCACTTGCGTTTTCTGACTTCAAAGTGCAGGCTAAAAGCTACAGAGTGTGAAATGCTGGGACATACTTGACTAGAAAAATCATGCTCCTTGACAAATAAATGGCACGTGCACGTAATGGAAGGAGAAATGGGAACCGATGTGTCAAAGGAATAGAGCAAGACAGACTTGAGTAAGTGCTCGAGAGCAGTAACACGATCCAGGTTGAAGAGTAAATCCACCGAGTGAACATCTCCTGAGAAGGGAAACAAAACCTTGTAGGGTTAGTGCATCTTCATTTGCTGCCCTAGACATTAATACTGTCACATAGTGGATAAGTATAAAATACTCAGCAGCAGCAGATGCCAGTAAAGATGCCCTCCCTTACTTTTATTATATGGAATTTCTACTTTTGTCAGGGACATAAAAGTTAGGAAACTACAACAAAACCAAGAAACCCTGTTGTTTTCAGAGGTATTTTGATTAATTTCATTGGGGGGAAAAAAAAAAACCAAACTAACCCCAAACAGGAAGAAATGACAGTTCTTTTTTCAGTGTTCGTATGGGGAAACAGGAATTGGACACTCCAGCTGATACAAGCCATGAAAAGAAATAGCTAAAGTTTTAAAGTGAATGCTTTCAGAGTTTTCTAGCATTAACTCTAATTATTCTTCCTACTCATATATTTTTTTCCTACTTAAATCTCTTGACCAGCAGCTGCCAGTAAGTCTGAGTAGTGGCAGGGCAGAAATTTATTCATTAGCACTACTTAAAAAAAAAATTATCATTGTTTTATGAGTGCAGTTTTGCTGTTCTTCTATGGAACAGAACCAGAGCTTCCAAGTTTCTCTGAACACACATTTCTGTTGCATTCACCCCTGCTGTGAGATACACTACTCTTATCTTTGCCCCAATATTAAGAATTTTTGTGGTATTCTTTTAGTTTACTCCAATTTCCATCTCATTTTCAGATTGATGAACCTATTTTTCCTGGCCTGTTTCCCAGATGTGGACATAGCACATGTTTATTACATTGCCTTGTTTTCTACTACTCATCACTGTATTTTTTCTGCAAATTAAGAAATTGTTCATTTTTGACCACACAAACACATTAAGTTGTCTCTTCAAACTTACATAGGCCAAGTAACCAGAAATCAGGTGAGGGCTCTGTAGACCTTGATTAAACTAATGTTTCCTATATTAATGCATTTTTCTACAATCACAAATTTGAATAGCCTTAATAACTGCAGGAAGTTGGTTCAGATATGGGCTGTTGCTTTAATTATGACTACATTTCACCTATATAATAATGAGATTAATTGTTAATTGTGAGTATATTTCTGAATCAGCAGATTATATTATGGCAGGACATTTTAGTCGCAAACACTGATTTTTATTTTATCTTTCCATAGTGAATACTTCTGAACTGAGCCTCCCTCTCACAGCGCTGTTACTCTGCTTTGTATGAGGTAAGATAAATCCATACATGGTAAACACAGAATATTTGTCTTTAAGGTTATTTGTCTTTCCAAGTGAAAAAATGGCAAGTCAGGAGAGCTCGGATCACTTGCCAGCAGCCCCAAAAGTAGAACTGAAGGCCAAGGATTTCCGTTTGCTCTTGCTGTGACCAGCCCACATCAAAGAAACCCATGAAAGTGTGGTAAAGTAAGTTACAAGGTGCAAAGTCATCCCAATTTTTCAGTCCTAAGCCTGATTTAACAATAATTCTGCTCTTCCCTTCAGGATATTCACGCATTTGGGTTGTGTTTTGTCCCTAACAAATGTACAAGGCAGCAATCTTGATTACAGCACTGTCTCATTACAGCACTATGTTTTTATGGCCTTGAAGAACGCAGAACCGTGAAGGGCAGCAGAAGGAAACACGATGCCCATTACACCTCACCATTTTTTCCCACTTTTCTTACACTATTTAGAACTGAGCGTAGAGTTTTCTCTGACTCATAATGAGTCAGCCTGAAACATCAATAGCATCTTGAACATAGTGCCATTTGTGTGGCAGTTCCCAAACCATGAAAAGCCTATGTCTAACGCCATTCAAGGAGATGTAGGTTGTGAAAAACTATTGGTTAAGAGAAGAACCATCAGATTTAAAATAGCAACAATGCTAAAGAAATAAGATATTTTTTTATACTATGCTGCAAGCACAGAACATATGGAAAACTCCTGTTTAACCTTGGCAACAGAGGCCACCCCACACCTACCTTTCACGAGGTCCCTGTGACGGTGCTTGCATTCAGAACACGGAGTGAAGAGTCGAACAGTGTTATAGAGGTGGCTTTTGTTAGCCTTGGGGATTCCCTCCTTGGTCGCAGACATCTTATACAGCCTCTTCATGTACCGAAGGGCTCTGGAGTGGGGCTGCAGCCTGGGGGCCTCGCTCTCCCAGTTCTGGTGTCCCCGGTCAGACAGCACCTTGAGAAGGGGAGGCAGGAGGGCATATCCCCGTCTCACACCTTTCGGCAGCCGCAGCAATGGGTTTAGCTCAATGGCAGCGTCCTCAGGAGCCACCAACAACCCAGGGGTCTTGTCAGAGACCATGCGGCTCCTGGAGTGGGGGGAACACTGGACGCCTGAAGAAAGGCAATGAAGACAGCAATAGAAACAAACACAAATTCTCCAAGTGCTCTCCATGTTCTTTAGGGCTGCAACCAAAAATTGCCTCCCCTAAAATATTCAACAAAAAAGAGCACCTCGGCCCCATCCCTTATATATGTTGCAGCTGTGCAATGGGAGGGAGGTCTCTTCTGATTAGAAACCAAAGGGAAAGACCTGCAGCTGTCTGCTGAAACCACATCCTCGTTTGCATTTAGGCTAGAGCCTTTCCCCATGAACAATCCTTATTCTGAGAGTTAACCTCTTTCACATGGTAAATTACAAAACAAGAGCATGTGCCATCCTCCAGAGGGAGCTGGGGGGGCAAGTTAGCATTGGTTAGTGTAACTGAATCTGTTTATTTGCAGACATACATAATGCTAAATAGTACTGCTGTTAGCATTTGTAAGTTAATTTAAAAAAAGAAAGACATTGTTTTTCATTTTGTCACGGATTTCTCATATTCAGTTTTTCTTCAGACAGTAATATCTCCTTGAGAGAGAGGGAACTGTGAGTGTAGACCCATCTGTTTCCATTCCAGCTCACAGCGCAGATTTACCTCCAGTCTGAGGTAAGGCACCCCAAAAGCAGAGTGCTTTTTCACTCCATATCAGACATCTGTGGAGTGTGCTCCAAAAAACTCCATATGGAGAAATTTTGATTGCATCAGGAATATTCAGAAACCCGTGTAGCTGAGCATAACTAAAGGGGTGGATTTAATTTTATTTAATTAGGAAAATACAGGGAGAAAGAATGTGTTTTCATAACAGGTATTTTTAATTAGAGCTATGCTAGCAATAATCTAGTGAAATGTCACCCATAATCTACCTTTCACATTTTACGGCTTCTGAGTAAGGATTGCTTGTTGGGAGAGTGTTTAATTAACTTATAAAAATGTCAGTCTGCCATTCTTGGATTTGGAGTGGAAGGTTAATTCAGATAACAATCTCTAGTATGAAACAATATAATCTTTTCTGCTAGATTTCTTAAAGCTGATTTGATTATGATAAGAGGGGGATGCTGCCACTTCTAAGGTCAGCTGTGCTTAAACTGTTTTGTACAAGGTGATGTGTACTTTGATTTATTTTAAAAATACATCCTTCATTCAGGCATCCTTGCACCGAACAAGCTCCCTCCCCTGTGGGTTTGAATTAGTCCCACTCTACATTGGTTTCAAACGCCTGTAACTACAGTTTCTGCTGCTCTGTGACAATTTAAGCTGCCCTTTAACCCTATGCTCTCCCACACACCAAATGTGCATTCCTGCTCTCTCCTTTCCACTGACTTTTGCTGTTATCAGATCTTGCGGTGGGTCCAGTCAGGGAGCTGAAATGGTATGAAAATAATCCAACTACAGTGAGTATTTGCTTTACCACTGGACAAGTTGAGAACAATTAAGCCTATCTCAAATAATTCTGAGCTCAACAGGGCGTAAGCGGTACTTCTGGATGCTAAAAAAATAGGAAATCTTTGACTGTTTTTTCTGTATAGTGAGTGCCAAAGTAATCTTACATATTTTTATATATACATTGCATTGAAGAGGGTATTCTTAAACATGTAGCTTTTGAAAATTTTACTGAAGTAGACTGAAAAGTTGATTAAGCAGGTGAAAGGATGTGGAGATTTTTAACTGTAGATTTAAACCTGGTCCTGACCAGATGTATTCTACTCTTTTGCATAGTCTAGTGGCCTGATGGAGAAGCTCATCCACGTTTGTTAGCTGTATTGTTGGAAATCAAGTGCAAATATATCCCACGTGAACTGATACATCCCTGCAGAGACACCTTCACTGGCTGTAATGAGAAGGAGAAACCAAATGCACACTACCTGGACGTGCACTGGCCAACACTGGGAGCTGCTGTAGTGATGGCTGGAGGTCACCAACGCAACTGCTTCTTGTCTCCTACTCAAGCACAATGCTCCTTACCATCCTGGGATGCTCTGAGGGAGAAGAAAGTTAGATCTTGTTTATTTTCCTTCATCCTGGGGTCTGGCTAGGTTAGATGCTGTGGAGGCTTTCAAAGGATTTTATGGCTAAGTTTTCCTGGTTTTAATAACTGGTTGGTCTAGACTTGTGGAAATATTTAATAGGCCAGTTGGTTTGACTGTGGCTTACTCGACCCTTGAGAAATGTGGTGATTTTGAGTGCATAAATAGCAGCTGTAGGAATGTGGGGATTCTTTTCATTACTGAAGCCTTAGAGTCTTCATGTGAATATATTTATAAGTTTAGGCAGTTCCTGAGCAGCTTCTGATAAACTGGACTTCCTGTGCTCTGCAGCAGCCTGTAATAAAGAAGGAGAAAACTGGAGTTTATGTTGCTGTTAATTTTTTTTTCCTCTGAAAGACAGTTCTCCTGCACAGATCACTGACCCAGCCTGCTCCCAGTACTCCCTATGTGCAGAACTGATGCCCAGAGACTTGTGGGGGAGGGAGGGGCTGGGAAGAGGGGATGGAATGAGGGAGGAAAGAAAGAAACCCATAAGCCACAACTGTTGCCAAAGCCAGTTTGTCGTCCAAACTGTGACTATTTACAGGAGTTCAGGTTTCTCAATGCTTGGACACATTTGCTGAAGAGTTATAAATTGCAGCTGGTTTTGAGTGAAGATCCTGGCACAACTACACTTGTAGGAAGTTGCAAATACATCTGCACAAGCATTTAAGGTATTAAAGACTTGTTTAGTAAGAGGCAGTGTATGAGGAGATTAGCTTCATTGTATCTCTTTAAAATCCAGACCATTATTAGATTGTTTTGATAGCCTCCTGTTTTTCATCTCTTAAATATTTTTTCTATTATTAATCATTAGATTGCTACACCAGCAATCAGGTTTTCCTTCTTTTTCCTTGGGAAACACTGGGTGAATATCTAGTCTGTACTACCACAAACTCCTAATAATTTTCCAATTCCTATAAAACAGAGCTGAAAAATGGGCGTCTTTGCCCTGTAACTAGATAATGATGTGGGTTTGTTTGTTTGTTTCCACGTGGGAGCAGAACCATTAATCGCAGGTATAGCTGTTATGCCCTGATAAACAACAGGGTTTTCTTTTTGGCTCACTGAGCTGGCTCAGTGGACTTTGAAATACAAGAAGTATCAGGTGCTCTCTGCAAGGCCCCTTAATAATGTTGCAGAAACTTCGCTACCGGCCCATGCAGAGCAGCAGCCGGGTTGGGTGTCTGCTGTACAGATGTGAGTGAGCTCCAGTGACTGCCAACAATTTAAAAAGAAGAAATGTTTCCTGTTACTTCTAATAACTTCTTCCTGCCATAAAGCACAAAGATCAAACAAATTATTTTAAAGGACCGGTGCGTATGTGCACGTGTACAATGTGGTGTTGGGGGACGTGGTGCAGGGGAGGACTTTGTAGAGTGGGGCAGATGGTTGGACTCGATGATCCCAAGGGTCTCTTCCAACCTGAGTGATTCTGTGATTCTATGTCATTGTTTGATGAGACAGAACCAGAGCTAGAAAGCTATGTACTGCTGATCTTACGGCTGCACTGTAAAACAGATTTATTTTTTTATCACTGATGAGAGCAGCCCATTCTTGAGTCACCCCATTTTTATCTCCTGGACGATAACATCAGCAATCCCTTCAACTGGTGAGAGCCAAAAGATGGGGCTGTGTTTGCCTCAGTTCCTAACTGCTCTCTGGTCCCTGGTCCTTCCAGCACTCTCCAGTCTCTGTGGTCGTACCAAGTGCTCAGTGATGTGGTTGAGTGATGGTTTTTATCAGAGTTAGGTTGGTGGTTGGACTCGATNCCAAAGTAATCTTACATATTTTTATATATACATTGCATTGAAGAGGGTATTCTTAAACATGTAGCTTTTGAAAATTTTACTGAAGTAGACTGAAAAGTTGATTAAGCAGGTGAAAGGATGTGGAGATTTTTAACTGTAGATTTAAACCTGGTCCTGACCAGATGTATTCTACTCTTTTGCATAGTCTAGTGGCCTGATGGAGAAGCTCATCCACGTTTGTTAGCTGTATTGTTGGAAATCAAGTGCAAATATATCCCACGTGAACCGATACATCCCTGCAGAGACACCTTCACTGGCTGTAATGAGAAGGAGAAACCAAATGCACACTACCTGGACGTGCACTGGCCAACACTGGGAGCTGCTGTAGTGATGGCTGGAGGTCACCAACGCAACTGCTTCTTGTCTCCTACTCAAGCACAATGCTCCTTACCATCCTGGGATGCTCTGAGGGAGAAGAAAGTTAGATCTTGTTTATTTTCCTTCATCCTGGGGTCTGGCTAGGTTAGATGCTGTGGAGGCTTTCAAAGGATTTTATGGCTAAGTTTTCCTGGTTTTAATAACTGGTTGGTCTAGACTTGTGGAAATATTTAATAGGCCAGTTGGTTTGACTGTGGCTTACTCGACCCTTGAGAAATGTGGTGATTTTGAGTGCATAAATAGCAGCTGTAGGAATGTGGGGATTCTTTTCATTACTGAAGCCTTAGAGTCTTCATGTGAATATATTTATAAGTTTAGGCAGTTCCTGAGCAGCTTCTGATAAACTGGACTTCCTGTGCTCTGCAGCAGCCTGTAATAAAGAAGGAGAAAACTGGAGTTTATGTTGCTGTTAATTTTTTTTTCCTCTGAAAGACAGTTCTCCTGCACAGATCACTGACCCAGCCTGCTCCCAGTACTCCCTATGTGCAGAACTGATGCCCAGAGACTTGTGGGGGAGGGAGGGGCTGGGAAGAGGGGATGGAATGAGGGAGGAAAGAAAGAAACCCATAAGCCACAACTGTTGCCAAAGCCAGTTTGTCGTCCAAACTGTGACTATTTACAGGAGTTCAGGTTTCTCAATGCTTGGACACATTTGCTGAAGAGTTATAAATTGCAGCTGGTTTTGAGTGAAGATCCTGGCACAACTACACTTGTAGGAAGTTGCAAATACATCTGCACAAGCATTTAAGGTATTAAAGACTTGTTTAGTAAGAGGCAGTGTATGAGGAGATTAGCTTCATTGTATCTCTTTAAAATCCAGACCATTATTAGATTGTTTTGATAGCCTCCTGTTTTTCATCTCTTAAATATTTTTTCTATTATTAATCACAAACTCTTAATAATTTTCCAATTCCTATAAAACAGAGCTGAAAAATGGGCGTCTTTGCCCTGTAACTAGATAATGATGTGGGTTTGTTTGTTTGTTTCCACGTGGGAGCAGAACCATTAATCGCAGGTATAGCTGTTATGCCCTGATAAACAACAGGGTTTTCTTTTTGGCTCACTGAGCTGGCTCAGTGGACTTTGAAATACAAGAAGTATCAGGTGCTCTCTGCAAGGCCCCTTAATAATGTTGCAGAAACTTCGCTACCGGCCCATGCAGAGCAGCAGCCGGGTTGGGTGTCTGCTGTACAGATGTGAGTGAGCTCCAGTGACTGCCAACAATTTAAAAAGAAGAAATGTTTCCTGTTACTTCTAATAACTTCTTCCTGCCATAAAGCACAAAGATCAAACAAATTATTTTAAAGGACCGGTGCGTATGTGCACGTGTACAATGTGGTGTTGGGGGACGTGGTGCAGGGGAGGACTTTGTAGAGTGGGGCAGATGGTTGGACTCGATGATCCCAAGGGTCTCTTCCACTCTGAGTGATTCTGTGATTCTATGTCATTGTTTGATGAGACAGAACCAGAGCTAGAAAGCTATGTACTGCTGATCTTACGGCTGCACTGTAAAACAGATTTATTTTTTTATCACTGATGAGAGCAGCCCATTCTTGAGTCACCCCATTTTTATCTCCTGGACGATAACATCAGCAATCCCTTCAACTGGTGAGAGCCAAAAGATGGGGCTGTGTTTGCCTCAGTTCCTAACTGCTCGCTGGTCCCTGGTCCTTCCAGCACTCTCCAGTCTCTGTGGTCGTACCAAGTGCTCAGTGATGTGGTTGAGTGATGGTTTTTATCAGAGTTAGGTTGGTGGTTGGACTCGATGATCTTAAAGGTCCCTTCCAACCCAGATGATTCTATGATTCTGTGATACTTTACATCATCCATGAGATGATTGGGAAAGAATGTACATTTTCTGTGCTAGAGTATGGCAAGCACAATTCTACCTGCTAAGGAAATACCACCTGGAAAACTGGTGGGTTTTCTCCTTGTTGTAATCAGATATTCTTTAAAAAAATAATGAGAGCTCATTCTCTGAAAAGAAACAACAGCTGCAGAAAAGAGCTACTGTAGGTAGCAGAGACAGTTCCTGGAGGGGCCCTTCAGCAGAGAGACGCCTCCATTTACATTTTCTGGGCTGTGTACCATCTCACGGGTGTGCAGCTGAAATGTAAGAGTTCAGGTTTTGGTGTGCCCTATTTGCAAAGACAAGTTGACATTGACTTATTTTCCATAGATCTTTGAAAAGCCATTCTGGGTTAAGTTCTGTGCTTGCTTACAAATACAACTGCCCATGCGGAACCTGGATCAGGTAGTTGTTTAATACAGTTATGTTTTTATGGGTATGGAACTCCTGCAGTCCTTAAACAGAGCTGTTATTTGTTTGCACACGCTGGTTCTGTTACAGGGAGGTGTTACACATGCACCTGTAAAATGTTTCAGGTCAAGTTTCAGAATCTGTTTAATCCAGTCTGAAGCTCCTGGGGTGGGGTTTGCCTTTTCCTCCTTGCCTTTTGGCCTTTTTCCGTGTGTTGGTGGAACAGTTTGACCCACTCCCTGGCTGCACGCTCAGCGTAAAGCTGTGGGGCAGCCTGCTACGTGCTCTGTGTTAAGGAAGAAAGTTGGAGGTAGTGACCTGAAAATATTTGGAACAAGCTATTTTAAAACCTAGGGAACTGGGGTCTTACATTGGATATCCTTCCTCTTGGTGTGCTGGGTGTGGGAAACTTGAGTTTGCTAAGCCTGTTGGTATCGCTTTCAGCCTTCCTGGTGTATTTTCCTGCCTGGCAAACCCTTGTTTACCAGTTGGAGAGCAAAGACGACCCTGAGGGATAAAAATTGTGGAAAAAAAAAGAAAAAAAGCCTGAGAAGAAGCCTGCTGCTGTTACCTCCGACAGCGTACGGGGCAGGTATCACACTCCTTGTGATTTGGGCTTTTCGTTTGGTTTGTGGTTTGGGTTTTTTTTCTGGCTGTTCTTTCAGGGCCTCTGCCGTAGTGTTCAGTTGTGGCTGTAAGGTAGGGAGTTGGGAAACTGTGTTTTTCATTTTGTTGAGGTCTTGTTTATTCTCCACCACTGTCCGATATGGCTAAGATGGAAGTCCTGATGTGACCCTTGGTGAGAAAAACTGCTAATTTAGCTTCTTGAAACTGCAGGGAAATAAATTCGAGGATTGCTTTCTTTTCCAGCCTCTGTGTTCTCACATTTCATACCTGCCTATGCTCCTGGTATGGAATGTGTGTTCGGTTTATGGTTGGACTTGATTATCTTAAGGATCTTTTCCAACCTAAATGACTCCGTGATTCTCTCCTGCGAGCTGTTCCTGTGCCTTGAAGCCCTGGGCTGGCGGTGAGTCCTCGCCCACCGCGGCGATCGGTGGCCCAGCCGCTGACTGGCCTGTCTGCCTAGACTTTGGGGGGATTTTCCTCCCTTTGCCTAAGAAAAGCCTCTCTCCTGCCGGCAGTTTCAGGTTCATTACCCTGACCCCACCTCCGTGCCTCCCCCTGGGCAGGGCCGTCCCCGCCACCTTCCCGGGCTACAAGTAGCCCCGCAGCGGCGGCCACCGAGGGTTTTGTCTGCGATGTCTCCGTCGGTGCGGGCGGCAGTGGCCGCACAGCTGGCACAGCTGGCCCGGGGAGTGCAGGGGGGGTCCAGGTAAGCCTGTCCCGGGGGATGGGGGACGCTCAGGGACGGCTTTGCCCCTGCGGACCTGGGCAGAGGAAGAAGCTGCAGCTCGATGTGAGGAACGCTGGCGGTGATGATGCATGTTACAGAAATTACACTGATTGCTTCTAATTACTGTAACCGAGCGCAGCCGGCTGGAAGCGATTGGTCTTTGAGAAGGTGAATGGGGGCTGTGGAGGTGGAGGGGTTTGGGAATGCTGGGGAAGGAGGAGGAGGAGGAGGGAGCCAGCTAAAGTTCAGTCAGCCCTGGAGCTCTTTGGAAACCTCACAAAGCGGCTCTTTCACCAACCTGTTATTTGAATTATGGCAAGACACACGTGTCGCCGGCGCAGCGCAGCCCTGTCGCCCGCTTTGAAGAGTCAGGGATGAAAGAGTGAGGGGGGGTTTGGTTGATGTTTCTTTGGTAGGTTACTTCCAATCGCGTGTGTGGGGTTAAAGGCACGCTGGCAGGTAGTGTACTGTGGTCTGCTAAGAACAGAGAAGGATTTTTTTAAAATGATTGTATCTAACCTGATAGTATTTCAGTGGTAAAAAGCATTCTTTCATAGTTTAGAATATGTGGAATTAAAGTACCAAAGCAATTTTGGTGTGTAACCATGTGGCTTATTTATGCTGTCTTCAGCAGGAGGGTTTTTAATCTTTCTATTAATTTAAAGACCTGAGCGACATAATTATTTCCTGCAGAAATCACAGGGGCAGTAATTGCCTGGACCCTTCTTTTCCTGTTGTGCAGAGACCTGTTAATAGGATTCTTCTCTCAGAGACAAAGGTCTCCTTAGCAGCATTTAACGTCAAGAATGAAGCAGTGTCAGGTAGAAACCGAGCATATTTCAATGAAGACATGTGTTCTAAAGAATTGCATACTTAACTCTGGAGCGTTCAGTGCTTTGCAAAATGTTCATGGACTCATGTAGTTTAAAAGTAGAAAATTCTCCAAATGGTGAAAATTAATGACAAAATAGTAAAGTTGAAACTTGAAGCCTTGAGCGTGTGTTTAGAAAAATAGAAATCCAGGTTGAATCGATGGGGGAGGTGAGAGAAAGAGGAGGGTTTTCAGATGTGTAGGGGAGGGAATGACATAAAAATTTCCAGCCGTTTACAAGTGGTGAGAAACTATGCAAATGTGTATGTATTTATGAATTTGCCTGAGAGGGTTTTTGTACGCCCTGATACAGACTCTTGTTTGGCTTTATTTAGTGCTGAGGTGCAAGTCCAAACATGCCAAAGGGCCAGGTTCATGCTCTCGTGGCTACTCGGGCCTGCCAGGGTCCAGCCGCCTGCGCCGTGTGGGGCGAATGATGGAAACTGGAAACCACATCCAAACATCCAGTGACAGCAGTTTCGGGGGGTAGCTGCAGAGGGACTGGGAGACGGGCCACTGAGCTCCCCTGCCTGGCCAGCCCAGGGTGCAGGGTAGCCCGGGGAGTGTGCCAGCCCTCAGCCCAGACACGGCCACTCCAGCCCCGTCCTGGCAGAGGGTTAAGGCTGAAGGACTGGAGCTGTACTGGAGTATTACCAGGTGTTTAGTACTTCCAACTGGAATTCGCTCACTTCCTCATTCTGCCTTTGCCAGAGAGTTTCAGTTGGGAATTTGCATCGTTCTGGTTGGTTGCTTTGCCCAGAATTCTGAGAGAAGAGGGGAAAAAATGCATTCTGTATTTCTAAGAAGAAGCTTAGGGAAGAAAAAGATGTCTTGCCTATTTCCAGTGCTTCTGACCTGTCACTGAACAACTTTGTTTCCCACGCTTTGGAGAAGGGAACTAAATTTTATTTTGCATGAATTTGCATCTGGGATGTGCTTTTTGTTGTTCCCTCTGAAAATCTTCCCGAGTCTGGGCAATTAACAAGTCTCTGAAAAACGCACATCCTTTGATTATTTTTTTTTTTTTTAATTTTTTTTTTTGGTAGTAACTTCAATGTCTGAAGATTCTGTCCTCAACACACTGGAATCTCCAGGAGCTTCCAGTCGTGGCTGGGCTGACTCTGTGCCCGTCCTGAAGTATAAATGAAGGTGCTGCCTCTGACCTGTGGCTTCAGATGATAAACCAGATTGTCACCGTTGTGGTGACAATTCCAGGTGGCCTTGGCCAGTTTGGAGCTAAGAACTGGCATTGGCAGACCCCGCTGTGGTGACTGGAATAGGAGCTCTGTGAGCGGCTCTTTAACAACTTCATACGTAGCACAAGTTGAATACAGAGGGAACAAAAAGCAATGGGGAGGTGTGAAAAAGAACTCATCATACTTGGTTCGCCTTTGTTTATAATGTTTTCCTGATCTTAGTTATTAAAATGAAGTTTTAATTTCTTTAGAAGTTATTTGCAAAGGAAAAACGGTGTCAGAAATGTAATTGATGTCAAATTTGAATAGATCTCATAAACTTTAGTCTTTGAAGAAAAGCCCCTCTAGTTTCTGTTAGCTGGGATTTTCATCTTTCTGGTATCATGGTGTCAGCTCACTGTTCCAGCACGTATCGCACACAAGATTCTGGAGATCCAGGTCTCCACTGGTTGTGTGGGAAGTGCAGGGTCGGGCAGGTTTCAGCACCTTCAGGTGACCCCAGTTGCAGAGCTGTCCCCAGCGAAGGTGCTCTCTGTGCCCTGGCTGCCACCCCGCTGTGTTTCAGCACAGCTTTTTGTTCTTTTTTAAAGGCCAACAACAGAACTTTATGTTTTTGTTGTCATAGTATGTGTATCTTAAGAAATGAATACATTTATTATAATCTGTCAAGGGTGTTTTCTAGTGACCTGGAAGATCTTCTGCTGTCAGGAGGATGATGATATTCCGGCTGAAAGTGATTTTAGTTTTTGCCATTGAAGAGCTCTGGGTGTTAAGGTGTGAGAATGAGCATCTGACAGTGGGACCTGGAGGTGAAATGAGTTACACCAGCACTGAGGACCATGCTCCTGCTGGCTCAGGGGGTTCCCTGTTCCTGTGGTTGTACAATGTGCATCAAACCAGATGTTCAGCAAATTATGCCCAAATACAGTCCTGTGCATCATCACAAATAACACAGAATTTACACCTTTTGCTCCGTGGGCATGTATGGGTGTAGACTATCTGTCTCAGAATGAGATTTATAGCTTTTTTCATATGCAAATGAACAGAGTGCCTGTACTTGCTGTCAGAGATAAGCATCATTCTAAAAATACAAGCATGGCCTGCCTTCCTGCCAGAACCGCGGTTGCTTCGGGGAGGTTTGGGGTACGGGCTGGAACACGGGCTGCTCGTGAAGTGATCCTTGTGCTCGTGGAGTTACCTTGGGGATCTTCCACCAGCCTTTTGCTGTCCCCAAAGACTTCTCGCGTCTTCCGCTAGAAGGGACTCACAGAACAATCGCAGAACGATGAGGAACAGCAGAAGGTGGTGCAAGAATGATGCTTTCTCTCTCCGTACTCTCTAATCTTCCCAGTTCACCCTCTTCTGACAGGCATTTTTTTTGCCTTTTTCCCCATCTTCTGTGATGTGACCAGCTTCCATCAGCCCTTGGAGAGAAAGAGTGACAGTCCTGAGGCTGCTTTAACCAGGCCTTTAAGTATCCTGGGGTGAAGTCTATCAGACCCAGACAATCTGCAGATCTGTAATTTATTCCTCTTTTTAAGTGGTGCTTTCCCTGTTCCAAAGTGAGCTCTTAAACTGTGGTGGGAGTTCTCAGTAATTACCAAAATCACCATCTTGTTTCTGGCTCTTTGAACAAAGCCTCTGGCCTACTGAGCAAGAATGTTCTTCCCTCTCACTGAGTCAAGAATACTTAGTATTCTCTTGGTTTTATTACTTTAATTTTATTTTGTATCTCTCTTTTTGCCTGACCAACCCCTATTCTCCTGCTGGCTCACACCCCATCTGCCTGTCTGGGCTGCAACTCTTCCTTGTTGTTCTCTTGCTTCCAAGCCCCAGTGTCTTTGCCAGACAAATCCAAGTTCCCCTTGTTTCCTGCCTGATCTTTGTCTTTCTCTTTATCCTCCTCCAAATCAGCATTTCTGGGGTTTTTTTTTTTGGTGTCCGCCAATTAATTTCCTTTACTTGCTCCTAGAACAACCTTATCCATAGTTTCCCCTCTGGTTACCAGTCCAGCCTCAACAAGCTTTTACTCCATTATGTTCCACCTGATTCTAACTCTTTGAATTTAGTGATTTCTTTGCTCCACCTGTCTGCGACCCAAGGAGCACAGAAGTGAGAACGCAGCTGAGAGTGCTCTGGTTTTTCCCTAGCTGTGGTTGATGCTGGGCTTCCAAAAGAAATTCCAAGAATAGCTGTGTAATCTGTGGATCGGCTGCATGGAAACTTTAATACATCAAGCTCTACTGAATTTATGCAAAGGGATTGTTCAGGGATTGAAATTCAGTCCCAAATTTAGAACACTTAGATCTCACAGATAAATCAAACCCAAGTACTTGGTGCAATGGCTGCTCCTTGCCAGATCTTTAGTCTGAACTCCAAAGGATAAGAGCTACTGTTTCATAAAGGTTTGTCAAAATTTTTTTTTAACCTTGAGAAGACGATGTATTATCCTGAGAATTGGTCTTTAACAGCTGGAACACTTCAGCTGACAACTTAAAAAACAAAACCGAAACAAACCAACACGCAAACCCTATGAATGTAACTCCAGCTGGAATATTCCAGTCAAATGGATAAATATTTGTCATGGTAAGTACCTGTAGCAGGAGATGTGAAGTGGTGCTGATGTGCCTGAGACCTTTCTAGAACACACAAACCTCTATTTTTTTTATCCCAAATAAGGAGAGACATCTCACCTCTTTGGGGTTTTATTCTTGGGGCAGCATTCCCCGTGTGGAGCTATATAAGATTATTTCTTGGATTGTGGGCTTTTCTGCACCCGTCCCTGTCCCTAGACAGACTTCTAGCTTCAACTATAGGGAAGGAGGATGATCAAAATTTGGAAATAATATCTTTTTGCTATTCCTCTGTCAAGGAGCAGTTGTGGAATGGGCTGTCCTCTGAGCCTGGATCTAATAAAACTTCAGTCCTGGTTTGAAGTGAATGTTTCTTGTTAATTATTCTTCTATTATAATAAATATAAATTAGCAAGGGGTTTTTTATGTTGTTTTTCTGAAAAAAAAAGTTACTAATATAAAATTACAAATGATACAAATGAGTATTTATTTTTAAATTGTCAACAAACTTTCCATGAGTTGTAAAACAAACGGTTCACGTAGCAAACATACTCTTTGAGCTGAGTTTTGCGATGATCTTAGAGCCCATAAAAGTTTGACCCACGGGTTTGTAGTCCTTTGCTGACTGACCTAGAGACTGGAAAGCTGATCTCCGGGTTTTTACTGTTCTGTCTTTGAAATGGTCACATCAGTGTTGTGTATTTATCGCTACAGCTGAATTTTCTGGTATCTCAAGTATCACAAGGTGTTTTTACGGGATTGTTTGTAGAAGGCTCCATCCGGAATGGTGTAGCTGCATTCCCCCATACTGGAGGAATCCAAACATTAGCAGTGTAGTGCTGCTTCTGTGTGACTGACACTGTCAAAATTGTCCCGAGAAATCACCAGCGTCTCCATTCCTGAAACTGCCCCGTTCAGCTCTTTACCCAATCAAGCCTTTTAAGGGAATAATGTTCCCATGAGGTCTGAGGTAGGAGATTTATATGGTGCCCACTCAGCTTTGGCATGCTCAAAATGTGATGTGATGCCCCGGGATCTGGCAGAGCTGAAATCCTCTGCTCCCTCAAATTCTGACCGCAGACCCTGAGCGGCAACAGCTTGGCTCGTGTCAGGAATGTGTGTTTGGTGGGGGCTGGAAGGAGGTCAGCTGTGCCCATTCCCCACCACGTATGTGCATATCCCACATCGCTGAGGGATTTATACACTCGAGGGTCCTTCCAGCCTCCCATCTTGTGTTTCTGTCTAATCCAGACATTGTGTGGTCCTTCTCCTTATGGCAAGTGTGCGTTTCGCAGCTCTCCCAGCCTCCCTCCCTCTGTGCCCTCACCTGTCCCTGCTGAAGACCGTTTGTAGAGGCGGCTCTAAGACAATTTAATTGTAAGATTGTAGGGGTAAGAGTGCTGTCCTCACAGTCCCCTGCTCCAGCTACCTCTGGTGCTCTAGGAGACCTCAGCAGGAGTCGATGGCCCTTTTGGGTGCGTGCCGGGTGACACACTGTTCAGTTATGCTGCTGACAATGGTTTGGTGGTTCTTTGCTGGTTTTTCATGGATTGAATACCTTGAAGTAAAATGTTTAATTTTAGGTGGAACTGGCATGTCTTATTTGGCACAAACCTGAAGCTTGTACTTTTTTTTTATAGACAGACTGAAAAATTGGTTTGGATGTGAACTGAAGCAATTCTTACTTAACCAATTCAAACTGCAAATATCTACGATGGGACAATGCCAGAAAGCTGTTCCTGGCAGGTCTCAGCTGGCAAGGTGCATGTCTCTGGCATTCTACTGGTGTGAAATTTAGAGTTCCCCATCTCACGAGAATTCCCTGCGAACCCTTGACTGAAATGAGTGGTTTAGCTAGAGAATATGACTTTGTCCATAAGCAGCATCTTGGGAACCTCAGGTACAGTTTCTGCCGTGTGGCACTGTCCAGTGGGGGATGAGCAGCTCCTTCTGTTGGGCAGATGCAGAACCACAACCAGGTTTAGATTTACCCGGGTGAGGGTGACTCCGGGATGGCACATCTCATGCACTAAAGTAGAAGAGATGCTTAAAACCCATGTTAAGGCCCATGATAAGTGGCAAAGTTTTTAGAATTACTATGGTGGTATTTCAGATGTGTCTTGGGGAGGTTTCAGGAGAGACAGTAGAACCTCTCCCAAAACCCTCAGGGAATACAAACTTTTGTCCATCTCTTGGGCTTAAGGATCTGAGCCCATAGCCTGAGCTGACCTCTGGAAGTGCACCCACAAGCTTGCCTGTGCTGGGATTATTTAACACAGGAAATCTGCTCTAGTCGATAGAGCAGGGGTCTGGAAAGACTTCTTCTCTTTCCACTTTTGCCATTAGCTTATTGCATCAAGGTGGCTAAATGGCTGCGTAGCCCCAAGTCTGTCCATTGAATAGCTTCTGTCAGCCCTTCAATGGAGAAGTGTGGAGTTCAAAGCACCTTTATATGTATTTATATATATGTATTGCTAGTAATTTTGCCTAAATTATGTGAAACAGACTGGTAAAGCAAGAAGGATATGCTCATACTGAATAAAAGAGAAATCCTTTCCAGTTTAGTAAATTGCCAGTCATTAGATGAGACTGTTAGAATTTCATGTTGTGTACCTAGGAAATTTCCTTCTTTTAATATATAAAATCAGGTTTCAAAAGCAGAGATCAGTAGTAGCATCTTGTGTATCTACTTATAGGAATTTCCAGAACAGACACCTTCTGTGCTTCCTGTTTTCTGCTAATAACTTCTTACAGCTTTAGTACGTGAAAAACGCTTCGAAACTTGTTCCTGAGTTAATTCCATAGAGAAAATTCTCACAAAAGCTGTTGTGGATTTTCCATCGTGAATGGTGTGCAGAATACAGTCTTTATTAGCAAAAAAAGTTTCATAGAAAATGTATACTTCCTAAAATATTGATTTGAAATGTAAAATGGCTCTTTATATTATTCCGTCATCCCAGTGCCTTCTGAAGTTCAGGGAGACTCCAGAATTTAATGAATAGCTGGCATTTCCAAACTGCTGGCTGAATGAACGCTTACCAGATGTGAAGTTATGTGACTAACGAGCCAGGTTTGCTTGGAGACTTCCAAAACTCTTCTTAGTTTTTGATTCTAAAAATAATACTGCTTTTACTCGTGAAAATACATGTGCTCAAGTTGCCTCATGAGACAGATTTTTTCCAAAAGCTACATTCAAGAGACATTAGTTTTATGCATTTATAAGTCCTACTGCAGTAAACAAAAGCAAATGAGAAAGAAATACCTGTTATCAGTCACTGTTCTGAACTGAACTGTGCTTAACGCCCAGACCTTCACATTCCGTATCTCTGTTGACCCCGTGTAATTTTTGCCTTTAAAAACTGCCTGATGCTGGCCCAAGCTGCTGGCAGAGCCTGGGGCTTCCTTCGCTGTACGTTGGTTTATCTGGGAGGGTGGCAGAGCTGCCCCGCTCTGTATCTGGAATTTAATCGCCTAATGCTCCTTTTCTGTATGACATCTAATGGCACCATTATTTATTTAGCCTCCCCAGGACAAAGCCACCATTGTGCTGGAGTGTTGTGAGAGAAAGCAGAGAGCCTGCTGCTGCTTTTGCTGTGTAACTGGATCGACAAACCACCAGCAACCCAGGATATTTATTTATTTTTCGAAGTGCAGAAGGAGAGGAGCACATACCTGATGACAAAAGCAGGCAGCAGCTGGCATTTCTGCTCTTCAGCTGGACCCTTGTCCCTGGGGAGCTGTAATTCTCTCTTCTTACTTTCTCACATTTTACAACACTTACAAGGTAAACAAATAGATGACCATTTCCCTGGGACTGGTTTATTAGAGTCCTGCGCTGCCCTTTAATAATTAGATACGTGTGTGGCTCCAGAACCAGTTTTTAAAATGTAGTGACAAATCTCATTTAAATCTGAGTTTTATAATTATCTGTGAAAGAATAAAATGTACTACTTCTGATGAGTGACACATTCCAGAAACAATGCCCTATTTTTATTTTGTTTTTAATTCCCTTTCATGTCGCCAGTTTAAAGAAAGAGTTTTGCCACTGGTTTGAGTGGAATCAGTGCCAGACTCGGAGCAGATTTCTGCTGAGCTTCCCTTTGCTGGGTACAGGTTGGCATCTCAGGTATTGCACCCTCTGCCATCAGCTCAGGGGGACACAGGTTGGAGGGACAAGCCCTAATGAAATGCTTTTAGCGCTTTGCACCCTGACTCCCTTTGTACGGGAGGAAGCTCAGCAGCATAAAGAGCAGGGGATGAATTTCTGTTTCCCAGCAGGAGCTGCTGAAATGCTGCCGTCCTGCCCCATTCTCCTCCTCCTCTCCCCAGCATTGGCTCCACATTTGCCCAGTTCCTCGTTGAACTCTTTCAGCTCGATAAACCAGCAGAAAAAAAAGTAAATAAAACCCCTGAGCAGCTCCTGTTGGATCTGCAAAGTGAATCCATGCAGCAGAGTCCAGCGAGTACTGGAGCTGCAGCAAGGCCAGTGTCGGGATGGGGAGAGAGCAGTGGGCAGAGAAGGATGAAGGCAGTCTCAGCAGAGAAGGAAGGATGAAGGTGATCTGGTCCCTTTCAGCAGCAACAGGGACTCAGCTGCGTTTCCACTTAAATGTCTTGAGCAGATTCTGCTCTGAGGCCCAGGGATTGCTGGAAAGCTGTGGGTCACACAAAATGAAGTTCAGCTGCTTTGAGAAACTAAATTAATTAGTCAAATTAAACCCACTCATCCAGGCTGGTACAGCCCCTTGGATCAGACACTAAAATGCCCCACTGTTGTGTGATACTGCATATGGTATTCTCTAAAGATTTCTCTGTGGGCTCAAAGAACTCAGATGCTGGTGGAGCAGCATTTAAATGTGCTTACAGCAGGGTTCCAGCTGGGAACCTTGCTCAGCTAAAATGCTGTTTTCTTTTTCTAATGAGGCTCTCAAATATGCTTGGATTGTTCTCACCTACAGATCCACCATTATTACCAGGGACAGATCCTGTGACCTTACTCCATCAAAACTCCCGGTGAAGGTTTAGGTGAGTGAGGGCAGGCTGTGCTGGCAGGGGCTGGGGGTGATGCCAATGGAAGGTAGATCTGGGCAGCTGTGCATTCCCCAGCACACAGCCTGTGCCTCTGCTGCCTCCACAGCTGCTCCCACTGCTGGGGTTTGGGAAACCAGCCTTAAAAGGAGCAGGAGTAAAGGGAAGTTCTGGTGCTTTGGCTGTATCCGAGTGTTTTGTGTCCGATCGGGGACCAAAGCAACATGGGGACCTCTCTCTGATCCAAGGTACATCTGTGCAGCTTGGAACAGCAGCACTGGCTTTGTGTTACCTTTCTCCTACAAGCTATTACAGAACAATTTACTGAATCCTAGGAAATGCTAAACAATATTGGTTGTGTTTGCCATAATGTTACATGGAAAGCTTAGCTCCTGTAGAAGTTACCGGATCCTAGTGAAAAAATGATGAGTGTGTGTCTGTAAGAGCCTGTGCCCCGGGAGCTAGTTTGGTTCCTAGGCAGGGCAGCCACATCTGTGGTGTGTGGGATTGATGAGGTCTCTCAGGGATATTGTTTTGTCTGTTAGGCTGCTGTTACTTGGATGGTTTTGGTGGGTAAAACCCGGGATTTTTATTTTTACTTTATATGTGTGCCGCTATTGACCTAGTTTTTGGAGCCACTAACCCCGAGCAGCCATCTGTGTCCCAGCTGATGCCAAGGAATGACAATAACCGTGCAAGGTAACAGCCTGCTGGGCAAGGGGAGGTTTTTATGGGTAGCATTTGCTGCTTGTGTTGTTTCTCCCTTTGGATTTCACTTCCCGACACCTCGTACAAGTGGCTGGGAAGGCAGATGAGGGAGCAGAGCTGTGGGGCGAGGGGGCCCATCACCCCACAGCTCTATACCTGCGTGAGGCGGCCGAGGAATCCCCGGGTGTATGTGGTTTTACTTTATCCTGCTGCCATAGGGGGCTCACCTTAGCAAACAGCGACTAATTTGATGTATTTGGGGCTGTATGAAAAAAAGACAATCAGAGCCATAAGAAATTATTTTAATATTGTGTGCTTATCTGATACCTCTAGAATTTGGGACGGTTTCAGCGCTGTGCAATTAGGGTGAGGTGAGCAGCGGCAGAACACGAGGTGCCGATGAACACTGAGCACACAGCTCCCTTGCTTGTTGGTGATGGCTCATGTGTTTTATTCAGAGTTATCAGCCCTTGCCTTCAGGAGCTCTTCTCAAGTGCAGAACACATCCCAGCCACACACAGGTTAGGCAGAAGATCTGGAAAATAGCATTAAGAGGCAAGTTTTGGCCCATAATCCAAATTACTGCTTTTCTACTACCAAGCAGTTCCTGTGCAGTGGCTGCGGCAGTGTTCAGAAATGAAAAGCAACCACTGGCATCTTTATCATAAATATTATGAGATTTTTATGTGTCTGTGAAAGCATTAGCTGTAAGAATTCGTTTATTCCCTGAAAGCCTTAGCTCTCAATGAAGACATCCACCATGTATATCAAGATTTCTGGCTGTGAAGAAGAGTTTGAAAACATGATGTAAATGCACCCTAAACATTTAGGAACCCAAGGATAGATAAAATGAATTCAGCTCTGTTGTTTTCACAGAATCCTTTGAGTGTTTTTACTCCTGGCCCTGTTTATTGTTGTTACTGTGTATGTTCACAGATAACAAACCTCCGTGTGCTCTTTCATGACACGCAGATCTCCAGAGAATACTTTATTTATTTCCCAGAGGTGATGACTGACAGGCTGGTGTGCTGCTGGTGCTGGCATCAGAGTACATTTTCTGCCTTGGTTCCACTGTATTCTCTGATTCTAATGTATTGTGGTGTTTTTAATTGCCATGAGCAGTTGTAAATTCAATTGCTATTAGTCACTAAACATATTATTGCATTGAAGTGGGGGCAGGGCTGTGTTTAACACCCCCATCTCTCAGGGGCGCGTGTCCCTCTGGTGCCGATTGGTGACTGAATCCCAGGACAGAGCAAAGGGCAGTTCTTCAGCCTGAATCTACAGCACTTTGACGCAAAGGCAGTGGGAAGGTTTAATTGTTAATACTTGTAAAACAGGGATTTGCTGTGACAGCTCTAGCCCTGCTCCCCCTTAGCTCTGCCCAGGGTTTGTGGCTGCACAGTCTTCCCCCATCCTACCGCAGCTGAATCCACCTCAGAACACTTTGCCATTGTGGGATGGAAATCATTAGAGCTGTGGACCATATAGAATATTTAATCACTTCTTTACAAAGCAACTGGTTTATAATTTAAGGAGGAGCGTCTGGAGGCATGTGATTTATACTTGAAATAATTGTGGTACTAGTGAATGCTGTTATTGTATGCATAGTACTGTGGCTTCCTGCAAGTTCCTAGTAAAACTCTGGCTGGTTTTGAGCTGTGGGTTACGTGATCCTGTGCTGACAGGGCCCTTTTCCTGCCCCTTTGCGCTGTTCTGCAGTTTCAGGTGATTTGCTGTGAGCTGTGGCTGACACCCTCCACCCTGCAGAGCTTTCCACACCCTCGCGTTAGGAGGGAGCCTGTGTTTGATTCTGAGAGTCTCACGGATTGTAATGGATTTATCCTGACAGCAGCGTGGCAAGAAGAGCGGGGTTTATCCCCCGTTTACATACAAGAGACACTTCGTTTAAGGACACTTAAACTTCCCTCTCTGTACAGTTCTTGTCCAGGGCAGTCAGGAGACAGATGTGGGGTGCAAGGACAGACCTGAATGTGCTCAAATGTCTTTAATAATAAAAAAAAAATGCCAGGGCTAAAGCTTATGAAGATTTATGGCAAATCTTGGTGCTAAACTGAACTCTCTAAAGTTATATCCTCACTGCTGAATTCAGCTATTCCCGCTGTGCCCAGGAGAGGCAGGAGTTAGTGCATTCATTAACTCTCTCAGGCCTTGGCTGGAAAAACGATGACTTTGGCTTTCTATCTGGTTTTGGGGGGTTTTGTTTTGGGTTTTTTTTCCTTGTGGTATGTTTATTATTCCTGTAGGACTGATTGCATAGTGACAGCTCTGTCCCCAACGGGAGTTTTGTTCCTGACCTGGCAGGTGTTGCTCAGGTTCATCTTTTTCCTTCCAAGTTGGCATCATGCAGAGCAAGATTTTTTTAATTTTTTTTTTTTTCCTCATTTCTCAGACCATTGGGAACAGTCCCCTCACCTCCTGTTGCAGAACACTTGACTCCATCAGATACCAAACCCCAGCTTTGTGAAAACAGTATTTAATGCAATGACTAAACACTGAGTTAGTTACTGAGTAACTTCCCGGGAGCCCTTTTCTATCCTCGGGGAGTTACCGATCACATTATGAGCTGGTGAACAAAAAATTGAGGCTTAGGGATGGCCTATTTGTGCACAGGATTTTGAAGAGGAACCTGGACGGTTGCTCACAGTGAAACCTCAAGCATGGGTTAAATGGGTCGTTGGAGAGCTGTATTCCCCTCCTGCACAGGAGATGCTGAGTTGAGATGTTCCCAGTGCAGCGATCCCCATCCCCTCTGGCTGTGCCATAAACTGGGAGTGGATTTTGAACCCTCTACAGTGGCTTCAGTAGAATCTGTGTCCCACTGGACCGTTGTCTGCTCCTTGGCCACCATGAAGGTAGACTCAAGTGAGCAGGTTATTTTTGTAGGAAACGTGGAAGGAATCTCCCATTTTCCCTTGAGAGACAATTCATAAGGACGAACCAGAGAGCTGTTGCTTGCATGGCATTATCCAGTTGGCAGCTTAGTTTGAGGGGAAAAAATAGTGGCATAAAATCGGCTTATTTTTTAAGCCCATCTGGAAATGAGTGGGAATTCATCTCACCAGATAAGGACGTTAGAAAATGTTAGTATCAGGCTCCATCACATATATTTGGAGGCAGGAAGGAATTTATTGCAAAGGCTTGAGCTGATTCAGAGTTGCACAAAATAGATGAAAGCCTCAATCTGTGTGCCTTCTGTGCTGTTGTATGAACAAAACATTAAAAAAACCCCAACCCCAAAACACAATTAAAAAAACCCACCAAGAAACCTGCAGCATGTAAAGCATAGCTTCAGTGTTTCCTTGAGCTGGATTACCTTTTATTGGGAAACCCTTTTTCTCTTCCCTCTGAAAGTAGTATGTAGTTTTTTAAAGAAAATCAGATCAAATTGTTGGGTTAAATCTAATCACACTCGGTTGGATTTCATTAGGTTTTGTCTAATAGTGATTCTCAGCTGCCCGAGGACAAGGGTTCTTGGCCGGTGTGATGTGACTCCAGCTGGGGACAAGGAGGATGAGGAGCGAGGGATGGTCCTCTGGTGATGCCACCCTGGGGGGATGCGTTGGATCTTGGGGGGTGAGGGCCTCCCCTGCTCTCTCCTCTGTGGCATCTTCATGGAATTTTTCAGCTGTGCCCACACAGGAGTTGTGGCCGCTGCCCAACGGCCGGGCAGAAAAAGCCCCATCGTTAATAATTGACCGGTGAGATAATGAAATAGCCGAGCCTGCTGTTTGCTTTTCTTCCTTTTCCACTGCCACTGTAACGCGGTGTGTGGTGGGATGCCAGAAACCAAAGGGCAGTTTCCAGCCGTGGGGCAGAGGAGCCCTCTGTGACAGTCACCTCCGCAGCTTTGATGCCGGTGCTGCCTCTGAGACATCGCGGTGGTGTGGCAGGGCCAGGTGGGATTGGGGAGATCTCTGACCCGGTATGAGTTGCATTTAAAACACTTTGGGTTCTGATGTTTGCGGTTTCCCTTCCGCTGACTTCCAGATCTTTCCTGGGGACACAGCTGGAATGTGGAGCCGAAGTTTTAGCTTTGGTTTTCTAAAGAGGAAATTGGAGGTAGAATATCTGAGGAGGCTCTACTGACTGTGAGCGTGCATCCAGGTCTCCAGAAGCAGCTAAGCATCATTGTGGAGCGTGTGTGTGTGTATTTTAGGTGGCTGCATCTGGTGTATATTGTCTGTCTGTGATCCAGCCGTTGCCGTGATGCCTGTCTCTGTATTTGCTTTATGGAAGAAGAGGATGACAGGAACATTGTGGTTACTCTGTGTTGTACCGTGGTTGCTGTAAACGAGGTAGGAGCAGTGTTTTTGTCGAAGTACTTCTGCAGTCGAAGTAACTGCTCCTTCACCTCTGGATAAATGCTTGTGCTTGGGGAGGGAGAGCAATTCAGCAAAACCCTGAGCACAGACCTTTGGTGGCCACGGTGTCTGTGTCTGTGCCATGGTTTGGATGACCATGCTCAGCTCTCCTTGTGAGAAGGTTTTCCTTCGTCTAGACAGTGACCTTTGAGCGTGTCCCTGAGCGGCTGGAGGACTCCCCACAGGTCCTCAGCCCTCACAGGCTCTAATGCAGAGTTTGGATGATGTTACAGGGTCTGAGTGCAGACCCAGGCGTGAGCTGGTGGAGGTGGCAGGAGAAGGAAGGTGTGATGTTGGAAACCAGTGTGGAAGTGTCCCATTTTCCGTGGATCCCATCTCCCCACCAAGGGCTGACTCCGCTGTCAAGTGTCTTCTAGAGCATCTGCTGCCAAAGTCCATCTGCTCCATCCGGAGGCACCCTCCTGTGACAGCCCGCAGGAAAACAGGGAAAGGAGCAGGATGTGTCTTGGAAAATATTAATACTGCATTTTGAAATGTTTAACCCTGGCTTGAAAACAGCCTTAGGCACGTGTGATTACACAAGGTGGCCTGAGCTTCGGGGCTTATCCTCTGTCTCTGTGTGTGCAAGGTGACTTTTTCATAGGGAGATGCCCGAGTGTAACCGAATGAGTGGGACAAGGGCAGAACTTAATTCACAGCAGAAAAACTATCTTTAAAATGCTAAAATTATGAGTGTGTTGTAGCATGTAAGGGACTGATCTCACAGCTGTGTCACCTCTGGTGTGACCATCAGTCTAATACAAGCACAGGAGCTCTGCTCTGCCCTTGGACATGCAGGTTATGTGTTCTTTTTTTTTTTTTTCAGAATAAAAAGCATCTAGGTCCGTATTAACTAGATGAGGTAAGAGGTCTGGCAGTTAGACACTTTTACAATAAAATAGTTACCCTGGTAGAAAGGCTCGTCGTGATCCTCCAGTGTAGGCAGCGTTTAAGTGATGAAGCTGATGGTGAACCGCAGGTTATAGATGACCCATTTGGGAACTCGCAGAGGGAGTTCCTGTAGAACAGAGTAAATGTAGAAAGCTCTGTCTGAAAAACCTCACACCTTTTTATCTGGATGGGTACTAATTGCCATGAAGTGTTACAGAGGGAGTTGCTCTGTCTCTTGTTTACGTGTTCACCAGGTGCCAAACCTCCACTTCTCTGGGGCATTACTCCCCTGTTGCCAGAGGTTCAGTGTCTGTCCCGGCACCAGCTGCTTTCTTAAAGTCTCTCTGGTTATTGCTCTGGGCACTGTCTTTGCCAGAATGAAATAAATTTATGTTTTCCCTAATGTTTTATTATTTTTTTTCCTCCAGCTTCTCCTGTCAGCTTTGCAGCGCGTCTGAATCCTCTTTGCAGACCAGGTGCTTCATTTCCACCCTCAGTCCCCAGCAACTTGCACCCCGCTGTTAAACCTGTGCTAACGTAACTCGGAGATTATTCTTCCAGATTATTTTTAGCTACTAACACAGCTTCACAATGTTTGTTGTAGAAAGCAGCGAGGTTAAGAATGAATGCTTATGAATTCTGCCCAAATGAAAGATCCAGGGAAAATACTCGAATGCAATACCTGCCAAAGGAATGGACTGGTCTAATTTAATATTTCTTTATATATTTGGAGTTTTTTCTCGTACTCCAGTGGAATGTTCTGTACTAACTGGATATTGCATTACTGTTTCCCTCTGCACGAAGCCCGGCACAATTAGCTTTAACATCTGGATGAATTAGACTGAAAACAGACATCCTCTGGAAAGGAATAATTTCCGTTTCTTATGTCAAAATATGAAGTTAAAGAGCAAATGGCTTTTTAAATACCAAATTAATTAATGTTAATTCATAATCCTTAATTTGTATATAATGGAAGTGCTAATATTGTTTGCTAACTATATTTTAGACTGGTGATATGCTATGAAAGAGTGGAGAAGTTACATGCTTTATTGAGGATAGTGAGTTATTTAAAAAAAAAAAATTAATTTGTAGTTAGGAGAAGGTGCTCGGGAGACAAAAGTGCTGGGTTCTGTTCCCATTTTAGGGGCAAGTAGTCCTGCTGGTAGTGACAATGTATGGTGAAGGTTTGCAAGGTACGCTCTGAGGTGCAAGGAAATGGTTTTGTTGGATGAAGCTCCGTTGCCACATCTCCACTTTCTTTCTCTGTTTTCCTCACAGGCGTTCATGAAGTTCATGGCAAACTTTAGACTGTGCTAAGGTCAGCAGAAAGCTTCTCATTAGGTTTAAGGAGAGGAAAATGAATTTAGTCCCTCTTTATTACATCTAAAAGCCATAATCTAAATACACACACACGTATGTATTTATTTACATAAATAATGTATATAATCCCACTTGGCTCAGAGCGAGTTGGACGCTGCCCCTTGCCCAGCCCAGTCCCTCTGGATCCATCTGCTGTGAAGCTGGAGCAGCAGCAGCAGCAGTGATGATTGTTCTCATGGCAGTTTTGTCTGTGGAAAACCTAAATTGGAGTCTGCAGAGGGTTTTTTTTTTCTGTCTGGGCCTTTTGGGCTGTAATGACAGAACCATCCGTTAGGCTTCTGAGAATAGCTGTATATTATGGGATGGTTAGAGGTGGAAGGGACCTTAAAGATCATCAAGTTCCAGCCCCCAGAAACAGCAGAAAGCATGTCCAGCTGCCAGAAAAGCACAGTTCTTCAGAAGAGAAGATGACTTCATTGCATTTTGTGGAGTCTCCTTCTCTGGAGACATTCAAACCCCGTCTGGACACGTTCCTGTGTGACCTGCTCTGGGTGTTCCTGCTCCAGCAGGGGGATTGGACTGGATGATCTTTCAAGGTCCCTTCCAATCCCTGAGATTCCGTGATTTCCCAGCCAGCCAGCTCTCACTCATGAGTTTGAGTTAACTCTTGGAGCTCTAAGAGAGCCCAGGAAAGGTAAATTCTGATCCTTTTGTGCAAGTACATTTGGTGTGGGGTGTGGGGCAATTGCTGGAGCTGCCTGTTTATAAGCACTTGGATTTTTCTCATTACAGGCTGTTAATAATGGACAAATTTTTAGAACTCTCAGAGAGCACTAGCCAGCCCTTACTCTTAGTTATTCTGGACTCAGCCCACGCATCAGTTGGAGGAGATGTTGAACTGGATTTCACCTATTTAGAGGCCAGTTTCTTCTCTTGTGGGCTTGACGCCTCAGCTGTGGGAAGCTCAGGGCAGTCAGTAATAGGTCAGGGGGACTATGAGAATTTTATTTTTCTCTGCTGTTTCTTGGATGGTTTTGCTGGCAAATTGTCAGTAAGGCAGGAACTAGAAAACATCTGAGACAGCTCTGGCCACTCAGCTCGGAGCATGTGGCTCACCCTGCTTCTGAAAATTAAATGAAATATCTGTTTTTTTCCTTGCTGTGTTAAAAATGTAATGGCTTATCTATCAGGGAGAAAGCAGTTCTCTGACTGTGTCCTCATCTATTTGAAATTCCTGATCAATTTGAGATTCTTTGCCTCTCTGTTTGCACTGAGTCAAGTGGGGGGGGGGGGCAGAAGTAGCTTTCTGCCCTTAGAGAGCAGCCTTCTTCCTAAACTTGTAGAGAGAGAAAGAAGACTAATGAAGGCTTTTTACTTTGATTTTTCTTCTGTATGCTCTAGGATACTGGATAATATAAGCTAATTCTGCAGGGATATGTATAAAAATCAACAGCGTCAGTAGGGGTTTTATCCTGTTTTTGAAATTTTGAGCCTGTAGTTCTCTAATGCTCTTGAATATTTTTGAATCTGTTCTTGTAGCCTGTAAAAACAGAATGAATGGTAAATTTATGGGGTCAAATGAACTTGATTAGGTTTAAAAAAGAAAGAAGGGAGATTATGGTGAAGTAAAAAGAGATGAAATGGAAATGATTGGAAAGAAATGCATCACTTTGGGATGAAACTGATTTCTGTCCAAAGCATTTTTCAGGAAGTGCTTTCAGAGGCAGAAACAAAAATAAGTGTTTGGTGTGTAGTAGATCAGGGAGTAATGATGATGGAAGCTGAGAGAAATTTTTGAGGCTGAATAAGGAAAGTCAGGGAATTCGAGGACAATGGAGAAGTATGTGGCGGGTGACTGCCCTAATTAAAAGGTCAGACTCTGCTGGGTGCTCAGAAAAGGGCTCTCACAGGGCTGTGAAGAATTGCCAAACCTGATCTTCCTCATTAAATCCTTGGCCAGCAATCTGACTGCAGTTCTTGGGTCCAAAAGCACTTTATTTGGGCCACAGCTTTTCACCAGCCAAATATGCCTGTGTTTGAAATGCCGAAGGTTCATGTCCAGCAGTGAGATACCGTCGCTGGGTGGGAAGGTGTGGGATGGACCAGTTCTGCTTTGCTCAAGCAAAGCTCCCTCAGAAGCCAACAGGAATCTCTTCCTTCTGTAGGGAGCTTGGCATCACTGGGTGAGGAAGTTCAGGAAGGTTTATCTCCCACTCTCTCGTGCCCATCTATCCTGCTCCTGCCCCCCAAAATGGGGATATTGAGATGCAGTACTGTTACTTTCATCCTCCTCTAAATTACTCAAGACACTTTCAAAGCTCCAGAAAACCATAAGTCTGTGTTTGTGTTTTGGATTTTTTATAGGAAATGTTTACATTCCTCAGACTATGGTGAAATTTATCCCTGTGCACACAAGGCATAAAGCTCATCTAAATCCCATTTAGGCTCTGTTTTGAGAATGTCTGACACTTTGACTTCCCCTGGCCCTCAGTAGCAGGGTAAGTTTCCCACTGGGCCTGTGTAAACCAAGCTTGAGAGTTTGTCCTTGGGTTTTGATGTCTGATATCCTTGGCAGCTGTCAGCTCCCTGCACGATCGTTCTGGAAGCTGCAGGGAACCAGAAATCTGCTTTTTAGAGTCTTCACAAATCTTTGCAAGAAAAAAATACAGATTAGCAGAACGAGTGTTTTCCAGTCATCTGAAGGGGATGTCATCTGATATGTCTGCCTTCCTGTTTGAAACCTAAAGTCCTCGGGGGTAAAATTGGTGATTATAGGCTAGAAAAAACAATAATAAAGAAAACCTATCTAGTTAAAAGAGAGAAACGGTGACTTTCAGAGATGGTGGCCACGCTTCCCTGGATGTGATATCCTTTCAGTATCCTTCTGTTTCTCTCGCCCTTTCAACAGTTGTGTGAAAGTGATGGAATTTGAAGACTTCAGACAAATGTCTGGAATTTCTGGGTATTTCACAGTCTGGTCAAAGGAGCAGCTCTTATTTCCAGCCATCTCATGGCTCGGAGACACAGTCACCGAGAGTGCATCTGTGCTGTGCATGCGTGTAGGCTTCTGTCCCAGGAAGGCTTGGATGGAGATCTGGGAACCGGTGCTGGATTGTCAACTGTCAACCAAAGGCATCTGTGATCCCAGAGATCACTGTGTTCTTGCCTTCCCTGGGATTTCAGGCTCCCTGGGCTTCCCTAGCACAGCCAGGAGGAACCCCTGCTAACACCAGGGTCTCTCGGGTGATATTTTGGTAGCAATAAGATCCCATGGTCCGTGAAGCAGATGGGTCAGGTGCTACAGACTGTGCAACTGATTGGAATCTGAAGAATTTGGGCTAATATTTACATCAGGTGTTTGCCCTGTGATAAGGAACAGGTCACTCGCAAACATGAACATGACATAATATTGGTAGGTTGGTCGTGGTGTTTGCTTTGTGTTTCAGACACTCGCCATTCCCGTTGCTTGGAGAAGAGTTGCATATTGTAGTTTGATACGGATTAATAGCTGTGGCTCCCCCCTCTTCATTTCCATGGAGCCTTTTTCTTTTTCTTTTTCTTTTTTTTAAAGAAAGAGGCAGCTTTACAGAAATAGATCTCTGAAGTTTCCCACATGCCAGCGTGTTAGCAGGGTGCTGCCTCTATCTCCGGAGTGTTTTGGAGGAGAAATCCCATTTGATTTTTCCAAATTTGCAATTCCTCACCCGTATCACAGCAGCATCCGTGGTCTGAAAAGTAGGTTTGAACTTTGCTTGTGTTTATGAAGGAAAGTGTTTGTTCTTGCTTCTCTGATGGAAAGATTGTGTTGGTAAACTTTAATGGAACCGCACAGGTATGCAGCTGTACCGCGTGGCTGTGGTCAGTGCCGGGGGCTGTTTTTCCTGCGTTGCTGAGGGTAAATCAGAGCCTTAATAAAGAAAAGACCCATGTTTCAGATGAGGGGCACTTTGGGCAAGGATTGTGTGTGTAACTGCAGGGGAGTTACGGATTAATTAGCAGCACTAATACAATCTGAGGTGAAACAAGAACAAACTGTGAGTAGAAGAAATTTGGCCCTTAAAAGAACTTGCTAAGTGGCTGCAGTCTGGAGTCCCTGATTTCCTCTCTGTATGGACAGAGTTAATTTGCCAGAGACATGAGGCTTTGACGCACTGCGCTGGTTGCAAGGAATTCGAGATTGTGCAATACAAACCACCTTTCCCTAGAATTAAGGGGTTGAGGTGGTGACTGGTATTTTAACAACAGTCAGTGAGGGGCTGGAGACATCAGCAGGACTTGAACCTGCACTGAGTGCTCGGGGACCCTGTTTGATCAGGTTTGGGTGAACAAGGAATTTTGATGCCCAGTGCTGGTACCTGGGCTGAGAAAACATACAGTGTGGGCAGTAAACAGTGTGGATTTCCTGGCGCTGCCTTGCCACTACTAATTTGTTTTTCTTATTATGGTGAAAGCTTGGAACAAGTCTTGTTTTTTGAGACATAAGACATCATTATCTTAGGCCAGCTTCGTGTACCCAGCATCCTGTCTCATCTGGGTCTTATTCTCCCTCGGCCACCAGCCCCACGGGGAAGCATTAAGCAAGTCCCATTCCCTCCGGAGACCCTGTTTCTCTTCCACACCTTTGTTCTTCTCATCTCTCTGTTTGTCAGATCTATAAAGCAAGGAGTCTGTGCTTTATGTTGGCAAACAAAGCTTTGCATAGAGACCTGTGTTCTGTGTAGGGTTTCCTGGGTAGTATTGGAGTAAATATAATAAATAAATTAAAGTCAAGTTAGCTTTTCTCCCCCCCAAAAAAAGCCCAACCAACCAAAAACTTTGAATCTCAACAGGTTATGATTGGCTTTATTTATTCCTTGGGCATGGAGCAACACGCTGTTAATAACATTTCCCTTCATCTTCTGGTGTTCTTGGTTCTGATATACTTCTAATTTATTGTTTTTCTTTTTTGCTTTCTGAGGTTTATGATGAAAATATTGCGAGCCTGTCTGGAATGTGCACGTTGCATTGCAGCCTTGCCAGGGCATTTCTAAGGCCCAGAGACAATGTAGTCTGTGAGGGTTTCTCCACCACCTACCAGCTGAGGAGAACAATAACATCATTGTTAACGACAGTTGAGTTTTAACTACATTAATGTTTTCCTTTTCCGTGTGAAAGTGAAGGCGGTTTTCACGTAGAGAACACATTAATTAATCACATTGAGATTAACAGTCTGACTTCCAGGGTTAAGGAGACATCTTCCTCAAAAGAAATATTATTTAAATTTATCAGAGCCTTCTGGAGGAGAGTATATTCTTAAGTATATTACTTCAGTTCTTTTTCTGTCACTTCAAGGATGTGAAATTGCACACTTGGTCTTAAGCAAAACAGATACACAAAATGTGAGCCATGGCAAGAGTGGGACCAGAGGGCACCCAACAAGGCAGGGGAAAGTCCTCTTCTGGCACCTCTCTCTGGAGATGAAGGAAAGGCCACAGGTCACTTTGGCCAGGTGACGGGAGAGATGGCACCGGAGGAGGACATATCCCATGAGCTGCAATGCCCTCCTGCAAACAGGGACTTGGTGCTTGCTGCTGCTGTTTCCAAGGCAGATATTCTTACCTCAGTCTTCTAAGATATAGAAACTATATTTCCTGTTATTTCTGATGTCATCATAAAAACCTGAGACAAAAGATCTTCACTGTGTTGCCAACCTGACTGTAAATCACAAAGGAGTAGCTTGAAATAATAAGGGAAAGGAGATCGTAGTAAATACTGGTACAGGGAACCAAGAGGGTGCACTCATTGATATACATAAACCAAAGTATAACTGTTACTTAAATTCTACATGTAGCTGTGTAAAGTTAGAGCCAAATTCTCGTTGTAAATCAGGGTGGCTCTGTTAACTTCAGTGGAGCGGTGCCAGCACATCCCAGACAAAGACTTGGCTCCGTCTATTAATAGCAGCAGTCAAGTAAGGGAGCTGCTGAGAGAAGTTCCACTGGAAGAAAAATTTGGTTAAAAAAAAATGGAGATAAGAATGACAATCTGCCTTCTGTTTCTCTCATGGAATGGGGCTCCCACAGGGGTTTGGTCCTGTGCATCTCCCAGCACCTCCAGATACCACCAGCCCTGGACAGTCTGTTTTGGTACCATACCAGTGGTGAGACAGCAACTGCCATATGGTCTGGTCCTGCATTTGGTGTCAGTACAGACATTCCTTCAGCTGCTTCCCTTTCTGTGGAGCTTCAAAAACCCCAAGGTTTTCCTTTCACCAGGTATCTAAGGTTTTTATTTCTTGAAATTCTTCAATACACCATGGTGAAAAGGATGGGGAGTGTCGTTGTCAGCTGCTGATGCTTCACATTTCCTGTGTGACCCTGTTATGCAGGGACAGACAATTAAATTTCACAGCTGCATTTTAGATTATCTTTAAAGAGAGAAGGAACTTCTCCAGGCAGCCTTGAGTTGGTTTCATATAAAAAAAAAAAAAAAAAAGCCCAGCAGAAATTCCCACTGTGCAGCGTTATAGTGTCTTCATTTCCCAGAAACTAGTTAATTTATTTACTGTGCCCCACCAGTCCAAGTTCCCTTTATAGATTAACTTGTGTATTTTGGCTCCTGTCCACCTCTTCCTTTGGCTCAGAGTGAATGATACCAGGACTGTCTTTGAAACGAGGCAGGAATGTGAAGGTTTTTTGATTAAGCAGCAGCATCACCCCCAAAACCTCTCTCTCTGCCAGCTTTATGAGGCCCTGCTGCAGAGGTACGGTACTGGGAATGACAGATTAAAGCTCTGGCAAGTTCAGTCTCTTTGAAGAAAGCAGACATGTAATATTCTAGTAGGGCTTGGAATCAGTTTGCATCTCCTCAGAAGGTATGTCTCATGAAGCAGTTTGCCACCACAGGTTTTGAAGACTGTTTGTTGGATTTCTTCTAATAACTCACCAGTCTTTAGTCTTAACTCACCAGTCTTAAATGAGAATTACTAAATCAGGTCTCTGGCTGGTACCTGCCTGCCTTGCTGGGTTCAGGATACAAAGGTCTTGCACCAGCTGTGAGCATCTCAGAGGCATTTGCAGCTGGCAGAGGTGGTGGAGAGGGTAAAGTTGTGACCCTGGTAGAGCCGTGACCACCTCCTGCATGTCTTCTGTTGGCCTCTTCAGCTGGCTGCTGATAGGGATCTCATTTGTTAAACTGGAGCTGCACAGACCGTGTATTACAATCAGAGTAAATATCGAGTGCTGCTAATAAACATGGGCTGCTTTCTAGACTTGTCAAAAATCGTGTATGTGTTGTACATGAATTCTAAGCTGGGATTTTTCTAGTACATTTGGTATGTTTGCAGGGGAGTTCTTAGCATCAGCCTTAAAAATATCTGACTGTCTTTTAAAATCTGTGATTTGTTACTGACAGCATTGAGATATACTCTGTGTGTCTCTTATCGAGACGCTTTCTATAAGCCTCTGGGAAAGGTTTTTCCAAGATGTGTATTTTTGAGCATGAATGGAAATAGCATGGAAGCTCACTTGAGTTTCAGCCTCTTGAGTTTACTTCTAGGCAGGTTCAGAAACTAGTTTTGATTCTGGCCTTTCATATTTTGCTGTCATAATGAGAGTCTTCTAATTATATGTTTAGTTTTCTAGATTTAATGAAGATCTACTGAATTCTTGTTATTAAAGACTTAGTTCCTCTGTTTGTGATAGAGGAAATGATCATTCCAAGGTCCTGATAATTACTGAAGCCAGAAATTTACTTCTAGCAACTCTAAATACTATTTTCAAGTTCTCCACTTGAGCACGTGTGTGATGCTTATTGTCTGATCTCCTCAGGTGTGATCAGAATCCTCCCGCTGTCTTTTTCACATGTTTCTCTTTCTTTTTAGGATCCGCTATAGATATCATTGGGATGTGACTACAGAGAAAAATGTGCATTTCTAACAACTCAGTTGTGGATGTCTAACCAGACTTTGGTTTCTGGGAATGCTACAATATGGCTTCATCAGGGAATGAGACAGAAAGACGGGCTCAGAGGCAGGGTGGCAGAATTGGAGAGCTGGTAGAGCCCGTCATCTCCCCTGAAAATGGGAATGGTCTTTTGGCAGTGAAGTCAATCAGCAGCATGGACCATCTCCTGCACCTCCCTGGCAGAGCAGACTCTGCTTACAGCTCTTTCTCAGGGGGTTCAAATGTCCCAGAGCATCCCACCCCATCGTGCTGTGGCGAAAACTGCTGTTTGTCCCCAGAGCAGGTGTCGTACATGGACTCTGAATACGTAAAAGGTATTTATAATCTCAGTGCCGCCAGCTCTGACCTTAGGGGCCTGAATCCATACAAGGCACCGGACCTGAGCATCCGTAACTCTCAGAGCACCGGCCTTGCGGAACGCTGTGGAAGCACTCCTACCCAAGGGACTTGGAATCAGGGGCCACTGCCTCTGGCTGCACCTCCACCTTCTCCTCCCACCAGACTCGACAGCTATAAAGTCACCAGGCACCTTGAAAACTCGAGAGGGAGACACAGCTCTGGCAGTCAGGGTGAGAGGGCTGTGCTGCAGCCACCTCCTTGCCTGCAGGACAATCGACTACCAGATGGGGATGTACCGTGGAGTCAACACGGGGATGAAATTACCGAGCAAGATACAGCCACTGCGGGGAGAAAAACTCTGGAAAACAAGGGTCTGTCGTTCTCTGATGCTACAAATGAGGTATCGGTGTCAAAAATACAGGGGCTCAAGATGGAGGAAAATGGAGAGTGGAGCCCATCCCAACAGCCTGTGAAGAGAAACAATCTGCACGTTTTCAGCAGACCTTCTTCATTCATTTTTCAAGAATATTTAAAGACAGACTCTTTGGCAAACGTCCCTAAAATAATTTCTGCCTATAATTCAGTTTCCGCTTATAAAATTCCTGAAGAGATGGGCTCCCAGTCCTGCCACCCAGTGCATACCAGCCCTAGTGCTGTTAATGATGCAGGGGAAGACAAACACTGTCCCTGCGGTGTGCCTAAGCCAACTTCCAGAGCAGCAGATTCCCAAAGCGCGGTGCCAGAGCCCAGCCACCGAAAAGGGTCCTTGCCCTGTGCTCAGTGCCCACTCCAGGCCGAGCTGCATTTGGACTTAGATCAGGATGTGTTTGAGGACAGTTGTGACTTAAAATATACGGACAATGCTTCCAGGAAGCTGAACAGTTGTACAGATGAAAACCAGTGTTATGACTCTGAAGGGAAAATTGGGAGGGATGTTAAGGAACCGCTCCGAAATCTGCAAGGCAGAATGCAGAGATCATCACTGCCCTGCAGCCACGGCACTGCGGGAGGGCAGCACCCTCGCTGGGAGGGCTCAGCTCATGGAAATAAGCAGCGCTATGACAATAATGACCAAATGTCTTATTTCAGACCAAAGGAAGATTCCACTTCTCAGTTTTTACATGAAGTCAAGAAAGAACAGGCTACCAAGAGCAGTCCTGACCTTAGCATTTGTCTAGAACAAGAGGAATCTCCTGCTCCTTATCAGAAATGCCAACCTGAATTTCAAAGGCAGCTCTTAAGACAACTTCAGGACAACCTTGCTGGTGAACAGATAACCAGGCAGACGACTCCCATGCTTTACTACCTTTCTGGGGGGAAAACCACCAGCATCCTGCACCACAACAAGCTCACCCGATGTCAGGAGGACTCGAGGAGCTCGCCAAAGGAATTTCCAGCAGGCAGCTACTCTGCCTCGGCACGGTGCCTGGAGATACAAAGGGAAAGCAATCTCCTTCAGAGGGCCATCCACCGCCCTCAGTACAGTGCTGATGATCTCTGGCTGGAGGCTGAAGATCTCATTCTCGGGAGTCCTGCTTCATCTGTGGAGGAGAGTTTCAAGAACGACTACAGAGAGAAACTTAAAGTGGCTCAGAAAAAGGTTCTGCGAGAAACCTCCTTTAAAAGAAAAGACTTACAGATGAGCTTGCCCGTTAGACTGAGACAGAAACCTTCTAAAAGGCCTTCAATTGAACACCTTCGGTCTTTCTCATTATCTAGTACGTGTGAGTATGCCAAACCTGTTCCTTGTTCCCCTTCTCATCTAGAGTCCCTGGAAAGTTGCAATAGAGGTGAAGAAATGAAGAGGCCACAAACGAGTCGAATAGGGGGAAGGAAAAGGGTAGCCAAAGAGCAGAAGAAGCTGTGTTACTCTGAACCTGAGAAACTGGATCAGCTGGCAGACAAGGAGGTACCATGGAATCAAGTCAGGGATGAAATCGCTGAGCAGGATGCAGTGGCAGCTGGGAAGAAGGCTCTGGAGAACAGAGGGAGGGCACTTTCCAGTTCCAGTATCTCCAGGGTGGAGCTGAAACAAATCCAGCACACTGCACTGATGGAATACATGGAGCGCAAGATTAATCAAAGGCCAGGTACTTCCCAACCCCTCCCCCTGCATAAGCCACCGCTGCAGAAGAGACTGTCACATCCCCAGTGGCTTCCTGGCAAGGCTCCCAGTGTGAATGGGAGTAGGAAGGTGCAAACCGCTGAGGTTTCCTGCCAAGTTTTCTCTAAAGAAAAATCGCCAGATGTTTTTCCTCCTTTGGGTTTTTTACCCAGCGGGGGACACCCCGGCTCTGCAGCTGTGGGAACAGCCACCTCCAAGCACGATCCACCTCCCAACGAAGCAGCCAGGAGCTGCACCAGCAAGTGTGCATCGGCTGAAAGTCTCCCGCAGGCGGGTGATCCCGTGGCCAGGAGAGCTCACGAGAGGTCAAAATCAACTCCTTCTTCCATGCAGGTAAGAAAGATGTGAAAATAGTAATTAATATTTGACTCCAGCTTGTGACTATCTACTTGTTTAAGGGAACTGTGGGACTACTTGCATGAAAAGATGAGGAATTGGGACTTGATTTATTTTTATTGTGGTTAGCATGCAGTAGAGAGATGAGATGATAGATGTGGAGAAGCTGCGTTTGCTTAGTCTGGAGAAAATGTTGTGTAGCTGTGGGAAAGCAAAACGTGTGCTCTGCTTTGCAGTGTGCAGGAGGAATAACTTTGGGGAGATCTGGGGAGAAGTCCTGCCAATTTTAACACTTACTTTCCAGAATAATAAATGCTTATCATTAATTGCATTTTGTAAGCAAGTATTGCAGATAAACAAGGTGTCTTTAGTGTGAAAAGTTACAAGAGCAATGGCTACGGGTGGAAGCTTCACAGCAGCCGACTGCCGTGGGCACGTGGTTTGGGCAGTTCCCTGTCACCGCTCAGCAAAGGCCACAGGGACAGGCAGGGAGGAAGAGGAGGGTCTGCTTCAAGGGCAGTGCTGTGGGCTCTGCTCCAGGGCTGGACAACGCCGGGCTGCAGAGGGTCCCCCCAGGGCTACAGAGGGGTGGGGAGGTGGGTCTGACCCTCGGGAGGTGAGTTTGCAGAGAACACGTGCTGCGTGCGGGACATTTGCCTTCCAGCGGTCGCTGTTGTTAACTTTGCTGCAGCACTGTCCCAGAAAAGGGTTACAGAGATTTTCATCAATATCCAACCTTCTTGGCTGCTGAATTTGAAGGACAGCAGCTGTCAGCGTTACTGTCCAGGAGAATGAGGAAGATGAAAGGGTCAGAAAACCAATAATGTAATATACTACTAAAATTACCCAACTGAAGGAGCTGACAAACTTCCACCAATTTCTGAATTGTTCTGAGAGACAGTGGGAGTGTGTGTGTTTGTTTATATATATATGTGTATATTTTGTTGCCAGCTGTTCTGGTTTACTAGCAAAGAGAGAGTTGATGCTAACTAGGAAGAGCAGAGTAGCAATTTCATCAATAAAGAGAGGTGGACAAACTCAGAAGTAAAACCTTGGTGTGCCTACTCCAAGATTTACTGTTGGCCTCTGTTTCCGGGGATAACAAACAAGGGAGTAAAACAAAACTTAGTCTGAAAAAGCCAGTTATCCCAGTGTGCTGTTTCCATTTCCAGGACCCTTGCAGGTGTTCCAGTGCTGTGGTGGCACCAGCTCGGTGTTGCGAGAGCTGTCTCAGCACCCCCAGGTAAGGGCAGCTCAGTCAGCCATGTCCGTCTGCTTCTGTCCTCGCACCCGGGCACCCTTTGCCCGTTCGGGAATGTTCATCTGCTGCACTATTTGTCTCATTTTGGGACAGTCTTTAAAACCATTCCTACCGTGTGGAGCAAAGGTGGAACTGCAGAGCGTACCCGAGCTGCTCTCCCCACAGCAGCCGCGCTGCTTCCCATCCCCGAGATCGCAGCTCCCTCCTCTGAGCTGCGGCAAAAACGGCATCTGCAGCAGCTCCCCTGTGTCCACTCTTGAAATACACTCCTGCTTGGCTGTGTTTCTTTAAAGTAAAAAAAAATTTTTAAAAAAATCAAAGAAATCATGCTATTTGCACAAAGCTAATTTGTGTGTAAACTCTCCGGATTTGTTCTGCTTGTTTGAGGAGCATCAGGGGAGAAAAAGATCTGAGGTTTGTCTGACCGAGGTGGTGACGCTGACACTTGGTAGTAATAGAGTTTCTGCTGCTTCAGTCATTCCACAAGTTCCCACTGATCTCTGGAGGCTTGGTTAGCTTAGGAAAAAAGGATTATATTTTTAGTAAGACTTTCAAAGTTTTTCTTAAATTTCCTAGTTTAGCTAAGAATGTGAGCCACTGGAAGTTCTGGACAGAACAGTAACATCAGAAACGTATTTGGTCATAGCACTGTAATAGGTACTAAGCAGGGAAAAGATGAGAAATGCAGAACTCATTTCCTCAGATGATCGTCTTTGGGAAATGGCTGTAAGGACAGGTTTCATTCTGTCACAGCTATATCTCGCTTTTTCTCTTTGTTTTCCTCCACCAGAAAGTGCTGTGGAGCTGTGGTAGAACCCCCAGACTAGACTGGGTGTGTTTGTGGTGTTAATGACTCAACTAAAAGCTCCAGCTGGGACCAGCAGGAAGAGCAAGCTGTGATCGTCACCCACCCCAACAGTGTCTGTGGGTTGGGAAAAAAGTCCTTGAGGACATTCCTATGCATATTTTGTGTCCATTCAATTGCACAATGCAATTTGGAGGTAGTTTGCACTGATATGACCCGTTTCCCATGATAACTGCTGCAGGTGGTTGGTGTAGCCTACAAGCTGGTCCCATTGCAGTGAGGCCCAAGAAGGAATAAGAATAGGGCCCGGCAATGTTTGCGGTGATTTTCTTAGGTCTCTCTGTGTCTCTTCTTTTCATCACCTGTCACTCCACAAACGTTTCTCAGTCCGCGATCGCAGCGTTCCATCCTCATCACATTAGTCCAGGTGTCACAGTAGAGCATCACATGGTGTTTTGCAGGGGGTATTTCTAGCACCTTTTTGATAGTAAGGCTTTTCCAGAATTAAGGACGTCACTAAATCACCAGAACCAGGTATTTCAAATCAAGATCAAATGATCAAATTTTTTAATTGCAATGAAAAAATGTACATAAGAGATATCTCTTAAGTGACTGGTGCTGGTCTCTTCTCACAGGGAATTAGCGATAGAATGAGAGGGAATGGCCTCAAACTGCACCAGGGTAGGTTTAGGCTGAACAGGAGGAAAGAATATTTCCCAGCAAGAGTGGTCAGAGCCTGGAATAGGCTGCCCAGGGAGGGGGTTGAGTCCCCATCCCTGAGTGTATTTAAGAATCATTGAAATGTGGAGTTGGGAGACATGGTGTAGGGGAGAGCTTTGTAGAGTGGGGCTGATGGTCGGACTCGATGATCCCAAGGGTCTTTTCCAACCTGAATGATTCTATGATTCTGTGATTAGTCGTTATCTTGTCTGAACTGTGATTAAATTTCCCTTTGCCAAGCTGAACTCATTTTTTGATGAAAAGCTAAACCGACTGTGTTAAAGCTGCAAAGTAGAGCAGGTCGTTCTTTTACTGCCTGCTGGTGACAGAAGTGGCTTTGGAAAGGTCTCAGCAAGCCCCAGTCCCCACGAGTGCCCTGTCCTGCCAGCAGCATGCTCCCCAGGGCAGGGGGGGGACATCTGCCTGCTTTTCATCCAGTTGCCAAACAGCATCAGTGTGACATTTTAGGGCACTTGTTACCATGAGTTTATTTCAGAAAACATGTATTTTGTTCATAATTAGAAAAATTAGAAGTTAATGGGGATTCAAACAATGGACTGGTGCAGCTAGATGTTTTACATGCTCCCTTCTTCCGCCAAGTAAAATTAGTATCATGGAATGTGAATTTAAAAACCTTTAATAAAAAGAGGAAGCTGGAAAGATAACAACAAGCAGTCTGCAGAAATATTTATTGTAGAGGAAGTGTTTGAAACAAAAGGAAGTGTCTTCTTTTTAACAGTCCCTGTCATGCAGAGAAAGCTGGGTGTGAGGAGCAGGAATGCAAAGACAGTGATAGAACTGGAGGTGTGTGTTGCCGGGATATGAAGGAGGTGACTCCTGACACCTCTATTCCTGTCCTGAGGAGCGGGGATGAGGAGGATGCTCAGGTGGCGGAGGAGGAACATGGAATGAAATCTCTGAACGGCAACGCTTCAATGAAGTGCCCAGAGCAGCAGCCTGTACCTCCCCTGGAGCAAGTGCCACGTTGCCACACAGTGTCTGCTCAGCCTTCCCGAGGGGACAAAGACACAGCCAAGGGCTTGGTTGGACAGGACACATCTGTGCACGACAGCCACAGTGACATTGACCCTGAGAGAGGGACGGATCTGCCCCGGAGGAGACTGCAGTCCCCTGAAGACCAGCGGTACAAGGAACTTGCTCTGGAGATCGTGGCCAAAGACAGTTCTCTGGTTGATGTTCTCCTGCCTCATCCCCTTAGAGAAACTGCTCTAGACCTGATGGAGGGGCTGTTTCCTGTTAGTGTTTCTCTGCTGGATAAATCACACCGAAAAAAGGGAGACATACGGCACAGACATGAGGATGAGTAAGTCAACAAAACCAATTGTCTACTATTTTAAGCTATTTTAGTGTAGAAACACCACCTATGTGTTAGTAGTAAGATAACTTGAGCATATATATATATATGTAATTTTTTTTTGTTTCATTAGCAAAATATTTTTAACTTTCAGATTTTAGATATGAGGCTATGGGTATATGACAGAAGAAATGTGGTTCGATGATTCCTTATTAAACACGACTGTGAAAAGCCTGGGCTGCAAATCCTTTGCTCTCTCTCTTTCAAAAAAATCAGAAAAAATGCTGCTGTGAGAAATAAGGAGAGCAATTCTGAAGTCAAGATGGATAAAACCATAAATGCAAAGTTTGAGAATGAGTCTCTGTTTGCCATTGCTATTTTCTTTTCTAGTAGCAGGAAAAGTAGTAAAGATGCAACAGCAGAATGTCCTGAATCTGAACACGATGCCAAGCAAAGGAGCGAAGATCCCACCTCTAAGGGAAACCAAGTCCTGGACAGGAGCAGAGATGGCTCAAATGACCTGGATGACATCACCTCTAAGAAAGTAGGTAGATGAACAGCAGAGGAACAGAGGTTTCATCACCACAACACTGAGGTTATTAACGTCACCTATTGCTGTGGATATTCTTATTCACTGCTTTTACCCTAATAATAACATCTCACAGATAACTTTTGCTGATGAAGTCCTGGCAGCCTGGCCTCTTGATGATAAATGAGGGTATTTAAGTCCTGCTTGGTTTGATTCAGGTCTCTCCTCCCACATCCTTCTCTTCAGCAGGTCCCCGGGGCTGGGTTGGATCTGGAATGAGTGCAGAGAGTTGACAGTATAATTCCACGCAAGGCCAGCTCCTGCACAGCAGCTGACTCACCGTTTAGCACTCAAATCTGGCCTCAAAATATGTAAAATTCATTATAACTGGCAGCCTACAGAAGAAATACATTTTTTTACGTAGAGAACCGGCAGCAGTTTCTGCACACTGCAGAGCATTCCCAAACGTGCAGGGGATGGAGGTAGCTTGGACATAGCTGGACTGTGACAGAAACAGGGAAGTGTTTGGAAGGGAAGTGTGTAGGAGGATTAGGTATGTTTTTTTCCCTGTAGGAACCTGGCTGTGCTCCATCCCAGGTAATGACAATCTGCCTCCTGGAGCTCCTCCCGCTGTGCACGTGGTGATGCTTTTGGTACCCGCTGTCTGGCTGCTGCTCCTCTTCGTGGTGGCATTGGCTGATTTCCAAAAAAAAAGCTGAGAGGGTTCTTCTCCTGCTCTGATCTCGGGGCCTTTTTCCATATCAGCATTTCCATACTGAACTGCTGCACTGCACAGGCACCGGGGCTTGTGTGTCCCGTGGAATGGACTTTTTTGGTGAATATTATAAGTGAAGCTTATTGTAAAGCTTGGTAATAGAGTTGCGACTTCACTCCTTGGAGTGTAACCGTGTGTAATCACGTTGTAATCTTTATTGCAGTTCACTTCTGACTGACGGGAAGCTCTCTCTGAGCTAGGGATTTTATCACTAGTTAAGGCGATTTCCAGTAATTTGATTTTCCAGAGTTAAGTACAGCTTAGAAAAGCTATCTATGTTGTTTTTTTCTTTTTCTTTCCCAGAGCTTAAAATTACTTTAGAAGTCTAAAATTTGGTAAAGGCGACGTGAGGAAAACCCATTCTCTAGAAATGATATGGATTCTCTTTGCCAACAACAGCTTTTTATGATTTTATTTATTTAGTTAGTTATTTTCTCTTTGCAGCTGGAACTCATCTCCAGCCTCCGGTCGAAGCTGCGGACGCTGTGGGAGGAGAGGGAGCTCGTCCTCTCGGAAGCCCAGGAGTGCGTGGGGCGAGGCGAGGAGCTGGAGGCCGTGGTGCGGGAGCTCTGCAAGCCCAACGAATTTGAGCGCTACCTGATGTTCATCGGGGACCTGGAGAAGGTTGTGAGCCTCTTGCTCTGCCTGTCCAGCCGCCTTGCTCGGGTCCAGAACGCCATGAGGAGGATCGATGGCAATACAGATGCGGAGGAGAAGGTGAGTGATGAGCAAGCAGGGGATTTAATTTGGTTTGGTTGCTTCTTTCCAGCTGGGGCTGGGCTCACCTCGTTTGTCTGACAGCGCTAAACAAAAGGTGTAAATTATACAGGCATCCCAGCCAGATTCAGAGGGATTTTTGTTGGGGTTTTTTTTTTTCCCAGTAGTCATTTCAATGCAATAATTACTGTCTGTGAAGTTGTATTTCACTGAACAGGCTTGTCTTGACCACAGCGAGCAGAAAGATGTGGTTGCAACTTGAGATAAAATTCCTTGTCGTTTAATCCAACTCACCAGTTCTGCTGGTAAGCGAGGAATTGTCTCATGTCACCAGGAAATCTTTTCATGTCTGAAATATACTTTTTTTGCTAGACAAGACAAGCCAAATTTGTCCCAGGAACGATGCTTTCCTGCTGTCCCTGCTGCTTTTAGATGAGTTCTTATCATTTGTACCTGCTGTTCTCTCTCACTTGTGAATCAGAAAAGCAGGAGGTTAGAAAAGCTGGGATTTCCTGGAGCTGAGCTGGAGCTCAGGAAGTTTATTGTGGTTCACACACAGAGGGGCACTAAAAGAGTCTGATACGGAGAATCAGGATCTACCTGCTCCAAAAGGTCACTCGTGTGAACGTGAATAATTTGGGGTGATATTTGATGCTGACTTTGGTGTTTGGTGGTGGGGCTGCTGTTCCCTCAGTGCTATGTTTGTAGTCTTCTTAAAATCGTTTAGTCAAGACTTAGAAAAACGTGCTCAATAAAGACTGGGTTTGTGCCAGCATTTTTACAGCTCTCTCCCAGTCACTGCAAATTGCCCCCACGTTCACAAAACCAGCGCTCTCAATCTGACTCCCATTTTTAGGGTGTCGATGGTGGCCATCGCTCCGTGGTACATTTGTGGAAAATCTGTGCAAATCATTACAGCTGAAAGAGAATTAGCTCAAGTGGGAATGGTATTGGAATCCTGTAGGACAGGCAAGGCTTGATTCTTGTGGATTTGAGAAAAGGAAACCTTAGATGAGCGGTTCCTGTCTGCATGTACCTTTTAATAGAAGTTATCTATCTTTTTAATATGGCATTGGCACTCTGGCCACCCACAATGCACGAAATATGGAGAGATGTGCATTAAAGAGCTTCTAATTGAAAGAAGATTGATACAGGATACTCTAAAATTAACAGACTGTTAAGTAGCTTGCTGTTCTTCCCGCGGGCAGCATGGCAGAAGTGAGCCTCACTGGGGTTTACTGGGTGCCTTTACCTTTACAAGCCACAAGAATGAGTAATTCAATCGAGGAAAAAAACCTCATGTGGAACATGAAGCCCACAGGAGGAAGTAATTAAAATAAATCGACTGTGGCTTCCAAATGAAGATCTAGAGTCTGCCAGGAATGATGAGTTTTCATAGTGTGCTGCTTTGTTTTTCCACCCTGTTAGCAATCGCTGAACGAACGGCACAAGCTCTTGTCTAGGCAGCGGGAAGACGCAAAGGACCTGAAGGAGAACCTCGATCGCAGGGAAAGAGTGGTCTCTGGTATCCTCACCAAGTACCTGACCGAGCAGCAGCTCCAGGACTACCGGCGCTTCGTTCGGGACAAGACCTCCCTGTTGATCGAGCAGAAGGACCTCGAAGAGCAGATTAAATTTTTCGAAGAACAATTAGAAAACCTGGAGAAAAGCATCCCCCTCTAATACCCACCGACAGCCCGTCTGTTTTCACACGTTGGCATCTGTGGCGTTTCCCTGGAAATCCCCAGGTGCTCGGGTTGGTGAATTCTCACCATCCTCTCCGTGCCACGCTTTCGACAAGTGCTTTAGATGCTCTGGGGACGCTCTGGGCACGCGCTGGACTTGCCTTCCCCTTGGAACAGCCCGACTGACAACGTCTTGCCTAGGTAGCAAACCGCGTTTTGGAAGTGACTGATAGGATGTGTTGCTCCTATCAACTTGGCATGTATTTCCCCTTCTTGTTGTCTGTCCATCTGTTTCCAGATTGACATAATCCCAATAAAAGAACCATACAAATATTTTCCTCTTGTGGGTGGGCTGAGTGTTTGAAATGAAAAATGACGTGGGTGTTCAAATTTGAATTGGAGATTGCACAAAGCCATAGGAAATGTTATGGACCGTTTCAGCAAAACTCCTCGTTTCTAGTGTTTATATGTGTGTGACACACAGTAAAAATACACTGTAATGGAGAAAAATAATTATTTCCTTTCTTGGCAGTTGCCATCCGTGAGTCTCTCCTGGCTCTGCATAATCCTGGCAGGCTGCTCTGTAGTGAGCCTTAGGAGGTCAGAAGAAAGGATGGTCCTCCTTGATGTCAAAAAGAGCCGCTGAGTGCTGAAGGCAGCTTGAATGAGAGCTTTTGGGAATGATAAACTCTGAATTTATTCCTGCACCATCATTTGCAAAGTCCTTGATGTGCTTTCAAAGTGCTTATTTTTCAAGCAGCGCCTTTTGGGGTTTGTTTCCAGGTAGTTCCCAGTTGTTGGTGTGCGCCAGGAGGTGCTGAAGGTGAGGGGAAGGCTCTGGGGCGGTGCCAGGGAGGTGGGATGAGGGGAGGAAATTATTTGGTTTCAGTGAGGCTTCATACAGATCTTTTAAGCTAATATTTTGTGTGGAGCCAAACCAGCGATGTTCCTGCATTTTAAAATCGGAGTGTCTTTGGTTTAACTATTCAGTGAGAGGGATGTTCTGTCTGAGCTGCACACTGAGACAACGGATAAGGAGGCTACGAATGGAACTTAGGTTTCTTCCCCAGGCAAAGCAGGTGTTCGTTGTTCCGTGAGGCTGTGCTTTACCAAGAACTGTTTTCCTAGTGGTGTGTGTCCTGACTGCAGTGGGCTGTACCCAGAGAAAGGTACAAGGTGCTGCACTTGCCCGTGAGCTGACTGAGACCCGGCCTGGGAGTTACAGCACAGCACAACAAGGAGCAAAGAGCTTGCCAGCCTCCCAGCGTGTCGTCAGAATGAGCCAGTGTCTCATCGGGTGCTGCCCAGGCTCCAACAAAGCCGTGTTGTTCTGTTTGGAGTTTGCATGTTCACGCAGAAGTGCCCGTATCCACGGCCCTGCCCGCGGCTGAAGAGAAGCCACACTGTACCCTGAGTCACGCTGCCGAGGCTCAGCGGCTGGAGCCAGTTTTATGATGTGTACCAGCCATCGGTAATTAGAGTTGAAATAAAGTCTACAAGTGGCTGGTACCCAGCAAAGGGTAGTTTAGAGAATATTGATGTTTTGTTCTGATGATCTCAACAAATGATGCCTAGTGATGAAAACTCGTCTTCGCTGGACACAAGTGACTCCGAGAGCACAAGGACCAAGCTGCTGCCTCTCCTGTGGTTATTGTCTTAATACGTGGGGAGAAACCATGTAGTTCCTGTGAGTGGATCTGCTCAGTGGTTCTCAAGAGGCCATAAATACAGGCTTTTGGTATGGAAATCTGAAAGCTGCCTTTTGAAAACGGTCTTTGAAATAACAAGTGTTGCTAACGGAATCAATGGAGAATTTAAAAAATATGTTAAATGAGCTGTTTGCATGATTCGAGAAACGTGACTTGAAGGTGCACCCTGTTATTATTATTCCTATTCCTGGTTGTGGAAAATCCAATGTTTGATAATTGAAGCCAATGCTTTTGCCTTTAGGGGAAAGAATGGGGCTGCACCGTTCAGTTTCTCTTACCTTTTGGTCTTTGGTGTCATGGGAAGGACCCCGCTGCTCCTCCCACGCCAGCATTCACAGGTACACTTCAAAGAGCAACAGTCAGAAAGAACTTTTAGCCTGTTTTCCAAAGTCACATGTCCGTGCTTCTTGTTACTTTGTTAGAACAGTGAATTTCAGGGAAAGTGAAGAATGGGGACAGCGATGACACACAAACCCCCTTTCCCAAGCACCAGCCGCTCTGGATGGTCAGGTGGGTCTTGGTTTTGATGCTGATCATTTATTACTGATTTTTTTTTTCACCAGCTCACAGTAACGGCAGTGGTTCATACTGGACCCCAAGCACCAGTGGCTCTGGATTGTCAGGTGGGTCTCACTTTTGATACTGATCATTCATTACTGATTTTTTTTCACCTGCTCACAGTGACGGCGGTGGTTCATACCGGACCTAAGCCACATGCAGCGTTCCTGGCACACCGACATGGAAGATATGGGCTTTTAAAGTCACACTCTGATGTGCCAATGCAAATAATGATTTATCCTGATCTCAGCTTAAGAGCTTCACCGAGAGTCCTTCCTAATAGCACGTAGCAGCCCGTGGTACCTCTGGGACAGCTGAGAAATCTTTGGTTGCTCAGAACTGTGGTCATCGCCTGCAGGAGAAAGGGATGCTTCGCTGCTGGGACAGAGGAACCACATGAGGCAGGTGACATCTGCATGCCCCAGGTGATCTTGTTTTCATGTCAGTTTGCTATTTCCTTAAAATGCTTTTTCCAAAGCAGAATGGATGAACTGAGCTCATTCATGGGGCTCGAAGGACGCTGTCCCAGTGAGTGAGACCTTGAACCATCCTGCCCAGGGTGAGTGTCCCTCTACAGCTCTGCTCAGGTGTAGGCTTTGGAAGTATGGACTGAAGTCAAGCAATGGTTTAAGTACCTGCTTTGGAATCCTATTTGGGGGGAAACACAGGGGTTGCCTTCTTCTTAAGGTTTAGGATTTAAAGCACTAAATACATCCCCAGACCAATAACCATTGCTGGTGTTTTTTCTAACTTCAGGTCCTGCAGTGTAGCTGATATTCCCTTGGCTTTATTCTGGGCATTGACATGAGAATACTTCATACCCCACTGGGCTGTGAAGGGCAGTAACTGGTGGTCTTCCTGGGGAGGCAAATTTTGTGAATGGAAGGATCATGGAAACAAAAGCCTGTGCAGTGCTTGTTTGTTATTCCTGTTAATATCATCCCTCACAAGCCTTCCCCTGGGGACTTCTGCAGTGACACCGAGTTACCTCTGCCCAGCATGGGTTAGACCAGGGGAACCTTAATACTCTGCTCTTCTTCCTAAAGCTGTTGGCTTCCAGGAAAGCTGGGGAGGAACTCTGGATGAGGGAGGGGAGCCATAGGAGGAGGGGAAAGGGTTTGACACTGGAAGAGGGGAGATGGAGCTGAGATGTGGGGAAGAACTTGTTTGGTGTGAGGGTGGTGAGAGCCTGGCCCAGGTTGCCCAGAGAAGCTGTGGCTGCCCCATCCCTGGAGGGGTTCAAGGTCAGGTTGGAGGGGGCTTGAAGCAACCTGGTGTGGTGGGAGGTGTCCCTGCCCAGGGCAGGGGGTGGCACTGGGGGGGCTATAAGGTCCCTTCCAACCCAAACCATTCTATGATGATTCTGTGATTCCAGGGCGTTCAGGGCCTTGGTGATTCACCAGCACTGAGACCTCTCGAGCTGCTTCTCCTGCAAAGTCAGGTGTGTGTGATCTGGGGGAATGTAAGGAATGAAGGAGCTGCCTGCCCCTCTGGGGAGAGCAGGCAGGAAATCCCCATCGGGACAGGAACACTTGGGGATCTCCTGCTGCAACCTGCGAAGCTCATTCTTTCTTAACATCCCAGGTAGAAGGTAATGTGACCCCAGCACCGTGATGGGGCTGCTATCGGAGACCTGCAGCCAGGCCTGGGGTGAATTAATTGTGGGTATATCCAGAAGAATGCAAAATAGCAGTGTGAGGAGAAGGAAGGAGGTGGAACAGGCAAAATGGGAGAGTCTGGGTCTCCCTGTGTGATGACACCATGGGAGGCTGGTGTGGGATTCCAGGAACAATCTCTGGAACTCCCGTGGCATCCACACACCAGCAGTGTCGGGGAGGAAGCTGCAGTAGCTTCTGTTCTGCTGAGCAGGAGCAGGTGGGCCTGATTTCAGGGTAAAAAAGATACCTTTTATTGCCTGGCACCAGAGAGATGAGCAAGTGCTGCAGGTGTGGGCCAGAGCCAGCGGCCAGTGGGAGCCGAGTGGGCACCGCATCGCGCCTCCTTGGCAGTGCCTTGGCAGGAACTGCCGAGATCTCAGACAGAGTGGCTCGTTTAGAGCTTGATTTAACACCCACTGCAACGTGTGGGAGTCACTGCTGGATCAGGAGCTGCTGGTTCAGCTTCTCAGGCACTAAATTGAAGGATTTTTTTTATTATTATTATTTTTATTTTTAATCCCAGGCCTCGTTTTCTTCGCTGGGGCGTTCTGTTCCGGGACTGTTGCATGTGGAGCTAATTAAGGACTGGAGAGGTGCAGGGGTCGCTGTGAATGTACTCTGCAAAAGGTCCGTTTGGTGCTTGTGAGAGCTGCCTGTAATAAGTGGAAGGATGTTCTCTCCGCTTTGGGAATTCATGGCAACCATCTGAATAAAATTTTAAAAATAAACCCAGAGCAGCGCTGCGAAGCTAATCTTCTGTGCCTGCAGGGAGCCCACGTACACATTAAAGAATAATCAGGCTGTAGGAACTGGGCAACCTCTGGGTTTCACGAAACGCACTCGGGAAGCAGCACGTGAATTTCACAGCTCAAGGGGGAGAGACATTAAAGGTTATCAGAGAGACACCTGAGCGTCACGTGAGCCTTGAAGCTGAGTCACCTCAGATAAATCCACGGAGAGCAAATACAGGCTGAAGGGATAGCCTTCATCTGGAGAGTAAGAGACACTTCTAAAAATGTGTGTGAAGAGACACGTTTCCAAGGGCCTTCAGCCTGTGATGAGGCAACAAGAACATCCCAAACTGCCTCAGGAAGGAACCACTTGTGACGATCCCTCCCGAGGATCCCTGCCCTGGGGCAGCTCCTGGTAGGACGGCTGGTGGCTCTTGGGTCCAGCTGCCCCTCCTTGAGCACAAGGTCAGTGTCACCCCGTGTCCCAGCAGGAAGCAGGGGCTGGTGGCAGGAGAAAAAGAGGTTTGAGTGATTCTCAGAGCTTGCGCATTTGGGCGTTGGGTTTTGAGTGAAAAAGAGGGTTATTTGGTTCAGGTTGGCAGTGAGCCTGCCGTCCCTGCTGCGCTTCTCAGCTGGGGTCTGTCCCCTCATCCAGAGGGTCTCGAGGTGACGGGGATGGAGGTGGAGGAAGAAAATGGGAGGAAAGGAATTTTCTCCTGGGAAACGGTGGTTTGGCTTTGGCTGGAAGCTCATGATCTCAGATGAAGGAAAAAAAAATAACCTGGGGCAAACACAGAGCAAAGCCCTACCCAGGCAGGGGGAGGTGAACGCTGCCAGCAGCATTTCTGTTGTACATATCTCTAGCTTTTTCTTCACAGAAAGGGAAGAAAAGATAGTGAAGTTGTGCCAGTATCAGCAGTATGGATCTATTTTGCCTGGGCTCAGAGGCAAATTATTGTTTCAATTTAAGATTGGAGCTTTTTTTTTCATCACAGCAATAATTTAAAAAAAAACCCCACAACTGAATGCGCTGAGCTGGAAGGACTCAGGTTCTCCAACTGGGGCTTTCCCAGCCCAGCCATGGTGGTGCTGGTCCAGGCAGTGTCTTCTGCTGGTCTGACTGAGGATTGTGACAAAAGGAGAGGGCCACAGGGATGCTGGAAGGGCTGGAGCCCCTCTGCTGAGGGAGTTGGAGGGGTCAGCCTGGAGAAGAGAAGGCTCTGGAAAGACCTTCCAGTCCCTGAAGGAGTTCCAGGAAAGCTGGGGAGGGACTCTGGATGAGGGAAGGGAGCCATGGGAGGAGGGGGAAGGGGTTTTCCCCTGAAAGAGGGGAGATGGAGCGGAGATGTGGGAAAGAACTTGTTTGGTGTGAGGGTGGTGAGAGCCTGGCCCAGGTTGCCCAGAGAAGCTGTGGCTGCCCCATCCCTGGAGGGGTTCAAGGTCAGGTTGTTTGGGGCTTGAAGCAACCTGGTGTGGTGGGAGGTGTCCCTGCCCAGGGCAGGGGGTGGGGCACTGGGTGGGCTTTAAGGTCCCTTCCAACCCAAACCATCCTGTGAAACATGAGCAGGACAGAAGGTAACATGGTGGGCAGCGGCCAAGGGCAGCGTTATCACCCCCACAGGCCCTTTAGGTCTGTGCTTTGTCTCCAGCCTGGTAAAGCACAAAGAGGAGGACTCTGGGCTGTGGCTGAAGGAAAGATGCTGCGGCAGCAGCTGATTCGAACAGGATGAGGGGACTGTGTGAAACGAGGGGAGCGGGGAGAGAAGCGGTTGGTGCAGCTGCGGCTGCGTGTCCTGTGTGGTTTCAGAGAAGCTGCCACGGCTGGGGGTAGAGTAAAGGGTGTTTCTGGCAGAGCTGCTGCTGCAGTAAATCCTGTCCCTGCCCCTGCTGGGCAGATACACTCGCTTTGGCCAGAAAATCTCATCTGTTTTACTCCATTTGAGGAATGGTGTGAGTTCTACACAGAGAAACAGTATTTCCTGTGTATAATCTGCATTTCTACCAGGAATATTTGTTGATAAATATCTACCAAATAATTCTTTGCAGTGAAATTGGTGGGGTTTTTTTCTTTTATTTTAATGTCCCTTTCAGGGGCAGTGAGTAGAACCAGACCCCTCCCCATGGGGGCTTCTCCAGCGGGTCTGGTTTAGAAATCTTTGCTGGTGTCATGTTGATGAGCGGAATGAGTTTGATGAGAGCAGTTTATCTGCCCCTAAACGCATCTTGTGAACTAGCCTGGATTATTTGGTGAGGACACTCTTCCTGCTGGCAGCTACGGCACCATCAGAAAGTGTCTCCTGGTGGGACTCTTTGGGCCGTTCACTCCAAAAGGGACGGTAGGTGACCAGCCTCCATCATCCAAGGACCAGCTGTTGGGGATGGTTTGGTTCAGGGCTGCACATGCGGCGTAAGGGCTGGATGTGCCTCATGATCTGCCCTGGGTTATAAATTACTGAAATAAACCTTGGAACCGGAATAGAAAAACTCAAGTTCCTCATTACGACGCAAAGGGTTTGATCTGCTCTGTCCCGGTTCTCCCCCTGCGGCAAACAAACACTGTGCTGTTCGTGCCCAGGCTCTGTGCTGGCCAAGTCCCCATTAACAACTTCTTCATTTTTTGGGGGGTGGGAGGGGCTGTCCCACATTAGTACAAGTCACTGGAAAGAGCAAAAACTGCCACGTTGCCATTTTACCCAGATAAAAATGCAAATCAGGAGGCAAACGCATCCAAGGAATGTAGGTCACCATGGAACCGGGCGGAACGGGGGGAGAAAGAGGGATGAGCTGTGGGGAGTTAAGGGACAGTCCCCCAAGGCCTTCTGTGCCTTCAGCTGGTAGCTGCTCTTGGTCTCTTGGAGTTATTCTGTGTCTTTTCTGGTGGACCTGAGCTTTGTGATGGACCCAGAATCTCGCTAAGTCTCCTTTGCGGCGCACGATCGGTGTTTCTTGGGGCTTCCGTAGAACATGCCCTTCTGTGTGAGGCTCACAAGGGGACGGAGACGGACAAAGACCCTATTTGAGGTGGAGCAGGACGGTGCTGCCACACGCTGCTTCAAGAGCTGCATCTGGGAGGACAAAGTCTGTCCCTTCGCACAGAATCACGGCTTGAAGCTCATGTGCCGACCTCTTTGGTGCTGGTTGTTGAGCTGAGATGCCTCTGAACAAAACGTGCCGAGGAACGGGCGAACCCGGTTACCTTGAGAAAGAGGCACCGAGCCAGGGCCAGACAAACATCACCTTTGCTCATCTCTGGTGCTGCTCAGCTAAAACCAGAGTGGGTTTTATTTGCGCAGGCGTTCACCGGCTGCGGGTGATGCTGCTCGTGCTGCCCTACGGGTCTAAAAAATTATCTGGGTTTCTGCTTGGATTACAGATCCGAACTAACTGTGTGTGCTTTAAAGAAGTGAGCAGGGTGATTATCTCTGTTTTATAGCAGGAAAACCCAGACATGGCAAGCAGGCAGGAAAAACGCGGCCCTGAGCTGCTGAATCCCCGTCCTGTGCCTTATCTGCACCTCCCGTCTGCAGCCCAGCCCTGCTGCCAGCCTTCCCCCACCACATGAGACATCTTCAGGGGGTAGGAGCCCAGGGGTTGAGGGGGTTTTGGTTTTATCCTCTCCTGCGATCAGCGTTGATGGTGCAGAAGGCAGCTCTCAGCTCTGGGCTGGGCCAGAGGTTCAAAAGGCCGTTTGGCCCATCCTGTGGCACACAGCCCCTGCCCCGGGGCCAGCAGCACCAGGAACCACAGTCCTCTCTCGCTTGCGAAAGCATCTTGGTTCAACTTCCCAGCTCTCAGTCACTCTGGTGAAAATCCCGCTGCGTTCAGCCGGATTTGGCTGAAATTAAGTCAAAAGAGTGACATTAAGGAGAAAGCGTGAAGCAGAGGGAGTCATAAAACAGTCCTGGCCTCTGGCTCTGCCAGGGAAATGCTCCCATGATTGTCCCAGGGCGTCCCTTCTGCAGTGCAAACAGCAGCACAGGAAAGAAAGCAAACCCCAGAAAGGCCAACGGGACTGGTTTGACTTCAAACTCCAGGCGATGCATATTTTAGGTAAGATTGCAGCAGCGCATTCCCGAGACCTTCTGGTATTTGTTTGCACCTCAAGTCGTGCGGCACTGGGTACACTGATCACAGCCTGCCTAAATACTATCTTTTCCTTCATCTGCTGGAGGAGGAGGAGGAGGAGGAGGAATTAGCTGAGTCACTGCAAAGACTCTGGTTGGCAGAGCCTGGCCCACCCCACCCAGGACACCCAACCCCGGCACGTCCCCGGGGAGCGCCGGCAGCACCAGGGCCCTGCTGCTGCTGCTGCTGCTGCTGCCGCCCTCGTTGGGCATTTTTCTAGCTCCTGGCAGCGATGCCTCCGAGGAAGCAGCAGCGCAGAATTTCCTCGATGGGCTGTGTTGCAACAGAGTCTTATCTCAGATGTGACTCCTGGCTTTTCCTTTGACTCAACAACACAGGAGCAATGAAAACCTTCCCCTGCCTTTCCCTGGTGGTGAAGGCAGAACCCCCGCTCTACAGGTTGGGTTGTTTTTTTTGTTTTAAAACACAAAACACTCCATCCTGGAACGTTGCCTCTGACTCGAGTGGGTTTTACTCAGAATTATCACGAAAAATTCCGGTATCAATCATAGATGCACAACTCACCAATGAACTTCCCAACAAGTCAAACTGGAGAGTGTTTCCAGTTCGCACACAGACAGAACGCTTTTACCAGGCAACCTCCGTCCCGCCGGCGCCTCAGGTGTAACACAAACACACACGCAGGCTCCTCTGCTTTCAGAAAACACAGAAAAAAGCAAGTGTTTAATGTCAATAAACTCGGAATAAACTTTTTAAAACAGAGAAAAAGATGGTTGGGGTTTTTTTTTCCCTGGAACTCCTCAGGCTGGTGCAGTGCAGCACAGACCTGGGTTTCGAATGGTCACACCAACAGCTACGGAGCAAAGAGGATTTTTGTGTTTTTTTTTTTTTTAAAACCCTACTCCAGATATAGAAGTCATGAGGTGCTCGATCGTTAATGTTTGCTTAACAACTTAATTAGTTCAATACGGAAGCAGCCCGGGTGCAGAATAATCCACTCTCTTCCGAGAGCAGGTGGCTCAGAGCTCTCTGCAGTCACCGATGAGGCTCGAACAAACGTCACCAACTCCAGGGAGAAGGTTTCAGAGTCAGAGAGGGCAGTGCCTGCCCCTACAGCATTCCGTGCCCAGCCTTTGGGAGAAGCCAATTACAAATACTAGGCTTAATTCAAGGCTGAAAAAACCCAAACATTCCTGAAGTCAGTGGCTTGGCAAGAAAAGCAAAGCAGGTAAACAAAGTGTTTGAGCACAGAAACCTGAACGCCCCGCGGGGCTGAAGAGCAGATCGAGGGCAGAACTGCCATCCCCTTCCTCACCTGGGAATCGTACAGGTGGTTTCCTTACATTTTGAGAGAAAACATGACGGTTTTAGCAGCCTGGCCCTAGGAGTCAGGCAGTTCCTGTTCTTAGCTCTGCCTCTTTGCATCATTGTTTTTTAAATTACTAATTGGTTAAAGTTCATCTCACTGCAAATGCATTACCTAACCTGCAGTTAACGTGCTTTTTGGAGCTACATGTAGTTCTATACATAGAACAATTATGTTTATAATGTAAAAGAAGAAGAAGAGTTAGTTTTAGGTCTGTGATTCATGCTGTTGAGATAAACATTGCTTTAAGAGGTCATGCAGACATATTATCATGAAACACCTAACAACATAAAGCCCAATTTTTACAAATATTTATTGTAGATAGGTCAAAATCAAAGGCCAAGGTTTAAATAAAAAGAATGAGACGCACAAGCCCAACTTTGTTTCCAGTTGGCTGCTCGGAAACTCTGCAGGATCCAGTTCCCAGGTTTTCAATTCAGGTTTTCCGCTATCAAGTATCAACAAGGCTTTTATTCAGATCAAGTGATTGAACTATAGTCAAGTTTAAACATTCACAGTATCATCAAGGCATGTGCCTGGTACCACCTGGACAAAATGCCTCTCTGGAAGAGGAAAAGAGAATTTCAAATGCTAACCTAGCTTTCAGACTGAGGTAGAGAGGTCACGGTGATTTGAGTGCTGAGGGCTGGGATTATTATTATTTTTTTTTTAAACCTGTTCATCTAATAAAAAGCTTTAGGCAACAGTTGAGATTGTTACGTTAGTATTTCTGACAGGGAGAAGCTTTGTTTTGAAAAAAATTAAGTACACAATTTTTTAAATAGAAATATTCCTCTTCTGTTACCAAAATAATCAGAAACATCATAGAAAACTATGCATCTTTCCTCCAATAATTTAAGCCTCTAGAACAAGCCACATTAAAGCAGCCAGTGACCAGCTTGCTGTTCACAGTGTAGGATGTGCCATCCTTTACCTTACTTCTGCCCTCCAGCCGAGGAACACAGATCAAGAAGGCTCTGCCTTAAGAATTTGAACCTGTCTACACGCACAGAGGGTGTTTCAGTTTCTCAAGCATTAAGTATAAAGTCTGTGGTCTCCACCAACGCAGCAGCATGACGGGACGTACAGCAGTTAGGACACTCCCTTTCCACAGGTGTCTGTGAGCTGGGTTTCATCCAGTGGCCTTTGGAGCCAGACTCTAGCGCTGATCCAGTTGAACATCCAAGGCGACAGACACGGAGAGAAGAAATCCAAGCTGCTTCTGCCAGAGAAAAATCCAGACCCCAGTCACATTATTAAACAATTGTGATCCCAGGAAGGCAGAGACTAGTGGCCAAAGAACAGCTCAGAAACAGGTCTGCGCTTCACAACAACCTCCTCTTCCTCCTCCTCCATTACTTCGGAGAGGGAGGAATATGAAGGGAAGCCCCCTCTGGTCTTTGGCTTCCTCCTCGGGCCTGTAGTGGCAGCCAGGAGCTTGTTTAAGGACGAGGGCTTCCTTAAACCTTTGGTGAGATCGTAGAAAGCCATGTCATCGGATATGACCCCCAGAAACGTGCTGGTGGAGCTCAAGATTGAAGCTGCGAGCTTTGTGGTCTTCTTGATGGGCATGGAGGGCTCAGTGCTGTGGGAAAGGCTGGGGTCCCCCAGCAAGCGCCTGACCGCTGAGGAGGTCCCTTCCTTTAAGTACTGGTGCGGCTTCTTCCCGCTGTAGTCCCTCAGGTCGGTCTTGGCGTGGTAGCTGTAGACCAGCATGGTGATGATCTTCTCCTGGCCATGTATGGCAGCCAGGTGGAGAGCCGTGTAGCCACCGTGCGACCTGGCGTCCACGTTGACGCGGGTCCCCCCCTTCTCGGCCTCTCGCATGATGTTCGTCACCATGTCGCAGTTGCCGCTCTTGGCGGCCCAGTGCAGGGCGGTGAAGCCCGAGATGAAGTCCCTGCGGGCAGCCAAGCTGGCGTCCCGCAGCAGCAGCCCGTGGAGCTGCTGGGTCCACTGCCCGCCGGCCGCCATCACCAGCCACTGGTGCTCCGTCTCCTCCAACGGCACCGCTGCCGCCGTCTCCTCGCTGACCCGATGGTTCTTGGGACCCCGATGCAAGCCGGGCGAGCGGGACCTGGCCTCTTCCTCCGGAGGCGACAAGGGGGATGCTGGCTCCTCAGGCGTCCCCGGGGTGGTGGTGGCGGCGGTGGTGGGGGCGGCAGCGGAGGGCGGCACGCAGCGCACAGGCAGCATGCAGGGCTTGGAGAGCGGCTCCCGCCGGGCCCCCCCAGCTCCAGCGGGCAGGGGCACCCCTCCGCCGCTGCCTTGGAAGAAGTCCCGCAGCTCAGAGACGGCCCGCGGCGACGGCAGCTCCTCGGGGGGCACCGGCGACAGCCGCCCGCCGGGGACGGGGACAGACTCCGGGGCGCCGCCATCTTCCCCCGGGATCAGCGCTCCCCCTGGCTTCGGCGCGCCCCCTGGCGGCGGGGCGGGGCGCAGATGCCGCCTGAGGACCACCACCTTGGCCCCGTCCCGCTCCTTCACCACCGCCACGGTGTTCACCGCCGCCTTGAAGCGCTCCCGCCGCTCCGCCCGCTCCGCCGCCGCCCCGCCGGCCTCCAGCAGCGGCCGGAAGGTGCTCACCAGCTCGGTGTTGGGCGCCCAACCGCCGCGTTCACGCAGGAAAGCCAGCACGGCCGCCGGGCTGATGTCGAGCTCCGCCATCCCGCCGCCACAGGTGGTCGTGGTGGTAGAGGAGCCGCCGCCGCTTCCTCCTCCTCCTTCCTCCCGACTCCCCGCGGCGGAGGTGAGGGAGCCCTCCCGGGGGGTGGCGGGTACCTGCGGCGGCCGCTCCCGCTGAGGTGATCGGGCCGCCCCGCCTCGACCTGCCTCCGCCTTCCTCTGAGGGAGCGGAGCGGCACCGGCTTCTGTCTCCTCCCGCGGGGCGGTGCTGAGGGGAATCCGCCCGGCTTTTCACCGGGGCCCGCGGGGTGTTGAGGGGAACCCGCCCGGCCCCTCACCGGGGCCCGGGCGGGAAGGCCTGACCCTGAGGTGAGCTGAGTAAGGTCTATCACCGGTGTGTTAGTTCTTGGGATCCTCCTTAGCTTCCTCCTCTTCCAGCTTCCTAAACCGATGATTTTTACATTTTTTTTTTTTAATTTTTTTTTTTTTTGGGGGGGGGGGGGACGGGG
>VXBJ01006839.1:125495-170016 GCA_013400055.1 Nycticryphes semicollaris
CGGTGGTAGGGCCAGGGTGTTCTGGGGGGATGCTGTCCGCCGCCAGCAGAGCCGGGAGAGGGCGCGGAGAGGGGTTCGGTGCTGGCAAAGGGGCGAAGCCGGTGTCCTCGGTGCGGGGAGAGTCCGTGCGGGAAGGTCCCGGCGTGGGCTGGGAGGCTCCGAGGCCCCGGTGCTCGGTCTGATGCCGAAGCCGGTAAGGAAAACCTTCCGTGGGTTCTCCTTGGATATCCGAGGTGCTCGCAAGGGGTGTCCGGTAGCTCCATCCCTGCAGGCTTAAAGCACCCACTTCCCCCCCCCTTCCCCCGACAAGGGGCGGAAAGAAATGGGGTCAGACCTTCCTAAATGAGAATTGTTTACATACCACTGGTATCCAAACACTGAAACAGTGAGTAACTTAACGGTGTGTATATAATACCGTGAGAGACAGGCTGATTCGAACACGGGCAAAGCAAACCCTTGAGGCTAACTGCTCTCTGAGCCAATGTATGAAGAATGCTGTACAGCAAATATGGAGCGTGACCTGTGCACCACCGCCTCTCTGCAGCTCACATGTTGTATAACTGCTATCGGAAGTCAATCTGGCTAAAATCTGTGTCGGCTTCAAACTATTCTTTGTTTAAGGCTTGAGTTTTTTGTTGTCGTTGGAAGGCTTTTCTCGTTAAATAGCTCGGGTGATGCGTCTTGCAGCCTCTCAGGGCTAAAAACGGTTTTACCGCACTAAATAGCATAGCTCTCAAAAGTCAAAAATGTCTGGTGTGATATTGCTAAATAAATGGGAACAGCAGTGGTGGTTGTCTGAATTATAGCCATGCCGTTTGAGCACAAACAAGTCCCTGCTACTGTTTTCTCTGTAAACTACTTACTGCCAAGAATCTCAAACTCTGCTTCATTTCTTTGAATCCTGGCCCAAAAGTTTCCAGCTCAAGAATGAATTTGCAAGACACTAACTTTTTTTAAAACTTGCATAAAGGAAAATTGATTGTGGGCTCTTATTTGAGAATGCAAATGCTTCGAGTCTCTGGGGACAGTGGATTAAGGTAAAGCTCCAGTGGCAGGGAATGGAAACATCTTAACCATCTCACTGCAGTTCTTTCTGTTTGTATCACACATAAATACTTAAGATGTTAATTTAGTGTGTCTCTGCAGGCTTTCATAGGTGATACAAGAAGCTAAAATATTGCCTAGCCCGGGAGAAAATGAAAACTTAATCTTGCATTCTTTGCTGTGGGTACTTGGAGGCTTGGTGTACTTGCGTCAGTGCTCTCACTTTTATTTAAAGAAAGAAAATGGAGGGGGGAAGTTCCCGAAGGTGCTTGGCTCTCCTTTGGGCACCAAAGTGAAATGGCTGAGCTCCAACAGGGCTTTGGTGCCCAACTCCATTAGGAGAAAAATCTGCTCGCTTTGTGTGGGGAGCCAGGGTGACCGTAGAGGGACCTGCAGGCCCAGTAGATCTGGGCATGTGCTGGTCTTTGCTTTGGACTAGTTTGCCCTTCGCATGGAACCAGGGATCTGGCAGGAGCAGCATCTCCTTTCCATTTGCTGCAGGATGGAGAACTGTCCCAGCTGCTGTTCCCTTTATCCTCAGCTCTGAGGCTGTTCCTCCAGAGGTATCATGGAAACCTCATGATGAAGGTGTTGTGAGTTGTTCTCTCTGCAGGGTTTACTGCTTTCTTGATGCTACTTTTATATCGCTGTACCTCGGCTTCCTGAGCAGAAAGTCTGGGTGGAAATAGCTCATTACTGCCAAAAAGAGGTGATGATAAATTCATTTATTTTTATCAGCTGTCTGTATCTGCAGTGGGAAGCAGCACTGAAAAAAGCCTCCAAAGGAGGTTTGTGAGATACAATAGGTCATGCTATTTGGATTGGAGAAGCTATTTATAAGCCTCCAGCTGACTCTGACATCCTGGAATGTAGTTACCCTTAGGTTTGGATAATGTGTTTTCAAAACTCCCCAGATGCACGCTTCCCTCGTGCAGTCCTCCAGAACTGCCTCTGTCTCCAGCACAATAAAGTTCCCTTGAAGTGCTGCTGTTGGAAATGACCAACAAAAGCCAATGAAAGGAAGCTGGGCCCATAGAAAGCTGCCTCTGAGGCAGCAGAATCACAGCAGCGGTGCTCAAGACCGCCTTTGTTTTTGTGAATGTAGCACTTGTGGCAGAGATTGGCTTCAGCCTCTGGAGACTGAAGTTTTCTGCCCTGGGACAGTGGCTCACCGCTGCCGTGTCCCAGTTGGGTCTGCAAACATCGCTTCTGGATACCCGAGGCCAGTTGTCTTCATTAAAGTCTGGTTTGATTATGAAATACTTTAATTTGTCATCCAAACTCAGAGCTTCTCCTTTGCCTGCTCTGGCCAGTGCTGAGCTGGCACACGTGATGAGTGTGTGCTGGAGCTGACGCTGGCAGCGTTAGCAAAGATGTTGGTGTCTTGAGCGGGAAACAGCCCAACCACCACGTGCCAGAGGAAACAGAAGGAACGTGAAATGCAGCCGGGAAATGCAGAAGCTCTGGAGGAAGCTTGAAAAGCTGGAAGGAGAAGAAGAAGTGACAGAGGAGCGACGGGAGATGCGTAGGAGAATAAATGGGATGAGATGTGAGACCGAGACTGTAAGACTGTGTTGCTTCTGAGAAGCTTTTTCAAGCCCTCACATCTGTTGCTGCCTCTCTTTTTAAATAAAGCCCATCGACCTCCTGAAATGCTGTTGCTTAATGAGCTTTATTAACCCGTTGTCTAACGTGGAGGTGCAAAGGCAGTCGAATGCTCTCAGACACCTGCGTGCAAAGAGGAGCTGGTGCCCTCGGCCTTAAGGTTGGGCTGAAATAAGAATTTAACGTTGTGTCCTAGGTTTTGGAAATGTCAGGGCCGTTGGCTTTGTGTACACACTGTGACCTTGTGCACGGAGACTTGGGAATGGTGACATCTGGATGCTGTGCACGTGCTGTGGCTGCAGCGCTGAGAAGATGCCCCTTCCTGTCAGTGATTGATATCTAGCATTTTCCTGGTTGCTTCGCTGTCAGTTAATGCCCCTTAGAAGATCTTGCCAGAAAAAACCACCACTTTATACAGCGGAAAAGGTGAACAACATCTTGCTTGCTGGGAAGAGACAATGGGGTGGGTTTTTTGGCGCAGCGAGGTGCTGAGCTGGGGGGGGAGTCTGGCCAGTTTGGCAGCTTCGTTACCGGTTTATACTCCGCTGCCTTCTTGTAACCTGCTCCTGCCTCCGTGGGAGCAGACGGGACCTTTGCACCGAGCCTGGTCCTGCCCCAACGCCTGGGTTGGGATAAACCTCATGCATTTCTGCTGCTTTCTGTACGTTCCTGTTCTCTCTTATTGACTGCACGGCCTGGACCCGCTCCTCCGTGCGAGGGGGCCGGTGTTACACCTTGGCAACAGAGCAGTTGCAGGCCCTAAGCATAGGCGTCTACTTTCTTTTAATCAAACTCTCAAGGAAAACGTTTCCATGGCTCAATTCCAGTGGAAACTGGGGTTTGTTTGGATTTGGACATTCCTCCTGCCCTTAATTTTTTTTTTTTTTTTTTTTTAAAATTTCCCCTCAGCCAAGCAGCACCATTTGGAAGTTCCAGGGTTAAATTTCCTTGTCTGTTTTAGTCGTTCAATTATTTTTACCTTTAGCCAGGAAAAACTCAAGTGATCCCCCCATGCAGCGTGGAACTGAAGTGACAGATTTTTCTCCAAGCTGGTAACATGCACCAGGAAGCGGGCCCAGCGGGAGCAGCCCTTTCCCTCCCTGCCCTGGCCAGCTCTTCTGCCTGTAGTGTATGCTTTTTTTGGGAAGGAGGGATGGGGAAAATGGTCTTCCAGTGGAGGAAACAAATTGGTGGTTGCTTCTCCGAGCCCCGCAGTCCCTCCTGGGGAGACTTGCCTGTGCTCAGACAGGAAGCCAGCTCTGACTGTTTCAACCACAGGACCAATTGTCTGCACCACAGTCCATCGCAGTTAAACTCTTATTTTGAATGTATGCACTGGGAACAAATCTTGCCCAGAAAAAGAGGGGTTTTATTTTATTTTATTTTTTTTTAGGGTTGTATTGGTTGTTGGGTTTTTCCCTCCCCTTTCCCTGCTGTGATGGTGTTGCTGTCGGTGAATCCGGAGCATCTCTTCCTCTTGCAGCAGAGATGCAACATGTTGTTCTGCGTGGGAGCTCCGGAGCTGCTCTTAACCGCTCGTAATCGCAGCGAGCGCCCAGGCGGTGGGTGGAAGGACGTGAGCTGGCAAACGCTGGAGCCGTGTGTGCCCTCTCCATCGGCAAAACAAATGAAAGCCTGAAGAATAACTCCCTTTCAGGAGGCCAGCGTGGTGTCAGGGCTCGTCGTCAGTGCTGTGGTGGCAGCAGCTGTCAGCCAGTCCCCAGCGCTGCTGGAAGGCCAAAAGCTCCCTAAATATTATCTGCTGTAGCAGAATACCAGTGCTGTCCCCAGCTGCGGGGAGAGGCGCAGTCCTGTCTCCGGGTGCCCCCGCTGTCCCCAGTCCTGTCATCTCGAGGCACCACCGTGCAAATGGACCGGGCTGTGGGAGCAGTGGTTGGGCTCCTCTCCTTTCCTTCTCTTGCTCCTTGGGCTCAGAGCCTGGGAGGGGAGAGAAGTGGCGTGATGCTGAATTGGCTTTTCACGGGTTGTGCAATTAAGAGGAGGAATCTGGGCGGCCGTGGGACTGAGGGAGGCGTGCAGGGTGTGGGCACGCTCTTTCCACCCCACCTCTGTGGGGCAGGGGCACGTTTATTGTGATTAACTTCGATTATTCAGAACGTGTGCTGGGCACGTTTCAGGCTGTGGCCGGGAGAAGCCGCTCTGCTTGTTTCATACTGGCTGCAGCCCTTAGAAATAGTGTTGTCCTGGCCCAGATTTGGGTTTTGATGAGGTGGGACCTGTGTGTTCATGCACAGCCTGCTTGTTTCTCCCCCTCCCCGTCAGCGTAGCTGCAGCAAGCTCTGGGTTTATACCTGAAGCTTTGCGTTTGTATTCATATATCGTAAAAGCATCAGGTGGGAAGGAGAAGACCATCTCTGCTCCCACAGCAGCTCAAGTGAGGGGAAAGAAAAATCCTGGAGGTGTTGTTTCTCCTCTGACCCAGCCACGTGCTTTCCTTCCAGAGCCCTTTCTAAGCAGCCCTGCTCACCCCCGAATTCACACGTGGATGCAAAAGGTGGGATTTACATGTGGTGCAGAAAGAGCCAGACAGGGAATCTGCACCCTCCAAAAAAAGGGGTGACAGTGGAGATTTCCAGAGGGCTGGGGGAGAACAGCATCAGTGGGAACCACAGGCTTCTCAGATCCATCCCCTCTCGCTGGTCTCAGCTTGTGGGCTGACCAGGGCCCGTGGATGGGGCTGGGGTTTTGGAGGCACCGCTCTGTTTAGATGTTTGGATTCCTTTGTGAAGCCAAAAAGCGCCCGTCTCCCACACACATGCAATTCCAGAGATGTCAGACACCGCCAGAGAGGTTCCCATGGGCTGCTCCTGCCTCGGGGCGCTTGCCCTCTCTGGCTCCACAGTCTCAGAACCAGATTGTCACAGGGAGCTGTGGGGCGAGAGAGCCCAGGCTGGGCTTCCATCGAGGGACTTGATCCCATCCTGTCCTCGCCACTGCCGGAGGTGCTGTGATGAGACTGTGCCACCGCCACATTACGTGTGTGAGGAAACATGCGGGGAATGCATCCGGAGTTCTCCAGGGGCGAGGAGCCTTTCGGCTGGCTCTTGCTGTAACGGGAGAGGCAGGGCTCGTCCCTTGGCTTCTGCTGGGCTGAGTTTGTGTCTGCCTGAGAAGGACTGCATGGGCATGTTGTCCCATGGCTGTGGGCTGGCCTGAAGCACCTTCCCAGAGCTTGTGGGGTTCACGCTGGAAAATCGAACCTTCCTGCTTGCACAGGTGGGTCACTGGGAGAGGAGAGTGACCCCATGGCATTTAAATTATATATATATAGATCCCTGTAGGTGCCCGGTGTGCATGGCACAGCACTGCCATTGCAGGGCAGCTGAGGTCAGAGGGACATTGCTGTGTCTCCAGTCCAGACCCTGTTTGCAGCAGGGCTGCTCCTGGCCTCGGGTCCTAATCCCAGTTGATCCTGGCTTTCAGCTCCGCTGCAGTAAAAATGGTTGCCTGAAAAAGGGCTGGCAGAGCCCGGCTCCCCAGAACGCTCTCCTTCCCCCATCTTCTGCAGCAAAGATGTTTCCAGCTTGTATTGATGAATTTAGGCTTATTCTGTAGTTTCATACAAAATGAATAGCTCTTTTGGCTTATCTTTTTGCTGTACATTTCTTTGAGGTAGAGGTTTTCCTCTCTTTTTCTGTGGCCTTGAGTCTTCAGATTAAAGGTGCTCTGTGCTAATACACTTTGAGGCTTTCTGAGGGCATGTGTTAATAGGATATAGAGCAGTCAGCTTCTTAGCTTGAGGACTCTGGTTTAGCTCTTGGAGCGGAGTGGCTGGGATATGGAAAACTTCTCTTCCTGGTGTCTTCCAGGCCATGTCACAAGGAGACTGGTCCAGTGGCTGGAAATGCTGCACGTGGAGCTGCTGCGAGGCGGTTGCGTAAGGCAAACCGGGCAAAAGCATACAGTGGTGATCAAAACTCTTGGGTTCCCGTTCTCTCTCTGCCCCCTTGTCTAAAAATATACTGAATAATAGTAAATATAATTTATTGTAATTGGGCAATAAATTCTGGAAACGTATGTGGGAATTAGCTGTGTTTATTTCAAGTGGTAACTAAAACAAATAATCCCGGTGGCTGATATCCAGCGTGGCTTGTTTGGCACCATGGGGATCCAGATCTTTTTTCCCCCCTCTCTGACATTTCAGCTGCCCCAAGCCTTTTCCATGACGCTCCTTAGGGGTAGTTTCACTCAGTTTCTCTCTTGGCGTTGTCCCACGGCCATTTGTACCTGCCAGCTGTCCCCTCCTCTTCCTCGCCGTGGGAAGGGAAGGGGTCCTGCTGGCCGGATCAGCTGAGCGCAAGCTGGGAACGCATCTGCTGCCTTGGGTGAACTGGGGAAAGTCTCTCAGTAGGTAAGGTGATAAGAGTAGTCCCTTGTCAGGGTTCATTGGGAAATGCCATTAAATAAAAAGCTTCAGCACCTTCTGAATAAATGATTTTGAAAAGAAATGAACTGGGGTAGTCTGGCGTCTCCTTGCTTATCTGTATTTTGGGTTCTTTTTAAACAGACTGAAGGAAGGGTTATGTTTGTGCTTTGGACTTTCTTGGTTTTGAATAGCTCGTGGGGGGATGGAATTCTCAGGCTGACGAAAAGCTGAACTTTCTCATCCTTTAAGGTCATTCTGGAGGAAATGTCTCTCATTTTTGGTTCCATAGTTTTCTCGGTTTTAACCAACTTTCCCTATTCTCAAAGGCAACATTCATGTCTGCAGAACATTGTGTGCATAATGCCCGGCAAATCCTGTTTTGCTCCTTGGTAAACTCTCAGCTGGGGCTTGTGATAGGGACAAAATGCATGTTTAATCCTTTCTTAATTAAGAAAGACTTCCCAATTAATTAATTAGGCTTCAGAAATGTTATAGGGAAATAACTAAATAACAGCTTAAGAAAAAGGAAGCTTGTGGGAATTTTGCTTTTAGTGTAAAGAGTCAGAGATGAATTTAAGCCAGAAACAGTCAGTTTGTTTGCAGAAAATTAAAGCTGATGTTGCATTCGCGGGTTGTGAATATCATCTTGGATGTGTGTGGTGGAAGGAAAAGAAGTGAAGCTTCCCTCTCCCTTCAGACTTAGCTCTGAGAGGCAGCAAAAACTGATGTTTTAAGCCTGTGCCAACTCATTTGATTCTGCAGATGTGTGTAGGATTTTTATTTTACATTTTTTTTGGGGGGGGGTGTGTTGTGGTGTTTGTGTTTTTTCTTTTAAGGAGGAAAGGCTGCTGAGGCTGAAGGCAGCGCCCGCAGATGTTGCAGCGAGCGGGCTGGTGTGGAAGGGGAGGATGTCGGGGAGTGGGGATCCCAGCTCCTGGCTGGCTGCTGGGAGCACTGGGAGGCCAGCCCGTTGCTGGGATGTCGGTAGAAGGTGTGCCTCGGGAATCCAAACACCGGCTTGGCAGCGGGAGCTCGGAGACAGGAAAGCAGTTACGGAGTTTGCCTGGGGAGTTCCTCCCTTGAAAGGAGTTTTCCTTTCTCACTTGGGTCCCTGTCCACCTTCTGATGGGTAGGTGACTGCCAGTGCCTGTTCCACGCTGGATTCTTCCCCACGCCTTAGCCTGGGGCACGTGGGGCATCGGGGAAATGCTGATACTGGACCAGTATTTTATTTTTTTAATTGTTTTACCACATGATGAGTGTTGCTGTTCACAATACCCTTGCTGATCTCAGGGTCTATGAATAGCTCTTAAAAACGGGTCCAAAAGCTTTCAAAAAAGGCATCACTTCAGGCAACATAACTTTCAGTTTGCCCTGCAGGAGAGAACCTCAGCTTTTGAGTGGCCTTGCCTCTGTAACGTGGGGTGGCTTTCATTTTGGTTTGGCGTGTCTTGGTGGTGCCTCCATATCTGGTTCCTTCAGGGATGTTTTTGCCTGCCTGGAGTGCAGCTGGGAGCCGGGAGGGATATGAATAAAAGCTTGAGTGTCTGGGAAAATTCTTGGCATTCTTAGGAGAGTGGTTTAGAGGGGGGGCTGGGAATTGTATTTTGCTCTTTTTTTTTTTGTGTGAGGTTTTTACTGGGGGAGACTGTACTGTGGGCTGGGAGCTGGTTGTGAGCATGAGGCAACTGGAGAGGACTGGCTGGAATGGTGGTGTGTACATGGAGGGATGGCTCGGAGGTGGCTCTGTCTTGGAGAAGAGATGGAAGCGAAGGTCTCTGGGGCTTTGCCCTGCCATCGCTGGAGGAAGGAGCAGCGCAGACCCTCTGAGAGGCAGCAGAGAAGCTGAAGCACAGCAGGTTGCTATTGTAAGACAAGTGATAAACCAGCACAAGCCTCACATCTAAAATGATCTCTGTAGGGTTTGGGTTGGTTTTTTTTATTTCCATTCTTCTTCCCCCAGCCTGTTATTAAGTGCTCCACAACAGGGATCTGGAGTTTGGAGCACATGCTTGAGATTAACTGAAAACCTTCAGCATGGTGTATGTGCTTGCTCTTTGCAAATCTGCTTGGGATTAGGTGGCATTTAGGGTGTGACGACTTTACCCTGAGAGGTGCCAAGATCTCCACTGCTCAGCTCCAGCTGAGAGTGTGCTCCCTTTCATCTCCAGTGCCATCAACATCAAATCTGGTCTCATTACCTCTCTTGGGCCATCTCTCCTTGCTCAAGCAGACTGTAAAGTACAAGCCTGTTCTTTGGCGCTGTGATATGTCAAACAGTCCTTAACCTGTGACTATAATGAAGTTAATATTTAGGGGTGAGACCACTTTGAACATTGCTGGCACCACAGAGGAGGTGCTTTTCAGATGTCAGGTGTAGTGTTGCCGTTCCCATCCCTCAGCTGCTGAACTTGGCAAAAGGAACGTTTTCTTCTTGGAAGCTGGAGTCTGTTCTTCCTGCTGCTTCTTTGCAAATGTCAAGTGGCGTTTGTTGAGCCAGGATTCAGAGATGGGGCAGGATCTCCTGAGAGAGGTGACTTGCCAGAGTTTTCTGCATTGATCCAGAAACTGGGCCAAGCCCCAGGGAGTGGTGCCTGCTTGGACAAAGCAGCTGAATTTGGCTTCTGACGCTGTTTGCCCAAAGGTCTCCAGGCAAGTACTCAACGGCTCCATGACTCAGGTTACTTGTGAAACAACGATAAAACTCCCAGCACCCCTGTTCCCTCACGGGTTTGGGGGACGTCTGGGGGAGGTCCCTTCAGCATCAGACGCTTGTGGGGCTGGGGCAGGGACCCTGTGTGTGCCGACCCCTGAAGCAGAGCTCTCTGTTTGGTGGGTGTGGGGGCTGTTGGACTTGTCCCACTGCCTGAACTGGTATGAGAGGGGCTGAGCAAGGCCAGCTGCTGCCAGCATGAGCCTGGTTGTGGGACCAGCTTGCTCTTTTTGGATCTAATAAACGGCCAGATCTCTTTCACTCCTTTCTCTTCTCAGTTGTGAATGAGACTTCCTGCATCAGGACCGAACAAATTCCCGATTCCACACATTTCCAGCCAGGAGATGAGGGAATAGCATCCTACAAACCCCACTGGAATACGTATTACATTTCTGTTGTGGTGGTGGTGAATTGTGGACGGGGAATCAAGAAGGTGAAGTCATTGCTCTGTGACTAGCAGCAGTCCCCAGCTGTGCTGGGTGACTGCCCCATCCCACCACGGGAGCGCTGCCAAAGGTGCCGCAGCCCTATGGAGCGGGGCCTGCGGGAGCTCTCCCTCCTCTTCCTCTCACCACTCTCTGAGTCACGCCGATCGGGGAGCTGCAGTCTGCCTGCTAGTGCTGTTTTATCTTTCTGTTTTGATTTGATTGCAAATTGGAAGGGAGAGGATCTGTCTGTGCTTTGCGGGGTGCCTGGCACGCTGATCCGTGGCTCCACGGCTGCGTGTGCTACCGCAGTGTGAAACCACGCGTCCATGGGTATACCTCGTGCTCTAGAACCTCTGCAGGGCACTGGTGAGAAGGTAACAGACAGTACCCAGGTTGGAGGGATCCCATGCTGCCCAATCCTGCAGGATTTGGTATTATTTAAGGTCGAGATGTCATCTGGGATTAGGGAATTTGTCAACAAAACCATGCCTCAATGGTGGGAATTGAAGCACTGTGGAAAAGTGCTGTGCAGGTGTTGGGTTCTTGCATCTTTCTATTTTATCAGTGGGTGTGGAAAACGTATAATGGGAAAAGCTCAGGAAGAGAGGCACCTGCAGTGCTGTTGCCTGTGAGCTCTTGGAACAAGAAAGCTCTCACCAGAACAGCCATGCCTCTGCCCTGGGTGTGTGGCTGGCATTTGGGGAGACCCCCAGCTGGTGATGCAAAGGCTATGAAGGCACTGGAGGGAGCGTTTGGGAGAAGTAGATTTAAGGTTGAAGGTCAGTGTCCAAGTGTAAGCCCTTTTCATTCAGCAAAAAGAATAAAGGACTGAGTTTCCCCTCCTTTCCCCTCTGTAGGCCTTTACTGTTTTGTCTTGGAAAATATCAGCTATTCATCTTTCATCTTTTGTTGGGCCGTGGAAATGGGAAAAGGCGCCTTAGATACAGAAAAGTGCTGAGCCTCAAGGTATAAAACCAGGAGTCTTCACTCGAGTCACGGTTTAGCTGCTTACCAGCTAAAACATGTGATTTTTGGTTTTCACTCTTGGTTTTACAGGGCGTATTCACAAGTTGTTTGTACGCGGATGAGTCTGCTGAGACAGAGCCCAAGATTTACGTTAAAACTCCCATCGTGCCAAGTTCTTAAAAGAAAATTAATTATCACCGTTTATGATTGTGACATTTAATTACACTTTTGATTACCCATATGCTTTCACCTGCTTCATTTAAGAAAATAAAGCTGAGGGTTGTCTCAAGCAGAAAACACAAGCACACGTCACCAAAGAGCATTTCATGTTGGGATTAACAGAAAGAGTATATATCTTTTTTATCTTTTTTTTTTTTTTTAACCAACTGATGTCAGAATGATCTTTTATATCCAGGTTCCAATGGTTCATGCTGCTCCTTGTGTGAAAGCAAGGAGAAGAGGGGCAGCACATCTGAAAGTAGGGTGAGCTGCTCCACAGTTGAGGGGCAGCTGAATGTGGAGCTGATCTTGCTGCTGACATCCCCCGTGGGCTCTGCAGGCAGTGCTAAAGCCACTCCTCCTGGGACAGATTGCTGAAAAAAAAGTAATGACGCAAAGTGAAACTGATGCTAATTTGGGGGTGAAGCATGAAGAGACTGGAAGAAGAGAAACTGTGATCAGATTCTTACTTTTTAAAGGATCGTAGGCACAGTGGATGATGCTGTAGCCTGTGCCGCTTCTCCTCTACTCCATCTCTCTACTAGGAAGAGCCTAATTAATATGTGAATACTGTGTTGACCCTCTTATAGGGATTTGGATTTGCTCTCTCTCATTGTGTTTCTCTGCCTTTTCTTGTCTCACTTGCAATAAAGGGCCAAAGAACGTACCCTCCTTTACAGATGGGTTTGTGGGCAGCTTCTTGCAGTATTGCTGCCTGTTCCTGTGGTGATACTGCCCCCTGTGTCCTCCCAGCCCCACGGTCCTGCCATGGATGGGCATGGGAAGCTGATGTGGATTTAAAATGATGGGTTTGGTTCTCTTTGTGCTATTGTTGCTGCAGGAACGGACCAGTGTGCCCTTGTGTATCCCCAGTGCAACCCCAGTGGAGTGTGGCCACCGGTTTTGAAGTGCTATGTTTGGAGGTCTCTTTTTGGTTCTGGTGGTGCTCAGGTCGGTGTGGCCATCTGTTCTACCAAGGGCATGGCTGTGTGTCTGCTGCCTGCCGGGAGAATGGTGCTGTGACGTAGCTGTCGGACCAGAGCCAAAGATCGATTTCCTTCCGGGGTGACTGTTGTTCCCATGGCCGTGCCCCCCGATGCCATCGGTCCATCTCTTGCCTTGATGGCCAAGAGGCCCGGCCAGAGCATTGATGAAAATGTTTAAAGGACTTTGGATTAATAAATTCTGCTCTTACCTTCTGATGACTCTTTTCCTAGAAAATTCCAGATGCAAAATGCAAATTATCCCCTTGTCTCTGCTTTGAGCCCCGAAGATCAGCTCAAGGCACAGAAGGTCTTCAAAGAGCATGTTCAAAGTCTCCCAGTAAAACCCTAGTAGCTGCCCATCACAGGATTAGTGATTGGGCCATTAGTGACCCAAGAAGTGATGTCTGGGGCTGTTTATGGTGGGAGTTTGCATCCAGAATCATCCAAGACTCTTAATTCTCATGTTGCAAAATGACCATGTGGGTTTTGGGAAAGGTTTGCAGCCCCAGGATGGGGGAGTTGTCTCTCCAGGCCGTGAGATGAGGGACCTGATTCTGATGGGGTGTTGCGAAGGGCAGGAGCGTTGCAGGGACCAGTGCAACTGGAAAGGGCAGGGCCGTGTTTCTGCCTGGTTCTTGCCATGGCTGATCCCATCCAGCTCCACCACGTAACCCGCCTGCTCCCCTCCTGCGGGGCATCGCTGGCACCCAGCGTGGAAAAAGTCCTACCCAATTTCTCAGCTTTTACTCAGGATAAAAACCAACAAAGAAACCCCGTGTTCCTGCTTTACTGCTGCCCTCCGTTATTGTGGCATTTGTATTCTGGAATTATTATTAATGCTGAGTGTTGCAGGCTGGCTGCTTCTGCTGGAAAGAATTCAATTTTGAGTGTGACCTTGTTGTCTTTACTAGTAGGTGAAGCTGTCCTTGAGCCACCCTGGGCGAGTGGGAGCGGGCCAAAAGGGTTCGTCATTTGGGTTGGGACTCTCAAATGGCTTGCAGGTGGATGCAGGAAGAGGTGCCAGTGGTTGCTCATCAGGGTGGTGGGTCGGTTCCTCTCCAGGGCAGCTGAATGCAACAAAGAGAGCAGGAAAAATTGGTCGTATTCTCGAGACCATCAAGTTTTTGAGCTTTTTGAGCTTGATGGATTGGAGGGAAACGCCCGGATGCGTTCCTGTGTGACCTGCTCTAGGTGTTCCTGCTCTGGCAAAGGGATTGGACTGGATGATCTTTCAAGGTCCCTTTCAATCCCTGAGATTTTGTGATTCTGTAATTAAAAAACATTTTTTGTTTGTTCCCCCCGCCCCCTCCCTTTCTTTCTTTTCTTACCACAGCATCCCTCACCACAGAAAAGACCACAAAAAAAAGGTGCTGGAGCGGGTCCAGAGAAGGGCAATGGAGCTGGTGAGGGGTCTGGAGACCAAGTCTTGTGAGGAGCAGCTGAGGGAGCTGGGGGTGTTCAGCCTGGAGAAGAGGAGGCTGAGGGGAGACCTTCTCACTCTGTACAATTCCCTGAAAGGAGGGGGTAGCCAGGGGGGCTGGTCTCTTCTCCCAAGTCACAGGTGATAGGACAAGAGGAAATGGCCTCAAGTTGCGCCAGAGGAAGTTCAGATTGGAGATCAGGAACAATTTTTTCATGGAAAGGGGTATCAAGCCTTGGAATGGGCTGCCCAGGGAAAGTGGTTGAGGGACCATCTCTGGAGGGATTTAAAGGACAGGTTGACATGGTGCTTAGTGACGTGGGTTAGTGATGGGTTTTTGTCAGAGATAGGTTGATGGTTGGACTTAAAGGTCCCTTCCAACCCAGACAGTTCTATGATTCTTAGTCTTCCTACCTTCCAGCAGTTCTTGCTGTTGTTTGTCCTAACGCAGCAACATTAACAAGATCCTTTTTGGAGGCTGAATGACAGCTGAGCGTGCTGCAAGCACAGCAAATGGCTTGCTGCTTTGGTATCAGCAGCCTCTTGGACTCGAACCAGATTATTATCGCTGCTTACAGAAATAAAAGGAAACTGTGCATTTCAAGGTCACTGACAGAAATACTTCACCCAAGTTTGGCTCGTTGGTTTAGCAGCTTTGAGACATGGTGAGTGGTTTTGAGTAAGTGTGCTCGTGTCCCATAACGAACAGCCACCGAATGTCAAAAAAAGGAGAGAAAAAGAAAGCCCTGTGTGAAAGCATTTGGGTTTTTTGGGTCTCCTCCGGCCAAAGCATGACTGAGTTCTCAATGCGGCTTCGCCGAGCTGGAGCCTATATTAAAATCCCGAGCAGTGGCGCTGCCTGTTGCCTGGAAACCTCCTCCCAGCCTCGGGCACTCTCAGCCTAATCATAGCCATCGGCAGCCTTTATTTATTTCCCTTCCAAAATGTCATCCCAGGCTTCTGGTTTGTGTTTCTGTTTGCTTGTTTTTGTTTATCATGTAAAAGGGAAAGACACAAAGCGTAACCCTCCAACGGGGTGACTTGCTGTGGGAACGGCTCGCTGGGCTGTCACTGCATTGCAGTGGTGGGGACTGGCGGGTTGGGGCTCTGTGAGGTGGTGGCTCAGAGGGACACGGTGAGAGAGGAGAAGCTGAGGGGACAGGGCTGAGAGCCTGAAGAAGCCCCCCGAGCCCTGCTGGTACATGCAGTGGCCTCTTGCGCCTTGTGACGGTCTCCTCCTTAAGAGGAAAACCAAACCTCAGCAACTCTGAGCCCTTTCCATGACACACGTGTCCACGTTCCCCTCCCTGCCTTGCACCAGCCCATGCTGGATCCTCGGTTTGGTGTTGGGCTGCTCGGATCAGCACGGACTCACTGTTCTTCCTGTGCCATCGGGGTCTGTCCCTGCAGAGATCTTTGCCATCTCCATGTGGTGATGGGTGAACAGAAGAAAGCCTAACTCAGAGGTTTCCCTGTCTTAGTGGCCCTTTTTAGCTCACCTGAACTCCTGGCCACCTTAAAACCTTAATTGATGCCATCTCTCCCGCAGGAAAACTTTAAATGATTGCTATTTCCGCTTAGTGAGAGCGATCGATCCTGATGGGATGCAACAGAATTGATCTCAGGAGCCCAGCTATGATTCGGTTGCGTTTCTGTCCAGGGAGTCCCTTGGGAGAGTACTGGGCTAAAATCATCAGAAAGTTGGTAAGAAACGCTGAGCAGGGTAACAAAGGCTAAGCAGGACAGCCAGAGGGTTTGTACGTGAGGCACAGGAGCTGCTTCAGCCGCTCATGAGTTGTTCTTGCCTTTTGAGCGGTTTATTTTACGAAGCTGAGAATGTTTGTTCTACCGAAGGCAGAGCTGAAGGAGGCTTGGACTGGCGATGCAGTTGAAGAAAGGTTGGGGTTTTGTTGAGCAGGCACAGAGCAGTACTCAAGGCTTGTCACGTCCTCTCTTTTATTTTTCTCTTGAGCTAATTTGAAGTTTGACAGCCAGCTTCGGCTTTTCTCAGGGTGTGCTCTTGTCTCGCGGCCTTAGTGCTGGGACATTAAGTCCAAATTTTTGGTGACAGGCAGAAGAATCAGAGCCAGGCAAAAGGCAGATGCTTTTTCTGTCCCCATCTTCCACTGTGTGCTGATGATTAAGAAAACCAGAGTGATTTAACAAAGAAACTGTGGATGAATCATGCTCTGAAATCACGTATCCTTGTTCCTCTGTGGAAGGATAAGAGTTCTTGAGAGGCTGTGGGGACAGTGCTCTGGTCCCTGGGCTGGGACAGCGTCGCTTATGTGCACAGAGAAATGACAACATCTGTTGAAATACTTGTGCAAATCCAAACTCCTCCTGTTCTTAACTCCTAGAAAGAGAAATGACCCTTCCGTCACCTCCTCCGTTCTGGAATTACAGTGGATCCGGGCTGTCTTTCTGTGAGGCTGGGCATAGAGCTGCTGTCTCTGCAGATGATTGTCTTGGTACAGATGATCAGCTTGGTCTTCTTCTGGGGAAGGGAAGGAGGCAGAAGGAAGAGAAAAGTGCATATGGGGAGGCAGGAACAGGAACAAGAGAGAAACGGTGGAAAACTGTCATCACAGATGGTAAAGCAAGAGGGTTCCTTGCCCTGCGGGTGCCACCGGCACCCCTGGACATGTGAGCGAATGAATCTGTGCTGCTTATGGCAAGAGAAAAGGGAAAAAAAAATATCAAATAGTTGGGGAGGAAAATGCAGAGTGTGTTGAGCTCAATTCAGTGCTGGAGGGTTTAAGAAAATAAAATGAAAAAAGGATGAGGAGAAATGAGTGCTAAAACACATGGTGGTGAGTTTTCCTTTGCTAATCTCTCCCAGCTGCACGTAGTTGGAGCTCGTGCTAATGTTTTCTTGGTAGCCTGGTGGCTTGGTTCTCCCAGTTCCCCATTAAGGCCAGTATTTTTCTCCTCTCTTTTCTGTTGGTGGTGGCTGTTGGAGGGTTTGCGCTGTGATGTGCCAAAACACGGGCTCTTGTGGGCAGTGTTGGTGGTTCTGCAGTGCTTGGGAGGGTGGTTGTTTCTCGTGGTTCCTCTCATCAATCTGACTTGCCATCTCAGCACGGTTTGCTAATCTGGCTGCTTCTCCCTACCAGAATGAAGAGAAGAGGAACCTCTCCCTGGGGGGCCATGTCGGCTTCGACAGTCTCCCCGATCAGCTGGTCAGCAAGTCTGTCACCCAAGGCTTCAGCTTCAACATCCTCTGTGTGGGTGAGCATGCTCCTCTGCCAACAGACATGGGCTGAGCTGGTGGTGCGGGGAGGGTGGGACCAGGATTTCTTGTGTGTCCTGCTGCACCCTGGGCCTCAGTGGTGACTTCAAGCAAGTCACAAAGGCCTAACTCTTAAAAAACTATGTTTTGATTTCAGTGAGCTTGAGCTCTCTGGAGCTTGATGCTTCCGAGTCATGACTTTCACCAGTGATTGTTGCGGACAAGACTGTTTCACAAGTTACTGTTGGAGCCCCAAATTAGAGAGAGTTCTGGGAAAAGCTTTAATATATCAACTTTCTACCTTCGATGAGGGGGGAGGAAGCGGCTGTGGGACAGCCCAGCTCTGTGTTGAGCTGAGCTCTTGGTGCAGGAGCTGCAGAGCAGGGCAGGGAGGTCCAAGTGGCTGAGCTTTGAGGGTCAAGCCAGAAGAATTTTCATCATCAGTGAGGTGTTGCTCTTCTCCACTGCAATGACTTTGAAATAGGGTTAAGGGAAGACTGTATGTGGGAAGTTAAATATTTCCCTTTGCAAACTGGGGTGGCTGGCCTGAACAGCTTCTTGGTGGTGTCCAAGTAGGTGTAGTCAAGAGGCTCCATGTGTTAGATGGGAGCTGCTGGTGATAATGGGGTCATTTCTCTGGTCGCCCAGGATAAGAGGCTTGTGGCTGAGCTGTGCCTGGTGGATGCTTTCCCAGGGTGAGTCGAAAGGCCTGAAGCATGGCCATCTCTGTGCTAGGAAAGGGAGAGGGAATGTTCAGTTTTATTGATGGCAAAGTATTTGTCTTGAAGATTGTGATTTGTCTAGCAGATTGGCTGGAGTACTAGAAATCAATTAATTCCAGTGATGAGATGAGCATTATTTTTACTTTGGCTGGCTCTTGTATTGTGTATGAGGCCTGAAGTACTGTAACCTGCTGGACCAGCAGAAATACAGCCAGAGCCAGCAGTTCTTTGCCTGGCCCTCAGTCTGCCCAGAGAGAATATGGCTCGGTATTGACTGTGCAGTGGGACCCTGGCAGCTTGCACGAGATGCTTGTGCCATACCTAAACCACGTCTGCATTCCCAGCTGCAAGTGAAAGGCATGGCTGAAATCACAGTTCAGCTTCAGAGACTTGCTCCTTAGCAGAAGGGTAGTATGTTCTTACTCAGTATTGTTCTTGGGGACACCAGAATGGACACTCTGCACTCTCACCTGACCATACCATTTGTAACACTCTGCAAAAAATTACTTTTTTTTCTTTTGGACAAGAGAAAAAAAACCTCTGTACCCCTATTTGCCAGTCCCTGCTCCCAGCTGTGCCCACAGCCGAGCAGGAGAATGTCCTTCATCATAGTGAGTTCTCCATATGGTTCTTTTCACATAAAACCAGCCTGGTGCTACAGATTTATTTTCTTGCATGACTTTTAGCCACAGTTGGTAGGAAGCAGTGTATGTCTCTGCCCTGATCTGGGCACCATGAGGTATTTATTCTCCAGGGAAAAGCAGGACCTGCGGTGCTCGAGGAAGGAAAAAGCCCGAACCCCTTGGCAGCAAACATGGCACCTCCCTTGAGCAGAAACTCTCTCTCCTCTCAGCGTGTCCACTGCAGGGCTCCTTGGAAGTGACTGGTTCCACCGAGGGGGGCTGCACTCAGCAGAAGGCTGTTGATGCCGAAGGTGTAGCACAATGGACTTCCTGGGAAATAAGCAGGGATTAGAAGACTTTCTCCTTGGATTTTGCCTCCCTTAGCTTCCTTGGCCAACAAAGCTGTGGGCAGTGAATGAGGAGTGTAACTGGGGCCCCTTGAAGGCCAATCTGGAAAATGTCATAATCTCGTGTTGTTACCAGGAGCAGCAGTTCAAAGCCTTTCTGGGTCACAGACAGCCTGAGAGCCAAGTATTCTAGGATGGAGCTTGGTTTGTGATGCATCCCAGGTGTCCTTCAATGGCTTCTCAATCAGGGGGACTGCAGGTGGGAAACCTCTGATCTTGCCCCTACTGGTTCTCGAAGAACTATTCTCTTCCTACCCAGTTTCTCTGACTCCTCATGATTCCATATTCTCTCCCTCTGTGTATCTCAGAGGTTCAAGCTGGCAAAATTTTTTCTGCTACTGGGAAGAAGATGCCTTGGAAGTGCCCTGCTCCAGCCCAACAGTTTGCTGAAGTCTGTCACAAAAGGGCACCATGGAACATGGCCTCTGAAAAGTGCAGCTGCACAGTGAAATCTTGAAACCTTCATCCAGCGTCTTTTCTGCTGTGAAAAAAGGTTTTTTGGTTTGATGACAAGTCCAGAGCCGTCTGCCTGCTGCTGTGCACTGAGAGGCCCTCAGATTCCCTCCACACGGGGGTCTCCACTCTGAACAAAAGCAGGTCCCTGGAGACTTTATCTTGCCATTAAAGAGAGAAAGTGTTGGAGAAGCCTCTTAAAGTCGGGAATCTCACAGAAAGGAGAGGAAGCCTTGTTATCAGACTGCCCTGTCCCCTCCAGAGTACACCAGACACCTGGCTTCCTGCTGATCTGCGGTGTTCCCTGGGGCTGTCACTGTATGTGGGACAGCAGCGACTGAACAGATAGTCCTTGTCACCAGGAGCAGCTTATTCCTTCTCATCTGAGAGCTCAAAAGACTCTACTAAAATTGTGCTCTCCCCAGCTCCTCTGGTGCAGAATCACAAGCAAAGTTGGGTAGATGGGAAGGAAAGCAGTGGGTTCTGCTGGGCTGTGGGATCCTCACTGGGGAGATGAGACTAAAGTGCTCTGCTTTAGCTTTGCATTACACGTGAGAGGCCTTCAAGGATGCAGTTACCTCTGTGACAATTATATGTCTGTCCATAAGCAGTTTGTATTAACCTTTCACAGTATAATTTACTTTTGCTGTGTAATTAACGTTCTTTGAAGTACCTGTGACAAATTCAGGCTGCAGTGAGCTGATAATTTCTCTTTTCCAGGTGAGACGGGCATTGGGAAATCCACACTAATGAATACCCTCTTCAACACCACGTTTGAGACGGAGGAAGCCAGTCACTATGAGAGCGCAGTTCGCTTGCGGCCACGGACATATGACCTGCAGGAGAGCAACGTCCACCTGAAGCTAACGATTGTGGACGCGGTTGGATTTGGGGATCAGATAAATAAAGATGAAAGGCAGGTCTCGTGCCATCTGCTTGGCATTTCTGGGCTTGCTGAGATGTGAGCTGCCTGTGGCCCCCCTTGCAGTGATGCAGAGGAGGGGTTCAGGTTTCTGTTAAGGGGGTAGCTCTGGTTCTGGGGGCTGAGTGTGGAGGGAGTTGGGTGAGGAGCCAAGAAGAGAGGTCACAGGAGGCCTTTCCAGCAGGGAATGGTGTCCTCAAGGAGCATCAGCAGTTAATGAGCTGTCCTCAGTGCGGGGTTGGGAATTATCTGTTCTGGCAGCAATCAGTGTCTCTGGGCCTGTCTCATTTAATTACACAGACATCTTGCTCAAGCCCCAGGTAAAGGCTTTCTGGGACTCCAAGGTCTCTCCTTGGTCATGTTGTGTCACTGCAGCCAGATGGCTCAGCCCTGAGATTGGGGCAGAGTCTGTTCTGTGGAAGTCCATCTTTCCAAGCTCCCCTGTCCTTAGGCTTTGCCGTGCAGCCTCAGGAGACTCCAGCAACTTTTGGATTATAAGGTCTATGTGTAAATACCACACTTCTCCTGGTGTAAGGCTAAATTGTTTGAGTGATAACTACTTTGTAAATGATAACGTATGTTAATGTATGCTTTAAATGATGGTATGTCTAGGAGAACTCCTTAAGCCTTCAAACTGCTTCATTCTGAGGTTCAGTATCTTAATTTTAATATCCAGTATAGGTTGCTAATTGTATGGTTTTAGTTACAGGCCAATAGTAGAGTACATTGATACGCAGTTTGAAAATTATTTGCAAGAAGAGCTGAAAATCCGCCGCTCTCTCTTCAACTATCACGACACGAGGATTCACGTCTGCCTGTACTTCATCACCCCAACTGGGCACTCGCTCAAGTCCTTGGACCTGGTGACAATGAAGAAGTTGGACAGTAAGGTAAGGGACAAGGGACTGGGGGCCGTGATCTCTCTTTCTGGAAGCAGTGATGCTTCGGTTAATATGGGTTGTCATGGGGAAGATTTTGTTCCTTCCATGTGCTGGAGTCCTTCCTGTATGTCAGCTGAGATGTACCTAGAGGGGCCTACAGGAGAGACTGGGAGGGACTCTGGGTGAGGAGGGGGAAGGGTTTGACACTGAAAGAGGGGGAGATGGAGCTGAGATGTGGGGAAGAACTTGTTTGGTGTGAGGGTGGTGAGAGCCTGGCCCAGGTTGCCCAGAGAAGCTGTGGCTGCCCCATCCCTGGAGGGGTTCAAGGCCAGGTTGTTTGGGGCTTGGAGCAACCTGGTGTGGTGGGAGGTGTCCCTGCCCAGAGCTGGGGGATTGGAACTCAATGGTCTTTAAGGTCCCTTCCAACCCCAAACCCTTCTAGTTCTTAGGACTCTGGTAGAACTTTGCCTGTCCTGGTGGGTGGCGGAGCTCCTATGCTTTTTGTCTCACTGACTTCCCTGAAAATGTCAGGTGAAAATCCTGTTTTCCATCCATCTGTGTGAGGTCTAGGGTGTCCATCACTGTAAGAATCTTACCTCGATTAGTTTATATTAATCAAAGCCATCAACTGCATCTTTATTAGTTCTTTACAGGCACAGGTAAGGATGTGTTCTAGCTCCTGCAGTTGAACTGTGGAAACTGTTGAGCCACCTCTGCTGTCCTGCCCAGGGACAGAGGGGCTGAGAGCAACCTGAACTGTAGGTGTCGTGAGGTTTTGGGCAGTAGAGAGGAACTGAGGCTGAAGAGAAGTGTTGGCTGTGCATGCTGCTGTCTGCACAGGGAGTACGTGAGCTGTCACTGCTGGTAATACCAGATGATCCAGAGAGAAGACAGTGTCTTCTGAAAATGTAAATATGATGAGAAGTTCCCAAGGTCATAGGAATCCTAATGTGGGTCATGAGAGGGTCCAGTTGGGGGTTGCTCTTGGTCCGTGAGCTGTTCTGCCTTAGGGGGCAGTGGGTTACTTAACTGGTTACTGCTGCTGCTCCTGTAGCTTGGAGGCGGTTTCTGACACACTTTTGATTCTTCCAGCTGGTTTCCAGGGAGCTGCAGGAGGTTGCAAAGGTCACCACCAGCAGCAGTATCTCTTCTCTTCTTTGCGAGAATTTCCTGTCTTTCAGAGCAGTATTTTAGCAGCGAGGTGGTTCTTTTCAGATGGCAGATGGTGGCCAGTTTGCAGAGAGGCCAGGCAAGACAGCTTGGGTCCCGCAGCAACTGGGGACCCCCTGGGTTACATTTAGGGAACGCTCTCCTCTCTGGCTGTTGTCCTCATCCTGCTCTATCGGACTTTCCTGGCGGGTAGAGTTCCCCACGCAGAGTCCCTGCTGTTTGCCCTGGCCACCCGGGGCTGTTGGCCTGCTTTTCCCTGGCCCTGCTCCAGAGCAGGCACTGGCTTCCCACTGCAGTGGGCTCTTTGTAGCCCTGGTGGCTGTTACACTGACTTCATCAGGAATCTGAAAACTTTCCCTTAATAAACTCTTGTCTCTTGGTGCCGCGCCAGCATTACATGTTCCCAGAAGTATGTTTGGAGGAAAGCTTCTGCACAATTCCCCTTGGTGCTGGTGGTCCTGTGAAGCTTTTCTCTTCCTTGCCTTCTGCATTCCCTCCTTTTCACGTCTCCCTGTGGCTGCCTTTAATGTGGTCCTTGCCTAGTCCCAAAATAAATCCTTTGTACTTGTGCAGAGTCGGGGACTTTGTGCACACACAAGCTCTTTATACTTCTAAACTTACACTTAAATAGTTCTCTCTGAAGTAATTTTATCTCTTTGCTCTCATCTCCTTTCTTACCATAGTCTGAGAACATCGTGGATTTCATGGTGTGGTGGCTTCACAGAGCCCACACGTGGAGATGAATAAGCGAGTAGAGACCATTGATATTTTCTGGGTGTTGGGGGTTTGTGTTGCTTCTCTGCATCAGTGTCATCCCAGGACGCCAAAGTGCTTTCCAGGCACCCCTTAAAGACTTGTGTCTGAGGGTGCTGTGCCTTTCCCACTCCATGTGAGCCATTTGTGCAGAGGAAGCAGGGTGTTGGCAAACCCCAGACTGGTGACAGTGAGGGGTTACGGTGGCCGAGTGGCGCAGTGACGTGCTCTGACCACGTCTGCATGAGCACCCCTGAACCTGGCTTTCTGCTGGGAAAGCTTGACGTAGCTGGTGGTCCCTGGTTTTTATCCTTGAAGGATGGAGCCCATGGAGACAAGAGGTGTATCAGAGGCCATGACTTGCTGCATGGGACCAGTTTAACAAGGGGTGTGTAGGAACCAGGCCTGGTTACACCTGTGCTTTAGCACACCAGTGGTGTGGCACCAGGTGTTGGGCAGGGTTTTGAATCTCTGTGACAATTTCAATAACAAATCTTGCTTTTAGCGAGAAGCTTACAAAACCCCTTCTGGGTAAAGCTGTTCTGTAAACCTTCCATTGTACTGTAACACAGTATTTGTTTGGCTGAGCTCCTGGGCAGCTGTTGTCTGGGGTATTTAATTACTGCCAGAGAGCTAGCAGCATCTTCAGAAGTGGTTCTGGGTAGGTGACATGTGGCTGGCTGGTAGGCAGGGAGCACGTACGACTTGGCAAGGGTTGGCTTTCCATTGGGCTTAACCCGGGAAAAGGAGGGGATAAATAAATAAGATCAATAAAATTGCATCTCTATGAGATGAGAACACGATTTATTGATTTAAAACACAGCCCTGCCCTGGAAAGTGCTGGTCCAACTGTGTGCTGCTGTGGGCATCCTGGGGCTCCCTGGTTGTTGTCCCTGGATGGTCTCCAGGCAGCCTGTGCTTTACAAGCTGTGGCTAATTGCTTGCCCTTCGTGCACTGATACATCTGAGGTGGGTCACTGGCCAGTGGGGATGCTCCAGGCCTCTGCTGTTTCATTTCCAAGGTAGGGTTTGTCCATTGGCTTCACTGGGACTTGCATTCTGGAACGCTCTGGAGGTGAGGAAGGATCCAGCTGTATTTCACAGGGTGAAGATGCAAGTAGTCTGATTATATAAACAAAATTATTTTCTACCAAGTTTTATTTTTGGAGATGAGAAATAACTCTGTGGTCAGAATGACCTGAGAATGAGGTGCATTTTTTGTGCGTGCCTGTGAGTTCACAGTCTCATCTGAAGCACAGACTTCCTCTGGCCACAGTTCCATCTGCCACAGAGACTTGCAGCACATGGCCTGACAAGGGGACACTGCACGCCTGTCACATTCGGTGGGATGACACTCCAGTAACTAACCTCATAATTTTATCAGTAGATCTTTAAATAGAGAGTATTGCTCTTCCAGCACCAGATCCAAGAGTGTTGCTCTGGGATTTTGCCTGCAACCTCAGGTAAATGTTATTTGTTTAAAAGTGAGAGTGAAGACAGAAGCTTTGCATGGTTCTGGCATCAATTCCTTTCACTGAGTCTTTAAAACTTGTTCAGGAGGGAGAGGAGAGGTGACTTCTCTCTCTAGCTGGCTGCTTTATCAGTTTATTTGCCACTAATCTCTGTGCCCCATACTGTGGCCTTTGCATAGAAATGGATGTGTGGAAGGTGCTGTAGGAGGGCAGGATTACACATGCACTTGGGTTTGGTGGCATCTCATTGGTTTCTTGTTTCTAAACTTTTCCATCCTTTCCCCTTATTGTAAAGGGATGAGCTCATTCTGGACTTAAACAGCTTTTGGGTGCTCAAAATCAGAGGAAGGAAAACAGGAAGATAATTGAATGGTGCTCTTGTTAACCAGGGGGGCTCCAGCTTGTAAGTTTGCAAGGCATGCATGAAATCAAAATAAGAGCAGTAATAATTAAAAAAACATTCAGGAACTCTTGAGGGAAGAAGAGAGGAGGAGAGGGATACACTCAAATGCCATTTGCAGGACTCCACAGTATGAATGTTGGCTACTGATAACTGGAAATACAACAACTGGTAAAATCCAAGCCTCCTCAGCTCTTAGCAGGTCAGTGAGGCACCAGGCTGTAGTGAGGCCATGGGTCTGCCGAGGAGCGGAGTGAGCAGCAGACAGTGTTCTGCCTGGGTTTGTGGTCTTTGGTAAGAGAGGGCAGATCAGTGGCTGAGAAAAAGAAGGGATTTATCTTCTCAGATAAATTTGCAATGAGCATATTAAGACTGTTTTCTTTTGGAGTGAGTAAATGCTCTTGTATTTAGTGAGTGTTAAACTAGAGGGGAGGGGGGAAAAGGCCCAGGCAGTGTGGAAAAAGCACTGAGCTACAAAGAGAACTTGAGCTGGGAAACAAGGTTATTTATTTTAATGGGCACCCACTGGAGACCAAATGGCTGCTGTGAATTTCTGCTCTGCAGGACAGAAAGCGTTGGCTGTTGGGAAATGTTAGATGGCAAATCAGACTTTCCCCTCGTTTGTCTGAATTCTTGTGTTTGACTGCTCTGAGTTTGGCTGCAGTTCAGACGGGGGGGGTTGTGTGGTGGTGTTTGTTTAAGCAGCGGTTTGCAGTATTGCATTTGGCTTTTCTGGGCACAGCAGCATTGTCTAATAGAGGTTTCTGTGACAGATCCTGCCCCGCTGTAGCTCTATGAAGCTCGGGGTCACAGCGAACCACATCCCTTCTGAAGGATGTGGGACGTGGCCCTCGTTTGCTTTAAGTACTGAGCTGCAGGTGGCTCTGTGAAACCTGGGCTGGTGGAGCTGTGTCTTGTGTTGTGCTCGTGGCCTGCTGATGTGACACCAGAGCTGAGCAAACAACAGCGGGAAACCAAACCTCCCCTCTGCCCTGTGGCACCCTGCGCCTTTCCCAGGCGGTCCATGTAATCCCCACAGCATGCCTGCCTTGTGATCCTCACGGAGAGACCCTGGGGAGCCCTCGGAAGGGATTCACCACCGCTGTGACAGTGTCTGAGGAACCCCTGCTCCTTCTTAAGCTTGAGAAGGCTTCCCACCAGCTCACCACAGCGTTCCGTCAGTGCGCTTGTCTTTAAAAAGGCTTGTTGAGTGCAGCTGGGAGCAGATGGGTGACAACTCGAGGTGTGACAGTTACGCTGTCACTGCCTCCCTCGGAGCGTGTAACACAACGCACAGAGGAGAGCAGAGGCTTTGATCTGCTCGTTGGGTATTTGTCGCAGGGGGTTTGCCTTCAGTTTATCTGGAAGTCTCTGTAGGCAGATTAGTCCTGGAAAACTCTTCCCTCTAGCGTTCAGCTGGGCTCGTGCTGCAGCTCACATGCAAAACATAGCAGCTTTGTGGGTGTATGGAAATATAAAGCAGCCAGAGGGGTAGGACCGGGGTCAGCCCACAGGCACCCACCTCCCTAGAGAGCTCTTTCCCTGACTGCTGCTCACCTGCTTCTTTTTCCTGTCTTCCTCCCCTCTGTCGCAGGTGAACATCATCCCGATTATCGCCAAAGCAGACACCATCTCCAAGAGTGAGCTGCACAAGTTCAAGATAAAGATAATGAGTGAGCTGGTCAGCAACGGCGTGCAGATCTACCAGTTCCCCACAGACGACGAAGCGGTGGCTGAGATCAACTCTGTGATGAACGTGAGTAACGCTGCCCGTCACGCCGCCCCCAGAAGTTGAGACAAATTAAATTGCTGCTCAAAAGTGCATTTGAAGGGGCAAGTTTCAGTGGGATTGTCCAGACGTTAAATCTGTTTGAAAGTTGAGCTGTGGATGTGACAGACACCTAAGGCTATTGCATACAGAATTAATGAAAACGTGGCTCTCGTTTAATCCCTGGGCTCTCTGGAGAAGCTCAGCTCAGCTCCAGAATTCGTTTTATTTAATTTTTGAAAAATACTTTCTTCAGCATTCATTCTGCCTGCATTTAGGCTACTTTTCATTTGAGTAAAGAGAAACTTTGAGTAAAAATTTTCCAGTTAAGATTGGCATTAGCCCTCTGGGTTAAGGAGGCTGAGCGGAGAAAACCCAATTCAAAACAAAGAAGAAAGATTGCCAGACTCTATTTGATTTTTTTATGAAATTCAAAGATTAAATCCAGACCTGGCTGAAGCACGTGCAAAACACTTTCATGTTTCCTGTCTCCCAAATCAAGACTCTTTCTCTGCTGTGACAGTAGAAACAGCTGAAATGTTTCCATGTTAAATTTTTATGTACAAAGTAGCTTTTTCATCAAAATGAACGTTTTCCTGCATCGCGGTTGCTGCATGGGCTTTGTCTTTCACACACATCCCCCACTTTGTTTTGTTGGGTTTTTTTTTTTAAACTTTCAATAGCTTAGTTTCTGAGTAACTAGATACATGTTTTCACTGTAATAGTCCTTTTTTTTTTGGTGGAATTTGTAAAAGATTTGGAGGGTGCACTTTTTAAAATAACAGCAAGCTGCGTGCACTGGAGACAAAACCAGAAGCCCTGCTTGCTTGGTCCTGTCCTCGTGTCCCCCCATGTCTCCCTGCCTGCTGTGAAAGTATTTTTGGCCACCTTTTTACTGGTACCTCATTTCAGGATCCAGGGGGACTGTGGCTGCAGGAACAACCCTGACAGATGGGTGGAGGGAGAGGAGGATTGATGGTGGTGTTCCTACAATATTTGCCCATCTAGTTCAGCCCAGCCAGCAGCGCTGGGCAGCTGGGATAAGGCCCTATGCCCTGACGTCATATCCCAGCTCCTAAAAGAGACTGGTCTGAGCAAAGGTGATCAGCTTCACAGGGAGGACTTTTTGAAGCAAATGCTGGGCCTGGGTGAGGGGGATCAGGCTGATCTCTGAGGAGTTCACTCATGCACTGAGTCACAGGATGGTAGGGGTTGGAAGGGACCTCTGGGGATCATCCAGTGCAACCGCCTGCCAGAGCATGGGCACCCAGAGCAGGTCAGGTTTTTAATTTCTCCAGAGAAGGAGACTGCCCCACCTCTCTGGCCGAGCTGTTCTAAGGCTCTGCCACCCTCAGAGTAAAAGAATTTCGGTCTCGGCTGTTTCAGGCCCATCTGCCCTTTGCTGTGGTCGGCAGCACGGAGGAGGTGAAGGTTGGGAACAAGCTGGTGAGAGCCCGGCAATACCCGTGGGGAGTGGTGCAAGGTAAGGAGCCCACCACAAACCTCCCTTGGGTGTGGACACATCCACGTGAAGGTGCTAAAGCAGATGCAGAAATGTCCTCTGCAGCCTTCTGAGGGTTGGCCTGTCTTTCCTTTGAATTCCCATTCCTACCAGCAGGTTGTAAGGGTTGACTGGAATCTCTGCATCCGAAGGGTCGTGTTGTGCCTCGTGCGGGGCAGTGGGTAGAGGGTCCTTGGGAGGGGAGTCTCTGGAGTGAATCTGTGTGTGCGTTGTGCTCCCCCCACCATGGGTGCAGTTTGCTGATGTCTCCCTTTGCTTCCGTCAGTGGAGAATGAAAGTCATTGTGACTTTGTGAAACTGCGGGAGATGCTGATTCGAGTCAACATGGAGGATCTTCGGGAGCAGACTCACACGCGCCACTATGAGCTCTACAGGAGGTGCAAACTGGAGGAGATGGGCTTCAAGGACACAGACCCAGACAGCCAGCCCTTCAGGTGAGTGGCCTTTACATCTAGCATCAATTTAGGGCAGTAGTTTGGTACTGATGCCCCAAAAATGGGAGGTTTTAGGTGGTTTCCACAATGCAAGGCTGGAAAATACTTTGCAGCTGCCTTTAGTGACTTCCCTTCCCCTTCCCGCTTGTCTTGAAGCATTGCACAGACCCATGTGTTTCTCCATCCCTAACTTGTTGGTGTCCAAAGAGTCTGGATTTCGTTTGCTTTCTTCCCCAGCCTCCAAGAAACATACGAGACCAAAAGGAAAGAGTTCTTGGGCGAGCTCCAGAAGAAAGAGGAGGAAATGAGACAAATGTTTGTTAACAAAGTCAAGGAGACAGAGGCAGAGCTGAAGGAGAAGGAGAGAGAGGTGGGTGTGCCAAAAACCTGTGAGAGGAGCCCAAAAATACAGGCAGCGTAGGACTTCGGGTTGGGCAATGTATGAATCCTGGAAAGCACATGCAGTTCCTGAGCAGACCTCACCAGCCAAAGCACAAACACACTTTCCCCCACTCAGGGGAGTGGACATGGGGTGGTGGCTTCAAAACAGCATCACTGGTTTAGATGCCTCAGGGACAACAGTCTTCCCAGTTCTGTGCAGCGTGTAGCAGAATCAGCTGCTGCCTGGGGAGTGAAGGGCAATGTGGGACATTTTGGTGAGCAACCTTGTGGGGTAGACTTCACCCCAGAGGCTCACTGGAGAGCAGGATAAAGGGGGCAGCTGGGCTGGAGTCCCCCAGGCCACAGTTGTGAGGCCACCAGCAGCTACCATGACTGGGGGGGCAAATAAACAGACCGCCTTCAAAACCAGTGAAGAACAAAAGAGTCCTCGATGCCCACAGCCCCCTGGCAGGGCTGCAGATGGAGCCAAGGGCCTTGCTATGCTTCTGCAGGGCTCAGCCTTCCTCCTGTTTGATATGTGACATCAGGCAGAGCTAAACTTACTGTATCTTCAGTGCTTTCGATGAAGAAGCTTTGATTTCCCCTGGCTGATGTCTGTGGGGTGGTGGGGATCCATGCGGGAGGTGGGACGGCGGCACAGCCCGAGGGTCCTGCTGCGGGTGATGCTCAGAGGGTCTGTCTCCTCCCAGCTGCATGAGAAATTTGAGCACTTAAAAAGGATACACCAGGAAGAGAAAAGGAAGGTGGAGGAGAAGAGGAGGGAGCTGGAAGAAGAGATGAACGCTTTCAACAGGCGGAAAGTAGCGGTGGAAACCTTGCAGTCCCAATCCTTGCAGGCGACCTCACAGCAGCCGCTGAAGAAGGACAAAGACAAGAAAAAGTAAGTGACTGAACTGGAGTCTTTCCCCTCTGCCGAGGGGTGTCTGCTTGGGCACTCTAACATCTGGTCCACTGCTTGGACAGCAAATGGAAAAGGGGATTTTGGGACCCTAATTCCTCATTGCTTCAAATGGAGGAGAGACAGGGCCCTCCTGTACCCGAGCACTGCCCTGGAGAAGTCCTGGTGCCTGCAGGTGGGAGGGATTCGCAGTTTGGGGCCATTCTTTAAGGGCAGAGACCCCTGTGGCGCTTTCCCTTGTCTCTGTGACAGCCAGCTCCAGTGATCCTGTGAGCCACTGGGACAGCTGGGAAGGGGACTAGGAATAAACTGCATCTTCTGCCCAGCAGAGAGGAGTGGGGACAATCGTGACACAGTTGTAATGTCCTACAGGTGGAGTCCCCTGTCATATGCTTCCTTGCTGTGACCTCTAGGCTTGGAGTCCTCTTTGGAGGCTGCAGTTAATTTTTTAGAGGCAGAACTGTGAAGAGGGACACAGCAGCTTAGGGTGAGGATTTGAAATTCATTAGGCCTCCATGTGAAACAGGGCTCCAAGACACGGTTCTGCTCAGGAGAAAGCTCTCTTTTCCCCTGAAGGCAAAATTCTTACTTTGCCTCGCTGCAACTTAATTGACTTGGTGAAGCCAGCAAGAACGAGGAGCAAGGGCATGGAAATAATGCTTGTTCAGCTGCCTGCTTGTGTAATGACAGAGCAGCAGTGGAGCAAAGAGGCTTAAAAAGAAGAGATGTGGGAGGTGTGATCCTGCTCCTATTCAAACCAGTCTTCAAGGAACACTGGGTAAGGGCTTACTAGTCCAAACTGCCCTCTGCCAAACCCAGCCCGGGCTGGTGGCAATGCCATCTGAGCCTTTTCGTGGTGAAAAGAAGGACAGACTGGTGAAGAGCAGCAACACCCAAGTTTGCTCTTGACAACACAGTGTTGGGCTTCACGCTGCCCATGAGATGTTGTGCTCTGTCATTTCTCCGCTGTGAACCGCAGCACTGGAGGAGCTCACTCTGCATCCTGGTAATTTGTGTCTTCCTGTGGAAGATCACAGTGTGTATTAATTACTTCCCGTATTTCTTTGGAATGTAGAAATGCTGGTGTTAAAACCAAAGTGCTCTCTCCTTGCAGACCTCTCGGTGTGCTCTGGGCACATCCCACCACACAGAGAGTCCAGAACGGTTTGTAAAATATTTTCATAGAATCACAGGCTGGTTTTGGTTGGAAGGGACCTTAAAGTCCCCCCAGTGCCACCCCCTGCCCTGGGCAGGGACACCTCCCACNATTTTGCAGAAGGCAGGATTTAATCTGGCCAAACTCACACATCAATTAGGGGCTGAACACCGGGGCAGGCTGGGGGCCAGGTGTGCTGAGGAGAAGAGGAGCACACTGAGCCGCACGCTGTTACCTTGTGCGAGCAATGCCTGCTGCCAGGATGCTCTGTGTGTGCTGGCCCCGTGCTCGCTCTGTCTGTAATCGGTTTCCTGCCCTTTGCTGGCTGTAGCCCACCTGCAGCCATCAGTCAGATGCCCTCCCTCCTCTGGGTGGGGATCAGAGACCAGCCACGCAGGAGAAGGCAGGTCAGGGGGTGTACGAGGAACCAAAGGTCACCCACAGTATGTGCTGGATGTGGTGGAGACCATGGCACTGGGGCTGGGGTCTTCTCTTCAGCTCTAGAGCACAGCTAGAGGAATAAAAAAATAATAAATTAGGGAGAGGAAGTGGGTCTGGATTGGGTTTTGGGGTTGGTTGGTTTGTTGGGGTTTGGGTTTTGTTTGTTTTTGTTTTTTTTGTAAACCTGTGAGCCACTTCAAAATGTGGTATTCAGGGGGTTCTGCCCAAAACTGGTCATCAAAAATGCAAAGGAAGGTGCCTCCCCTTGGCCTTGGCAGTGACCCAGACCCCCCTCTTCATCGGGGCGTCCTCAGAAAGAGCTGGGGGTCTCGTGAGACCCGTGTGTCACAGAGCACAGCCCTCCCCCATCTCACTGCCACATCCCCGGGGGGGTGGGTTTGATGTGGCCCCCATGGACCGCTTGGGTGTTACAGGGATCTGCACATTCCCTGGGAAACAGCGGGAATGTCTTTGCTGGCTTTTTTGATCGAGATCTTTCAACCAGCACCCAGCGCTGCTGGGAGAGCCCCCGCAGCCCCCCGGGGATGGGGATGCCCGTGGAGACGTCTCCTGGGTTTATGGGCAGGATGTTGGGACCTGGGAATTCCTTGTGAGCTTGGGGAAGGGGAATAAAGACAGGGAGTTTGGAGGATGGGATGGACAGTCTTGTTTTCATGATTTATTTTATTTTTTTTAAAGGGAGCTGGTTGAATTTTTTGTTGTCTCCTGTTTCAACACAGTGGTTTTAGTCACTTTAAGAGGTAAAAAGTGGAGCTGGAAGAGTTGCAGGTGCTGAGGGGAGGCAGAAGTGTTAGTGTGAGGTTGTGCTCTGGCCGGGGGCTCCAGCTGCCCGAGCACTGTTTATCCTCCTCCTTTTTACTTTTTTCTTTCCCTCCCCTTTTTAACATATTTTGCTACGTTTTGCTTTTGTTCAATTTTCATAATGTTAATTCATGCTGCTTTTGTTTTTTTGTTGTTCTTTTTTTTTGTTTGTTTGCTTTGTTTCTTTCAGTTAAATCACACACAGACTTTCAGGCCGAGAGCGGACTTGGTGCTTTCATGTGTTAAGTTGCTTGAGTTTCCCACCCCGTGACCCTTCTCCTAACGTTGTGGTGTGAGTGGACCAAAGTGAAAATGAGCATCTGCGGTGGCTGCAGCGTAACGACTCGCTGTTGTCGGGAGGTTTTGAGGAAGTAAAATTAACCTTGTACCTTTTGTTAAACCGAGTCAGCTAATCCCTAAAACGAGCTGTTCTGTTCTAAGCCCCCGGCAAGGGAGCAGTGGTGCATAAAGTGACCGTGACTGTTTGCCTGGACTCCTCTTACCCACCAGCTTAAAATACTCACTTTCTAGATGTTGTTTCCTTTTTAATTGGCTGAGGTGGTTGCTCGAGGCTCGTCCATCTTCCTCTCTACGTGCACAAGTGGGAGGAGCGGGATGAAGAATGCTGAAATGTTTATTTGTCTAACAGAATCCTCCATTGGAATAAGTTTTTTAGCACGGGTAGAGAAACACAGTACCTTCTGCCCTGGGAGCTTTAGAGCAACCCCCCTTCCAGTAATTATATATTTTAATCCTGAATTACTCTAAACACTTTCTACATCATTTATAATATATATATATATATATATATGAGAGAGAGAGTGGATAATAAAATCCATGGGACAATGTTTTGAATTTTCTTTACTGCTAAAGTAGAACACTTATATAGAAAGGTTTTTGTCGTAAGAGTTTGTTGTATAATGTGGGACCACAGGATCTGTGTAACTTCCCAGTTGTCATTTATCAATGTATTTGAGTGTTGTGGAAAAACTATTTAAGCCATCATCTTTGCTCTTGCTCTTTAACCTAATTACGTGCCTGATGAGGAGAACCCGCTGATCTTGTGCTATTTATGCCGTTGGATGCTGTTCCTCTTAGAAGGTGCTTCCTTTAATGCTCCTCATGCCCCACAATCACAGCCTTGTTTTCCTGGGCAGCTGAGCTCAGAGGAATAATTAGGATCAATACTATTTATTTTTTTTTTTTTCCACTCAAACCATTTTGTGAGCCGGGGGGACGATAACTGACCGGAGACTGAAGAGCTGTGTGTTGTCATGGAAAAAATAGCTGGACCCAGTTCCATCCACCCACCCATCAGATAACAGGCTGAAGGAAAGCAAATGTTTTATCATTAACCCCCACGTGGGGTCTTCAGAGTTTATGAAGACGCTGGCCAGCTCAGCTGTGAGGGTGGGCATTTGGATTTAGTTACTAACCTTATGGGGTTTCTCTGGTAGTTTTCCTCTCTTTTGTTCTTAAAGATGTGTCTTTAGGCTGTTGGCAAACCCAGACTGGCCTCGCAAGTGGCAGTGCATGGTGCATGGCCTGGCATCCTGCCCCTCCAGCCCTCTTGGAGGGACTTCAAAAAAGAGTTCTTTAACTTGCATATCCCATTAAGGCAGCTTTTTCTTTTCTTTGTTTTTTTTCCCCCCTCTTTTCTTTCTAACTACGTGCTCAGGTGTTAAAGTGCTTTCCTAGGGCCCTTGGCCTTCCACGTGGATGTGCTGAAAGTCACATCAGCGTTACGTGGCGCGTGTAAGAACCTCCTGAGGATCTGGCGGGTACCTTGTGGAACAGGCCGTTTTTCAAAGCCTTGAGCGTTCCGTGTGCGCGGTGGGAGTCTGCTGGGAGCTGAGCACTGCGCTTTCAGGCTGTGCCTCCAGGGTGGACAAGAGTTTAAAGAGGAAATGTCAAATATGAGGAGGGTTAGTGTGGTTTTTTTTCCCCCAGAGAACCCTACAAGGAACCCAAGTCATTGTTACACACAAGACCATTCCAGCTCACTGATGACTCCAGGCCGCTCACGGAGTGAATTAGGGGCAGGATTTGGGTTGTTTGGGGTTGTTTTTTTTTCACTCTGGGGCACTAATTGCATGAGTGAGCAGCACTATTTGGTTCGTTGTGTTGCTCGAGGCCAGCACTAGGCAGGCTGGGGTGAAACGGTAACTGGTGGAACCTGAGTGTTACAGAAGCTGCCTCGGCACCGCGTTTCCAGTCAAGAGCTCTCTCCTGGCCTCGTGCTGCTGCCAGAGAGGCCCCTGCACGTGATGTCCCTTCCCCTGGCCTGTCACACGTCAGTTCTTTTTTCCTGCAATAACAGGTAGTTACCAATAGCGGTAACAATGAAAGAGCAAAGCCCTGCAAATCCATGGGTATTGCAGAGAAATTCCCAGCTTTTTCTCATGAAGACATTCAGAATGTATGTAACAATATTTTAATATGATGATGATGATAATGTATACGAATCATTTCTGTTGTGGCAGAAATACCTTTACCTTGTAGCTGCTTGTTCTTTAGAGCAGGGACGTCATCGTCTCCCCAATGGGACTCTCCTGGTTTTTTTCCTCTTGTGCTGACTTTTCCCTTTTGGCTGAGGCAGGGTTTAAGTTTGTGGTATTTAGGGTAGTTCTGTGTCTTGTTTTTGTTTACGGAGTGGCAAATGCCCGGTGATGCTGATCTCACTCCAGTCCGAAGATTTACGTCTTGTGTGTTAGAAGTGAAAGAAAACCCCTTCAGGAAGGACTGGAGCCGTTCAGTTCCGCATCTCCTCGCTGGTTTATACATTTGTCTGGAAAAGGGTTGGTGTTAATGGGAAAAAGGATCCTTCTTTTTTTTTTTTTTTAATCATTTAAACATTTACCATCGTGTACATTGTCTGTTTTCTAATTTAAATGTCTTTTGTGGAGCTCTGAGCTCCATGGGCTTCACCTCTGTTCTGGTGGATGCCCTGGGGGTGGCGGTGCCATGGGGCCTGCCCCGGGGGTGGCAGCCTCTGGGCAGCTCTTTCCTTTGTCATTCCAAGTGGCTTGGGTTTGCTTTGGTTATTTTTGTTGACTTTCAGTTCTTTCCACTCACTTTGTACTTGTTTTTTTTTTTTTCTTTGATTAAATCTCACATGTATTTTGAGTTTTTGTGGTGTCCTTTATTTGGCGGTGGATTTCCTGTCTTGTCTGGTGCATCTATAAATGTGGGATGATTGGAACTTCACCACTCACGGGATGTCTTATGACTACTGGGAACATTCAAAAATAAAATTAGCTAATTAATTAACAATTAGCTAGTCATACAGTATACCAGAAGACACCTTATCCGTAACCTGGGAGGAAGTTCTTAAGGTATTAACTCAAATCCCATCCCTGTTTGGGCAAAAGTTATCTTAAAGCTTGTTTCTGTTCTCCTTTGTGGGATCTGGGGACTGAGCGGGTGGATTTTCCAACAGTTTCACAGAGATCATCTCATCCAACCCCCTGCCAGAGCAGGGTCACCCAGAGCAGGTCCCACAGGAATGTCTCCAGGTGGGGTTGGAACTTCTCCAGAGGAGACTCCCCCACCTCCCTGGGCAGCCTCTGCCAGGGCTCTGACACCCCCAAAGCCAAGAAGTTCCTCCTCATGTTTAGATGGAACTTCTTATGTCTAAGTCTGTGCCTGTTCCCTCTTGTCCTGTCCTTGGGCACCGCTGGAAAAAGCCTGGTCCCATCCTCCTGGCACCCACCCTTCAAGTATTTCTAGGTGTTTCACTGTTGTCATGATGCCCAAAGAGGTGGGTTTGGGGTGGGATGGAAAAGGAGCAGAAACGGAGGGTGATAGTTTCCAAAGGGTCCTTCCAAAGCTCTGGAGAAGCACATCATACACTTAGATCGAGGCCAAGAACAGACGACAGCTGAAGTTGGGGTTTTCTTTTCGGATAGAGCTGCTGCTGGAGCTTCACTAGAAGGTCTGTTCCTGGTGCCTGTTCTGTGGGAATCGCTGCGGGTGACGTTACCTTCTGTTTTATTGGGCTGTCTCCGGGGGTTTTGTGGCGTGGGGCTGAGATGGATGCTGCACTTCAGGCAAAACCAAGGAGTGGAGTTTGATGTGTGGTGTTTGAAGCTCTGATGGGAGCTGCTTCTGCAGCTCCAGTTTGAAGAACAAAAACCCAGTGGGTGATACTGGCTGCTCCTGAAACCCCGTTAGAAAGGTGCGGACGGACTGTGCTGTTGTGGCGGGAGTTGGCTCGTTGTGCCCAACCTCGGCTTTTTGTGCTTAATACCCAACTTGTGGAACGGGCAGAGGGTGGTTCTGGTCATCTTTGATGGTGCCTCCTTGCATCCCACCTTTCCATGAGGCTGGGAGCATTGTCCCCGCTGGGATGCGGTGCCGTACGGCCGCTGTGTCCCCCCCACAGAGGGGTGGCCAGAGATGGTGGTTGGAGCTGGGGGATCATAGCCCGTAGGCTCCCTGGGTTAGAGGTTTTTGGAGGATAAGCCTTAGTGGGGACTTCCCAGCTGACACCAGCTGGTTCATATGAAACGTTCTACAACTTTCCCATCCCAGTCCTTTTTGAAGCCAAATCTTTTGGGAGGCCAGAGAAGAGAAAGCACGTTCAGGTACATGAGAACACTGAGAAACTAAGGGGGCAAAGCGGCCAGTTGTCTTAAAGATGGGCCACCTGGTGATTGAGGAGGATGTATGTGGACAAGTAGTTTTTCATGGGAGTGGTGTTAAAAATCATTCCTTGATTACTGCAAGAGAACGAGGAGTGGAAAACCTTCTAGAAGCAGTTCAGGGGTGAGGTCCCAGCAGTGTTTCGCTCGGTATCGAGCGTTGCTCTTCCCTCTGCTATTTCCTGCCGCGATGGAGACGCTCCTGCTCCTCTCCCCATCCCGTGTCTCTGTAGCACCTGACTTCTCACATCTTGCCTCGTTAACGTTTTACATCGATCCTTTAATTACCAGTTCCAAACCAGACCTCGGCAGCGCTGGGAGCTGCTCTGAGCTGTGATGGTTTAACTCGGAGCGTCTGTACCAGGCCCCCCACACGAGAGAGTTGTACCTTGACCTTTCAGGATGTCTTGTCTTAATGTAAATAACTGAAACTTAACCACTGATTCTCTTTTGTTCTTTCTGTAGCTTTTTTAGTCTTCCCAGTGCGTGCTCCATAACATCAGGAAGACATGTTAATTAGAAGATTTATTAAGGCCACAAAACATCTCATGCAGAAGAAATTAATTGGTGCTTTCACCTTTAAGCTTGCAATACATTGCACAGAAGAGATTAAATAGCGAGGACTAAGACGCACCATCTCTTTTGATTGGGAAAAGTTTCCTCGATCAGGTTTCTTGATAAAACTGAAATCTAAGATACTCACCCAGATAGAAATGCCTAATTAAGGCTGCTGCATGGCACGCACTAATCCAAACCGCTAATCTCCGGGCGAAGCGGGTCACACTGACCGTGCTCCCCCAAGCCGGGGGTTTAGCGCCAGCTCCTCACTCGCTGCTTGTGCTGCTGCTGGGATGGGGTTTCCGCGGGGCCTCTTCATCTGGTTTTGGGGTGTAACTGGAGAAACCCCCTCACAGCCCTCGATTCTCACCATTCTCAGCAATAACTCTTCCCTGCAGCTTTTTTTCCATAGACTGATGGGTTTGATAACCAAAAATCCCCCAGCCTTTTGTTTGTTCCTTTCTCCTGGGGCTGCAGAGCCCTGTCTCACCGCTTAACACCCCCCCAGAGCTCCCTGTCACCTCCCCGCTCGCTGCCTGGGGCCTGGCCAGTCCTGGCTGGGGCACCTCTGGCTGGGATGTGGTGGGGTGAAGGGAATCCTTTCAAAGAACCACTAAATGTTCGGTGTTAAAATGGAGGGAAAACGGTTTAAAGCTGGAGAGTCAGCTTTAGCTCCTGGTCCTGAGTTCTGTGTTTGGAACAGACTGACATCCCCTTCCACAAACACTTGTTTAGAAAAATGAAAAAAAGGGGGGGAAAAATAATAATGTGGTGTCTGTGCCCCGGTTTGACATCACAGAGGAAGAGGCCCCAGTTGATCTTTGTTTTACAACAACCTTGTAAACCTCAGGAATGACCTGCTTGTACCAAAGCTGGGGTTAATAAAACCAAAACTGACTTGTTTAACAAACATCTGCTAAACCCGCGGTTTGTGCAGTAGTTGTATTCCCTGGGGCCACTGGGAAGCGCTGGGTCCAAATTCCCAACCCTCCCTCTTATTCCTGGTTTTCTCTGTTACTCCCCTCATCTGGTGTATCTGTGTTTCAAGTGTGATGTCCCCAGCGTGTCCCCATATGTCTCCCCTTCTCCAAGCTTTTGCTTGACCCCAGGAGCCCGGCCATGTGGCTGGGGGCGTTGGGCCAGCAGATGACCAGCCCTTGGGCAGAGGCTTGGAGGAAGCTGGTACCCTGCACCCCCACCTTGTGCAGGGTGACAGGAGAGGGACAAGGAGCTCAGGGGGGTCTTCGTCACTGCCCAGGAGGTTGTTGAGACTGAGAGGATGGTGCAAAGGCACCGTCTGAGCTCCTGTCCCCAGGGTGGGTTGTATGTGACAGTCACTGAAACCTCTGGAAAATTAATCTCATGGAGTAACAGGTATGTGGTCTGGATATAACCAAACTGGGCACACAGGGAAGTTGTGGAGACTCCTGCCTTGCGGGGAGAAGGCACTAAACCCTGTGAGAAGCATGTTCATGCCCCATGGCTTGTCCCTGCCTGTCCCCACTGCCCAAAGCAGACAGGGCCAAGGCACCGCGGGTGCCAGTGGAGCTGGGACCAAAGGAGAAGCAGCCGGGGGCTGAGCAGGCTGTCCTCTCGCTGGAAGCCCACCTCTGACTGCTCTGTCTCCACGTCTGGTGTGTCTGCACCAAGCAGCAGCAGGGGGTGACCGTCTGGGTGAGCGTAGCAATGGAACACCCTTTGCTGCTGCTTTTGACGACTGAAACCTGCTGTCTCTTTTGAGGCAAATTCCCTTGGGAAAGCTCGAATCCAGTTCACAAGTTAGATTCCCAGCTGGGCAGGTGAATTGGGAACAAAAACATGCTTTCCCCCACCCCTGAAAATTGCTCAGATTTGATTAAGGTCTGTTTGCCGTGACCGTAGTGTGGTCACCGATGGGATTCAAGGTCCCCGACTCGCCGAGGGGGAGCTGCTGGGGACAACCAGGAGTTCCTGCATCGCTCCATCCAGGTGCACTTTGCTGCATCCTTAAAGGACTGAACGGTAAGTACTTGGCAAATCGAATTCAAATCACTAAAGCCAACGAGGGGGGAAAAAACCAACCCACCACGGAGAAGTGTCCCCCCCTGCAAATGAGATCTAGAGGTTTTATGTGTGTCTGAAAGTGCTTGGTACCGGTGATGTCCCAAGGGGGGCTGCAGAGGGACTTCCATGGTGCTGTGATTCCTTCTCTGCCTTTCTCTGATGTATCCACAGATTTCCTCAGAAACCCGTAATACGGTAAAACAGCTACTGGGTGTTACTCCTCCTCCCTCTGCTGTTTTCTTCTATCTCCATCAATTCTCCGACCACAGAAGTCTTTTTTCCTTCGTGCCCTTGTGTAAATGAACGCTCCCCACGTGCCCATTGTACCTTGGCGTTGCCCAGCCAGGTTTGTTACCACGAGGCAGCTTCATCCTCACTCGTAACCGTTCTCCTTCCTTCAGCTCCGAGGCGTTTCCTTTTGGTGGAGGTTTATGAAGGGGAGAGGCGGTGGCCACTGGAGATGACTCCACGTTGCTTCGCTCTCTCTGAGGATGACTGGGTGTTTGGTTTATCTTCTGATTTGGCATCTGAGCGTCCCTGTGCAGCAGCGGTGTCTGCCAGGAGACCTCTTGAAGGACAAAAACGATTCCCTGGGTACTTCCCGGAGGGAATTTCACATGGAATGGCAGCTTTGATGACAAGGTGGCATTAACTTTGGGCATCTGGACATCAGTCTGGCCTGAAATAAGGCAGCAGCAGAGGGAGCCTGGCATAGAGAGATGTGCCTCAGAGCCTGGCTTAGAGAGCCTGCGGTGCCCTAAGAGCAGTTTGAAATGCTCTGTAAAGTGGTTTTGTGCTGGAGGCTGAAGTGAGCCTAAAGGGGAAAAATGGGAGAAGCATCCTATCGTGACTGGCCCAGGTGCTCCGTGCATCCTTGGCGCAGACTGCCTCACGAGAGGGTATTTCAAAGACCCAAAAGGGTGTCAGAGGGCTTTTGGTACCGCAGCGTCAGAGACGGAGGCTGTCAGACAGCGCTCTGCCTCCCCTGGCCTTTCAGATGGCCCTTCTGTGGTGGGATTGCTGGGGGTAAAGAACAGCAGGTGCAAGTGTCTGCACGTCTCCAGGGACAGCTCACCCCCTTGTACTTGCACCACCACCTTCATGCTGGAGTGTTCATTCAGGAGGTTCTGCAGGGACCCAATCTTCCCCAAAACAAGAGTCCTCACAAAAATAGCCCTAAATACATCCCATCTGTGCCAGCACTCACTGTGCCAGCTGAACCTGCCTCCTTCTCGCCAGTTACTGGTGTGTGGCAAGATGGTTACGGGCCCCTCAGCACTGAGTTTTCAGCTACAGGTAGAATAAACCCCATCTGTAGCCAAGGGCTGGGAGATACTCATCGTCTGTGACAGTCAGCTGGGCAAAGCGATTTCTCCTGTGACCGCTGTCACCCGGGGGTGCGGTGTCGTGGGCTCCTTACTGGGTACCCAGTGCGGGGAAGGACGTTACCAGCCCCAGACCCCCTTCTGCCTGTGGGAAGGGGGTTTGTGCAGCTCTCACTGTCCATCCGTGTCCATCCACCAGGGATGGACAACATCAGCAACAGCAGCGCCTGTTGGTCCTGGTGCAAAACCCCGAACCAGGAGCTCCTGGACTCACGCACCAACGGTGGGCGAGTGCTCCCTTTTCTCAGGAGGTGACAACAGTCTGAGGGGACAGCACGAGGTTGGGATATCCCAGGCAAATCCAAACCAGGGGCTGGGTGGAGGGTAAGCTGAGAGCCCGGGTGCCCGGCCTGCGGGGTGCCTCTCTTGGAAGGCATGTGTTTTATACAACTGGAGAAAAGCTTTAAAAAAAACACCAATCCAAAACCAACCAACAGAGCTTGCCTCTAACACCTATCATTAGAAGCCAAATTGGTTGCATTTTAAAGGCAATGTAACTCTGCTGAGAAGTGTTTGTAGCGCTGAGTGGGGACGATGGGCAGATTTTAGGTGCTGTGAGAGAATCTCTCCTCACTCAGCAGCAAGGGCTTTCCGTGCCCGAGCAACGGGGAAACCTCCCCTTCCCTGCTGAAGGCAAGGCCCTTAATTGTGGATTTATTCCCCTTTTTCAGCACCAGCGAGGTCTGCAGCAAAGGCAGAACATGGGCACAAGCAGGGGGGTGTTGGAACCGGGTGATCTTTAAGGTCCCTTCAACCCAACCCATTCTCTGGTTCTCAGGCAGCTGCTGAAGCGCAATGTTGGTGGAAAATACACGTGTGCTTTATTAACTCATGGCTGTCCTGGCCTCAACATTTGTGACCAAAGGCCCTTTTGATCCCTACCTGTGAGTTTTTTCTTTTCTTTTTTGTTCCTTTTTTTTTTGTTTGTTTGTTTGTTTTCTTTTTTTTTTTTTTTTTCTTTAGCAGATCAGTAATAGCAGGACACCAGTCAGGAATCAGCCTCTCCAGCTCCAAGGTGATGATCACCAAAACCAGCGTGGAGCCCTTAAGCTGCAGTAGCTGGTGGCAGGCCATCCAGTGCTGTAGCTGTTTGGTCAAGAGCGCGCCGTGGCGGGAAGGATTCCTCTGAGGCAGCCCGAGCAGTAGCTGGGGCCCGTTGGACACCCCCGCAGCATGGAACTGGAGAGAAGTATATATATATATCTTAAAAAACAAACAAACAAGCAAAATCGGAGGTCAGTGAACTTTGTATGTTTCCTATGTTATCAACCAGAAATACAGACTTATTCCATCTCGTATCAGGAAACCTAAAGGGTTCCCTCTCCCCCCCATCCCTTTCTTTTTTTTCTTTTTCTCTCTTTTTGTTTTTTGTTTTGTGTTTGTACTTCCCAACCATGGAACTGGGGGTTTTTTGAGCTTATAATGAATGTACAAGGTCTGTGTTTCCTAACAATTTCTGAAGTTTCTACGTTACCCAGATTGTTATCCGGGAGATTCTGTTCAGGCCAGCGGATACGAATAGATAAAAGCAGTAACTCATGCCTGAACTCGGAATTTACTGAGGGAACAAGCACCTGAGAGGCTCAGCTTTCACAATCAGCAGCCTAAAATGGCTTAATATTTGCACATAACTTTAAAAAAGGGATCCAGGATGTGTTTGTATCACATGATTTTTGCCTTATTAGCACATGATCGTTTCTTAAAAGACAAAAGTTCAATTGTTTCTATCGAATGTTTAGTAACTGCGATGGGAACCAAGTGCCAGGTCAGGGTAGTCTCTGAAAGAAGGGTGAATAATTAGTGGGGTGAAAAGGGAAGAGAAAACCTGTGTGAGAAATGTAGCAAAACTCTGACAGCTCTCTCTGTACAGTATTACTAGAATGGAAATAGTTAGAAATATTTTTGCAGTGTGTATTTAAAAAAAAAAAAAACCAATAAAAATGGCGTATAATTGTGCATTATGAGAATCTTTTTAACGTCCATTTCAGTTGTCCTTTAAAGATTAAAGTAAATTTTTTGAGCAAAATGAAAGGTTTTAAATACTAGAGAATTTAAAAAAATTAATAATAAAAAAAAAAAATAAAGCACTAGAACATTCTTCAAAGACTTGCAGGTGTAGCTAAGAACAGGTAGTTTGCAAGGTGTCTCGGGAAGGATGTGAGGGTGTGTGTATGTGTGCGCATCGGTGTTTTCTAGTCTTATTTGATAATGAGCTGTTTCTTTAAAGAAAACAAAAAAAAAATAGCAAAATTTAGTGTTTAAAATGTTTAAGAAATCCACGGGTGTTGCTGTGTAAAGATCCCTGTGAAGCTTATCTGGTATCGTTCTTTCCGTTCTCAAGATCTCAGCTGGAGAGCGTTCACAGCCACTCTGCACCGCCAGCATCTTCACCGATGGTATCACTTGTACCAAAATGAAACAAAAAATAATAATAATAATAAAAAGCCAACATCTTACCCCCTGCTGTGTGTGTTTCTATTGCAAAGGGATGTGACAAGTTTATACGCCTCCCAAAGGGCTGAGCAGGATGCTCGCTGAGGAGACCACTCTCCCGGATAACTCCCATCCTAAATGAAGCCTGGCACACGCTTGCCACGGGGCAACTGGCTGTGAACCCAGCCCGTGGTAAGAGTGATGCCTTCACCTCTTGGCTCACAGAATCACACAATCTTCGTGGTTGGAAGGGAACTCTGAGATCATCGAGTCCAACAATACGGACACCCCACCCCACCCANTCCAACCATCTCCTCTTGTCCTGTCATTATTCACTAGGGAGAAGAGGCCAGCACCAGCCTCGGTGTCTACAACCTCCTTTCAGGTAGCTCTAGAGGACAACGAGGTCTCCCCTCAGCCTCCTCTTCTCCAAACTCAACATGCCCAGTTCTCTCAGTCTCTCCTCATATGACTTGTTCTCTAAGACCCCTCCCCAGCTTGGTAGCTCCCCTCTGGACACGCTCCAGCACCTCAGTGTCCTTCTTGTAGTGAGGGGCCTAGAACTGAACACAGCCCTCGAGGTCACTGTCAGCCTCTTCAACGCTCCATCAGTGATGTGCATTCCCTGCTACCAGCCTCTTGAGTTTTCCTTCTCTGCCGAGGAGGAGGAGGCTTCCCGTTGGCTCTGTTTTATGGGGCCTTCTTGTCTTGTTGCCTGTGGTCATTGTCTTGGCTGCTTCTTTTCTAGCTGAGGGGAAAAGAAGAGTAAGCGCCCTGTTGATGCATCCTACGAAAGTCTTTGAAAAGCATCTCACTCCAGCGATGCTTGTTTGAAGTGACCCGTGTGTCCGACTCCACCTCCTCGGTTTCCTGTCCTTTTTCAGACCAGAGTGAAGGAAAGAGGGGAAATCCAATCTGAAATGCTTCGGACTCATGTTTGCAGGTGTGTGAAGTGGCTATGAGTGAGATTATTGTGTGTAATCTCACCCTGGCATGGGTAGGTGCTGCTTTTGCACGCTCACCTTGAGGTGCAGAACTGACTCATTTTCTCACCGGCTTCAGAAACCCGTTTCAACTCTGAGCAAACTCATCTATTTTAAGCTTCCTCTGCTCTGTCTGTCCTGCTTTGTCCTCCCAGGACCTATAACAAGAAACCTCAGCACTTTGATGTGCACACAAACTTGTACATGTGCATCTTGACTGCCCATCTCCC
>VXBJ01006839.1:170095-238699 GCA_013400055.1 Nycticryphes semicollaris
TCCTTCCTCCATAAAAGTCACAGTTCTTCTAAACAATGATGAAACAGGACTGAAAATGTTCCTGTCTCCCATTAAGGACTACTCAGGGTAAACAAGTTAACATTTCCTTGTGCCCAAGTTGTTGACAGACCTGGAAACACAAACAACTTCAGTATGGGAGGTGAGTTTACTGTGTTGAAAATTAAACCCATGCAGATCTTCACTGGGTTTGGCAGCAAGGACCAGGCAGGAAATTGCCGTGCGCGGAAGATACTGTAATTGGGCCTGAAGGGAGGAGAAGAAAACACTGAGTAAAGGAAACAAGGTAACAGTGTTGGGGGAAATAATTGTCATTCTGTGACAGATGCACAACTTTCAAACTTTTGTTTAAGTTACCGTTACTTCTGAGTGAGTTTAGCTGCAGAAAGATTCATCTGAAGCTGGAAATAGAGCATCCAAAGTGAAACAAAATAATTATTCATGTATCCCACAACTTTTAGATGATGCAATGCCCCAGAATTTACAATGCAATGCTATTCCTCTTCGCAGCTGAAATATTAATTAGTATGCTTTTGCCATAATGGTAATATGGATGTAATGGAGAGCTGCAAGGCTCAGTTCAACTTGCAACTTTGCTGCTGCTTCAATGGCAGAAAAAGCTGGCCCCACAGTTTGGTTAAAAATGGTGGTTTCAGAACTAAAATATTAAATGTGATCACGTGAATGTTTTCTGTGAAGGAGAGAGGAGCAGATGATAATGAGGTCTCTGTACTTCTCACAGCACTTGGACTACAGCTCACACAAACACTTCTGCCAAGGGCTGCAAATCAGTGGGACCTCATCAAATACTCCAGTTCATATATATNTATATATATATGTTCATATATATATGCTTAAAAGCCTTCCCCAGCAAAAGCCCTGCCTGCTCCCTAAATCTGCTGCCAAACATAGTACCTGCTTTCTGTGTAACCTGATTGCATTCTCCCTGCATCCTCCAGCAGTGATCTCGCCAGGAAAAAGCTGACAGATTCTCTCCCTTCACTGATACCCGTTACTGGATGAGGATGCTGGTGGCCAAGGCAAGTGTTCTGGGGTAAAACTGGAACCGGGAAACCGCTTTCTTGTAACAGAGAGAGATCTGTGCCCCGAGGGGAAGAAAAAAGGGGAAAAAAAAATACAGTTAGTGCTTTGATGATTTTGTTAACATATCTGCAAAGGAAGAGTCAAATCAGTCTAAGTGTTCTAATTAACATTTGAGATGTCTGGAGGCTTGAAATGAGGAAAGTCATCAGCTGTGTCTGCAGAGTGAGGGCAAGGGTGAATTTCAGAGCAGTTTAANGCTGCTTCAATGGCAGAAAAAGCTGGCCCCATAGTTTGGTTAAAAATGGTGGTTTCAAAACTAAAATATTAAATGTGATCATGTGAATGTTTTCTGTGAAGGAGAGAGGAGCGGATGATAATGAGGTCTCTGTACTTCTCACAGCACTTGGACTACAGCTCACACAAACACTTCTGCCAAGGGCTGCAAATCAGTGGGACCTCATCAAATACTCCAGTTCATANTAACAGAGAGAGATCTGTGCCCCGAGGGGAAGAAAAAAGGGGAAAAAAAAATACAGTTAGTGCTTTGATGATTTTGTTAACATATCTGCAAAGGAAGAGTCAAATCAGTCTAAGTGTTCTAATTAACATTTGAGATGTCTGGAGGCTTGAAATGAGGAAAGTCATCAGCTGTGTCTGCAGAGTGAGGGCAAGGGTGAATTTCAGAGCAGTTTAAAGCACCCGTTGGTGTTGCCCACCCAGTCAGGCTCCAGCTGTGTACTGGGTTGCACTGGAGCCACTGAATGGGGAAGCACCCAGCCCTCCCCTTGCACAGCACTGAACCCAGCTCTTAGAAAGGAGGTGCTGAGGTTCTCCCCTTTCCTGAGAAAACTGAAAACTGCAGCCTCTGAGGCAGCGCGTGTTTTGCTCCAACAGCCTCGACCGGGAGAGGGAATCTGGGGTCAGGAGCAGGTTTTGATTTATGCTTCCAGATTTCTTTAACAGCCCTTGAATTTGCTTAGTGTTGGGACAACAGACACCAGGTTTGTGACTCCCCTGAGGCACAAGGCAAAAAGTGCTCAGTTTTTTTCCTTTCTGATATCTTTGAGGATTCACTCAGGTGAGAGGAAGGACTGTAGGTCTCAGTGACTTCCCTCTTCTCCCCTCTGAGTAGATGGGACTCAAAGATGGTGTTGAGCCCAGTTAGGCTCTGACCTGACATCTTCATGGCTTTATCATCAATTGTCTGCTCTTACCTCCTCCAATCCATTTCCCAAAACTACCTAAGTCAAAACACAACGCAAAGCACCTGGTTTTCGTGGGGCACCAAGAAGATGTAAGATGGGACAAATAAAGCCCTTCCTCACCCTCCCTTTCCAGAGCTAAGTCCATGCAGGCTGATTTTTGCATTCAGCTGGATTAGACGGCAGCACCAGAGCTGTGTCTCTGTGGAGTCCCCTCCCAGAGAGGACAAGGGAGAATACTCAGGGTGAGATTCTGCAAAACTGGCACTTTCCAAATCCTGGCATCTCTGGCCAAGGCATTTTCCAGGAAGCAGGCAATTCTTGAGCTCTCTGGAGGCCCAGGGCACTTTGTGGCAAGTCCTTGAACCAGTTTCACTGACACGAGCTGCTGCTAGAACCAAGAAAAGAATTATAAACCAACATCCCAGCTTCTTGAGCTAACTGTGATTTCTTGATGCTTTTCCAACGCTGAGAACTAAGCCGGGAGCAGCCATAGGACATGTTTGTTTGCAGACAGAGCAATCCTGTTGTCTGTTTTGCCCAAGGGGAAGCCCATGATGAAAGAAAACATGTCCAATGGCAAAACAACAGTGCAGTTGGGCTGTTTTTTCCTCTTGAGCTGCATAAAGGCTTGAGTAACCTTGGGTTGAGCAGTGCGTATTACTCCCCTTACCTTACTTCACACATTCAGCTCTCAGTGTCTCTTTAACAGCAGGAAAAAAAAGATGTTACTAGATATAAAATTTCTGCTTTTCTTTCTAAAGAGTGGTAGGTGTGGGATTCCTCATCAGTGATTTCCAGAAGCTCACACCGTTATCTCTACAGCTCCATTAAAAACCCCAAAGTGACATGAATCCTCTGGAAAACCTACATTTCTAAAGCTGATATGTGTCTTTCACTGGAAGCAGGAACTGCACATGACTTTGGCATGGTCTCATGGGGAATGGCTCCATTGCATCACCAGATCTCTGCTCTCCTGATCCAAACCCTTTGGTGCTTCCCAGGCGAACATTGTCTCAGCCCGTGTGGGTCTGTCTCACAGAGATCATCAGCTGTGTCAGGCAATGTGTGCATTCCTGGGATCAGGATGAAGTTCTACCATGGTGAAAAACATGGTTACCTTCAGCATAGCCCCCAATTCCCCCCTGCCCTCTTTACTGGCATCAGTTACTGCTTCAACAAGCGCACTGCCCCTTCTCTTTGCCATGGCCATGTCCAAAATACCCTTTTGCTGCATCCACACCATCCCCAACATCTTCCATATGCTGGGAAGAATCCTCAGGTTTGTGTTTCATGGAGCCTGTGCCCCCTGTCCCCTCTCAGGGCCGGGCCACTCTGCCAGCATCCCTGTTTCACGCCGTCTTTGCCTCCAACTAGGGTCTCTCCACCTCTCACGACCGCTCTCCTCAGCTTTCCCCTTGGCTCCTGGCTCCCTTTGTTTTTCTCAGGCAGCATTCCTGTTGGGGAGCCAGTTCCAATATTTTATGTTAAACCTTTCCTTGTTCCTCGGCTTTGTCTGCCCACGCACGTCTCCCCATTCTCTCACCAGCCCTCTGGGTTATACATTTTTGGGTGCTAATTTACTCTTATTAGCCTACAAACCTTTGCATGCAGTGCAGCTCTGAGTAGCACTGTGGTGATGTAAAAATAGCAAAGCGACTGAGTTTGCTGGACACCTTCTCCTCGAGCTTCCTGACTCACCTGGGGACGCTCAGCTGGGTGTGAGGGAATGGCCCTGTCCCGTCATTACCAGCGTGTTCCCAGCCCTGGGGTACACCAATGAGCACAGTGGGTGAGACAAGAAACCCTGCTGGAAGCCCCACGTCAATCCTGTTCGCATCCCTGCTCCCGCCGACAGCCCTCTGGTGAAAAACACAGCACAAACGACTTACAGCCCTCAGTTTGTTTCTTGTGCTTGATGCTCACTGATGGTTAATCCTGGCCTTGCTCTGGCATCCCAGGTCTTGGTGTCCAGATCAAAGGCAGCAATAGGGAGGGGCAGAAACAAGGCCCTGAGACCTGCCAATGGAAAGATTTGGGGGTGCAGAAATACCTGGGAAGGGAGTGAGACACTCATCGGGGGTCAGGAAAAGAAGGACACGGATTTTATGCCCGTGTGGAGAAAAGGCTGGGGCTGCAGCCTGGTCGGGTCTGGAGGACTGCCAGAGCCCCAGAGCCCTGTCAGAGCCCTGGAACCCTTTCAGACCCTTGTCAGCTCTGGAGCCCTGTCAGCTCCCTCAGAGCCCACTCAGGCCCAGAGCCCTGTCACACCCACCAGTCTTGTCAGCTCCGCGGAGGCCTGTCAGCCCCGGAGCATCGTCAGGCCCAGAACTACAACCCCCGCCGCCCCGTGGCGCAGCACCAGGCCCACCGGGCCAGGCCGCCGCCATCGAATCGCAGTGACACCGGCGGCACCCCGCCCCGCGCCGTTCCCATGGCGACGCCCCGCCCACCTCCATCATTGGCTGAGGCCTCTCACCTATCGCCGCGGAGGGGCAGGCCGGACCCCTCCTTTCCCCGCCAGTCATTGGCTGCTCGGCCTCCGCAGCGCGCGGGGATTGGCTGAGAGCCGGGGAGGTGGGCGGGCTCTGGGGGCGGGCGCAGGCGCGTTGCTGTTATTGTTCCGCTGTGCAGCCCGGCGCCTGCCTCGCGCCCGGTGCCGTTCCTTGTCCGCGCGCTGCCGCCGCCGCCATGCCGGTGAGTTCTGCCATCTTTGCCCCGGGGGGCGCGGCGTGACCGGCCCCAGTGCCGTCCGCTTCCTTGGGCCGTCGCTGACAGGAGTGGCGGGGAGGAGGGGGTGGGTTCGCAGGCCCCGCGGTTTTCTGCGCGGTGGGGGCGGGAGAAGACGTGCGGCGCCTGCCGCTCTGTCAGGTGGAGCGGGGCCGGTGAGGCGAGGGGCTGCGGGTCAGGAGGGTCCCGACCCCGGGGGCCCCTCCGTCCCTTGGTGGCAAAGGGCCGAGGCTGGCCTCGCCTCACGGGAGGATCTGGCCTCTGCTCCCGAGCCCCCGGGGGCGATGTACGGGCGAATGGTATCCCCCGGGCTGGGGAAGCGGCAGGTATGAGGAACGGCGGGGTCTAGTAGGGCTGAAGGGCCTTGTCAGCCCCCTCAGAGCCTTGTCTGGCTCGGGTGGCCTTCCCCCTGCCTGCCTGCCTCTGGGAGGCTGTGGGTGCCAGGGTGATGGAGGGAGGGGTAGTGCCTTGCTCATTGGGACTTGCTGATTCTGCAGCTGATTTCAGAGACTCTCTTGTACCTGTGGGGGTACAATGGGGCATGCTCCCCTTCCCCACCGGGGGGGGGATAAGCAGCTCTCTGCTCTCACGGCACAGAAGAAGCTGTTCCTGGCCTCTGCTGGGGCCTGAGAGGAATCTGGGCAGATGGCAGCTGGTGGGAGAGGCGCTTGGAAACGGGGTTTGTTTCTTGTTGACCTCCAGGATAAGTGCTTTGGAAGTGGTTAAATGCTCAGCTATAGCATCTATCGCCAAGGGTAGTGTCTTACACTTTACTAGCTCAAATGGGCTTTAGGCTTATTAAATCGGGAATGTCTGTCATCAAATAAATCAGTGGTGCTTCAAAATTTGTGTTTTACTGCTTTGTGAAAAAGAAAGTTTGTGACGTTTATAATACAGCATTTGGATTTTCTAAATGATTAAACTTAAAATGTGTCAACTACAGCATGGAACTTACATGAATTCACTTCAGCCAGCGCTCACTGGTATCTATGTTTGTAGCCTGGAAGGTGTGAGACTTGTGTGCTCCAGTGAGAGAGCACGGTCAGTGCTGGTGTAAAAGGGTGGTGCCTGCTTCTAGCAAACTGGTTGCAGATTGCTTGCAAGCATTAGATTGACCTGTGGCAAAATTCATAGGTAATCTTGAATGTGGAATTCCCCAGTGTTACTAGCTCAGTTTCCATGTTGGCAAACAGAAGGAGATCTCAGTGACTAAGTGTACATCGTTGTCTCAGCTTTAACTATAAACCAGTTCTGGTTTCAAGTCACCAAGTTTGTGATCCTGTGGAGGTGTGTGCATCTACTTGAGTTGGTTCAATGGTGTTTGTGCTTAAACACGTGGGTATGTTAACAGTAGAGTTACAGCCTGTGTTGTTTTGGGTTGTTTTTTTTTTTGCTTTTCCAAAAATTATAGGTCAACAAGCCTGAGAAGCTGGACAAACCAGAGAGCTGTGATAATGTCAAGGTTGTTGTTCGATGCCGGCCTCTTAATGAGCGAGAGAAAGCTACGGGCTACAAAATGGCAGTCAACGTAGATGAAATGAGAGGAACAATAACTGTTCATAAAACAGACTCTTCCAATGAGCCTCCCAAGACATTTACGTTTGACACGGTGTTTGGACCGGAGAGTAAGCAGCTGGATGTCTATAATTTAACTGCAAGACCTATTATTGACTCTGTCCTAGAAGGATACAATGGTAAGTCCCTTGTTGTTTGAAGTCAAGGATCCCATCTCCTAATCTTTGCATTGGTTCCTGCTGATCTTATGTAAAGGAGTTTCACCTTCAGAGGGCTGTAGCCCTGTGTTGTTTCTGCTGTGGCCTCTAACTTAAAATAGCCTGAAGGTGCTTGCTGTTCTGAGTACTCAGTGGTTGCACCTACTACCATCATTAACAGTGGGGGATTGGTGATGAACAAGGCCCAGCTGAGGTCAGTCAGCTGTGTGGTTTTATTCTGTATATTCTGTTTGCAAAAGATATACATTTTATCTCGTTATCAGAAATCTCAGCGGCTCTTGGCTATACAATTTCAGTTCCCAGGCAGCTGCCACGGCCCCGCAGTAACTAGGTATGCATACCAGACTTGTTCATAGTGCTGCTGCATATTCTCTGCTAAACCTGGCTGTTTTAAACCAAGTTGACTAGTTTGACACATCTGCCCTGCCCCACAGATAACCATTTGCTTCCCACAGCTGGGAAGAGTATGACCATGATTTGTGCCTGTGTCTGTTATGTATGTAAATGTATTATGCAAAGGAAAGCAGATACTAGTAAGGAAATGAATTACTGCTTTCCATAACAGTATGCTGTAAACAACAATGGATTACGAAGTTTATAAAAGGTTTGCAAAATGCCTAATGAGCTTCTGTGCTGACACACCTGGGTTTCAGCTGATGAAAATTCATGGTTTAGAAATTAATGTTTCACAGCTGTGCTAGGGGAGGTTTAGGCTGGACATTAGGAAGCATTTCTTTACTAAGAGGGTAGAATGGGCTCCCTGGAGAGGTGCTTGGTGACCTGAGTGTGTTGGTGTTCAAGAGGCATTTGGACTGTGCCCTTAACAACATGCTTTAACTTTTGGTCAGTCCTGAATTGGTCAGGAGGTGATCACTGTAGGTCCCTTCCAACTGAAATAGTCTGTTCAACTTTTTCCAAACTGTAATGTTAGTGGCTTGATGAGGACAACTTGAGTTTCCAACAGTGCTTGGCTGAAGTTAAGCACCAGTATATTTTTGGAGTACTAGAGTCTGGGATCCCAGTAAATTTTCTGGATATCTTCCTGTGCAGGCTGATTTAGTCCAAATTGTAGCTGCCTCTGCAGGTTCAGAATGGGGCTTGTGCTGTGGCCTGTGTTGTAGAAGCCTGACCCTGTTTCTGCTGTGGCTTAGAACACTCAAGAGTTGGTTTTGCAGTTGGTATATAATCATCATCCCCTAACTGACCTTGTTATTAATTTGGCTTGCCTTAATTATTTGTGTATGAGACCTAAGTGTGCTAGCACCTCATACTTTAATCACTCTGTGCAGTTAAAATAAGCTTTTTCTTAGCTATCTTGCAGGACAGAGAAGCAGTGGCTCAACCCTCTTTGCTGTGGTTGTCCAGCATTTCTCCTGCTCCTGGCCTTGTGCAGTGTGTACTGGAGCGGGTGGGAAATTTCAGCTCCTTTAAAAATAGAGGTGTTTAGCGCTCTTGGGCTAAGAAGGGATGAAGTAAAACTGCAGTTAGCCACTTCTTAGAGTCTGTTTATGTATTCTTCTTATCCTCCAGGTACTATTTTTGCATATGGGCAGACTGGAACAGGCAAAACTTTCACCATGGAAGGGGTCCGAGCAGTTCCGGAGCTTAGAGGCATCATTCCCAATTCCTTTGCCCATATATTTGGTCACATTGCCAAGGCAGAGGGGGATACAAGGTAAACAGCTTCCCTTCCCTGCTGCTGTCTTTTGTCTGTCCATCTGTAGTAGGAGCCTGACCTCTACAGTGGTGACTAGAAGGGTAACTCTGGCCCTAGCTGAAGGTATTCCTACTCAGGTGGTTCTTGGCAGGGTAGCAAGATTGCATTGGGCTATCACTGCATTTTCTTTGCACTCTGCGATTGTGTTTGTTGGACTAAGAAAGCTACCCAACTGTTTGTCCTCAGGTTTCTAGTTCGTGTGTCTTACCTGGAAATTTATAACGAAGAAGTGCGGGACCTGCTGGGAAAAGACCAGACACAGCGGTTAGAGGTGAGCCTGCCCTTCTGAATGCGATTGCTTTAAACCCGTGAGCAATATTGTATTTTAAAGACCAGAGAAGCACTTGAAGGGAAGTGGGAGGTTGGGCTCCTCAGCTCGTGTACTGTTTCCTTTGACATACAGTAGCTGGGTAGCACTACTGACTCCTCTGAATGCTTTCCACTTGATCACTTGTTTAGTGAGAAACTGGCTGTTCTCTCTCAGTCAGTTTTGTTGCCTGCACTTCCTACCCTAAAAGCCCCTCGGTGGCCTTTCTAGGAATTGGAAACAGAGATTTGAAGTCACTCTTTGCCATGAGAGACCAGTAGAATATTGTCCTGCATGAGTCTGGATGCCTTAGCTGCTCGCATTCCGAGTTTTGGGGTGTCTTATGTGCAAACCAGAACCTGGAGGAGTAGATTTGAAATTTGTTATTTGGGATCCCCAAAGGATGCTCAGTCTAATTGTTTCTCTCTTAGGTTAAAGAGAGACCTGATGTGGGAGTTTATATCAAAGACCTTTCAGCTTATGTGGTAAACAATGCAGATGATATGGACAGAATCATGACTCTGGGCCACAAGAACCGTACGTAGCCTTGCTGTGTGCAGGTCTATAGCTGAGAACAAAGATCTGGTGATGAGACCACAGTAAGAGATCCCAGTCTTAATGCTGGAAAGATTGTTCAGTTGAGCAGAGATGAAAAAGGCTCTCTCCTCCCAAAGCCCTTTTGTGCAGGGGCAGGCAAAGAAGGCTTTGCCTGCCACATTGGCCATTGCCAGCGGGGGAAATGGCAAAGGGGAGGATGCGATGAGAGCAGTCAGCGTTGTCAGGACTAGCGTGTGTCTTGATCCTTTCCCTCTTCAGTTCTGATCAGGATGGGCAATAACTAGCACTGTGCTGTGAGTGGGAAGTGGTTTATGTTTTCTGGAAGACTTCTTAGTTAAGCTCAGATCTTTTATGACCTAAAGTCCTGACTACTGTTGCTCTTGGCAGGGATTGCTGTGTTCTCATTTCTCAAAATACAGCTGTTCTCAGGGATCAGCTGTGAATGGCTTTAGGCTACTGATCTCTGCAGTGTTAAAGAAACAGAAGAACTACTGCTCTTGGGATGGGAGTCTGTGGTTGATGTAGACCTAAAGCAGTTGTAACACTTCTGCTAGTCCAGATTGGAGATGTGTTGCAGCCTCAGTGCTCAACAACAGTTTGCTGCTGAATCTGAGCATCCCTCTTCTGTCTTATGGGAAACAGGGTTGGGTAAAGAGGCGGGGATAAGTCATCTTTGAGAGCAGGAAGAGTGTTAGAAGAGTGTGTGATTAACTCTGAAGATGACAGTGCTTTTTCTCCCTATTAAAAGGTTCTGTTGGTGCCACAAACATGAACGAGCACAGCTCCCGTTCGCATGCCATCTTCACCATCACTATCGAGTGCAGCGAGAAGGGGGTTGATGGAAACATGCACGTGCGCATGGGCAAACTGCATCTCGTCGATCTTGCGGTGAGTAGGACCCGTCAGGTCTGTTGTAACGTGTTGCTGCTCATTTATGCTCTGTTGAAGGTACAGTAAAGGGCATGCCCCATGTTCCACAGCTAAAGCCAGGGTTCTGTTTGACACTTGTCATCTATGAAGTATTCACTCAGGGCCTGAAATCCAGAGGTGTTCCAGGAAGAGTCTTTACAGTAGCTAGAGTCTGTCCCAGTATAAGGGCTCTCTTGCTTCCATAAATGAATCATTAAATGGATGAACTACTTTGGAAAGAGCTTTCTGGACGGAAGAGCTGGGACTTTGCAAGAGTTCTTGTGGATTTTCTAGAGTGTTGTGACCATGCAGTGCATCCCTTGCAAGTTCCCTCCCTCTGTTGCTCACTTTGAACCAATGTAATTGTGCTGGTAAAATGTCTTTAGCCCAAAATTTACACTGGAGTATATTTCCTCGGAGAAGATGCAGGAAAAGGGAGACTACAGGGATACAATGTCTGCATATTAATTTTATTTACATGTTGCATGTTTAGGTTACTCTATGAAACTCTTTAAACTAGTTCCAGTGTTATTTTTTTCTCCCTTGGTCTGCTGATGAGAAAGGCTGGAGATGGTGCTTAGCAGCTCCAGCTGAGGTGCCCTATAACTGCTGACTTTGTTCTCGTGACATAGCTGATCCTGTTAGGAGCAGGGAGAGATCTCAGAGGATCTGTAGTAACTCCTGCTGCTTCTTGTTCCTTTTCCAGGGTTCTGAAAGACAGGCAAAAACTGGAGCCACAGGGCAGCGACTGAAGGAAGCCACGAAGATCAACCTCTCTCTTTCCACACTGGGGAACGTTATCTCTGCGCTGGTGGATGGCAAGAGCACCCACGTGCCCTACCGTAACTCCAAACTTACACGGCTGCTTCAGGATTCTCTGGGGGGCAACTCCAAAACCATGATGGTAAGCTGGATGATGCCCTTTCCAGTGCCAGCTACTGAGCTGCATTTTTACAGGGACAGCATAATGACATTGCCATGAGAACAGCCTGCCATTTACCTCTTTACTTCAGAGTTGTTTACAGCTCAGAACTCCTGATGTGGGTTTTCTCTATATTTTCTCTTCTGTACAGGTGAAGTTTTACTCACAGGCAAGTGCACACATGTGCCACTGGGTTCGTAAAAGCTGTGCTTGGGTAGTCAAAAGCAGCTTTGGTGTAGAAACAGCAGGACAGCTTGGGCCAGAGTAGCAGTGTGAGATTGGCAGAGCTGGGGATGGATTCCTGAAGTTACTTGTCTGGGCTCTGACACTTCCTGTCCTCCAGTAACTTGGTTTTCTGTGTGTCCCAGTGTGCAAACATTGGACCAGCAGACTACAACTATGACGAGACTATCAGCACTCTGAGGTATGCAAACCGAGCCAAGAACATCAAGAACAAGGCCAGGATTAATGAAGACCCCAAGGATGCTTTGCTTCGCCAGTTTCAAAAAGAAATTGAAGAGCTTAAGAAAAAGCTGGAAGAAGGTGAGGTTCCCCTTCCTTCTGGGTTCCAGTGCTTGTTCTGTTTGGGTGTGAACATTCTCTGCTATTTGAAGATTTGACATGAGTTTGGTAGCTGGTGCAGGTTGGTGTCCTGTCTTTGTGCCACTGGGTTCCAGGAGCGGTGTCCCAAGGACAACAGGGTGCTCATGGTGGCCTGGCTTTGTCCTCTAGGTGGCACTTGGCACTCAGACAAGTGATGGCTTCTGGGCTGAGCTGTTATGCCTGGATTTGCCTGTGGAGCAGGAAGGGTTCTGGGCACGGTGTAGGGAATTAAAATGTACTGTAACACAAAGTCAAGTTTCCTGAAGCCTGGTAGCTTCATGGCCTTGTGACACTACTCATCCATCAACATCAAGGGAGCTTTCTGAACGGTGACCTTGGCACAACATCTCTCCGGAGAGGTGCCCACCGCACAGCTGGAGCAGTCACTCCAAACTTGCTGTTGGGAGTCTGGCCCAGACAGGAGCAGCAGGAAATGGCTGTTAGCTCCCTTCAGGGAGTGGGAACTGGGTGTAGGTGTTTCATCCCTGGTGAGCAGGAGGTGAATTCTTAAATTTTAGACTCTAAGCTACAGAACAAGCAGCCTCACGTTTGCTAATGTTACTGGCAGGGTGGGATGTTAAATGTTGGATCCTATTCAGTTTGCTTTCCAAACTCAGCCTGCAACATCTGAGCAGAGTGTTTGTAATGGCAGCAGTGATAAACATTTGTGAGACTGGATGTTTTTCTCCATTAACAGCCATCTAACTTGATGTTTACAAGTGTTTGAATAAGTAGCAAATCTGTGCACTTTGTTCATCTGACCCCAAGGCACAGGGTGACCGACCCTGCTATGAAAACTTTCTTGCTTAATGCTTCAGCAGTGCAAGGATGCTTTATTTCCAGTGGAAAGCACCTGCTTGAGCTTTGATGTATACAACCTGACCTCACAGCATTAAATGGCTTATCTTGATTTTTCCTTAAATTGCCTGAGCCATGGCAAGCTGTCTCTGTGCTCAGCAGTTAATGACTTCTGCAGGTGTTTGTAAGCTGCCATCGGACACTGCTGGGTTTGGATAAATGCTGCTGCCACAGTAACAAACTGGAAAAGCACACTCTTTTCTCTTCTAGGGGAAGAGATATCTGGTTCCGAGAGCAGTGATTCTGAAGAGGAGGATGAAGATGACGATGGGGAGATTGGAGAGGATGGGGAGAAACGGAAGAAACGGCGGGGTAAGGCAGTAGAGACTTCTGTCCGTGCCACCCATCTCCTCTTACCCAGGAGCTGGTGTCAGAAACTGTAGCTGGAGCCAGGTGGAGAAAAGTGGAGGTGTAGAGCTGCCCTACTGCCGCTGCAATTATCATGCCTCTCCTGGAAACGAAGCTGTTTGGTGCCATATCTGTAGATGGACAGTTCTGAACCCATGTAGCATCTGCTTCCACTTGGGTAGCTGTGCTTGTGGTGACATCTTCTTTTGTGGTGGCTCCCTGGAAGCCGCAAGGTGGCTGTGTATGGCTTGTGACTGGTGGTGTGGAACTTCCCCTGCTCACAGAGGTGGGAGGAAGAAGGCACCAAAGATCAGTGGTAGGCAGATGTGGGTTTTTATAACCATGGGAATGGTTGGAGGGGAATTTTGGCTGTGGTTTAGGGAAAGGATTCATCTGTCTTATGGATGTTCAGTAACTGACTCTTCTGGATGATGCTGATAAAGGAAAAACTTCACTTCTGGGTGTCTTTGTGCAAGCTGAAAAGCTGAATGGGAGTGGCACATCCCTTGTTTGGGAGCACTGTGGAAATCCCATGGTGAAGTTTTTGTCCTATACCAATGTTAAGCTTCTGCATAACATCTAACCCCAGGGGATGTTTCTCAACCTAGAACTGCAGGTCACTGTGTGCCATAGGATGCTATGGCTTCCAAGGAGCTTGCTATGCCCCTAGAACCTCTGCTATTTCTTCATGGGGAGTAGAGAAGTCAAGCACAGTGCTATATCTCAACTTCCAGCTTCTCTAGTAAACTAATTTTGACACTCAAACTGCCTTCCTGCCCTAATGCGCTCGCATTGGGTTAAAAATTCCTGTTAAAGAGGTCCTGCTTTAGATATACTCTCTTTGTTTTGGGATTTGTCCAAGTAGAGTCATAAATGACCTTTGTAACAACTGTTACTTCGTTTTTCACCTTTTGGTAATTTCTAGAAGCAAAAAGGTTGTCTGCTGTCTCCGTCAAGAAACCAGGTCCTGCCCAAATCTCCTCCCAAGAGGAGACCACCTTCAAAATGCTGCTTGAAAGGAGTAGAGGGCAAATAACTGTGACTCACTCAACTTCCAGACAAGCTCCTTTGAGTTCCTTAAGAGCGGGTGCTGCTCAGAAAACACACAATAACTGTCCCTGGGCAAGCTGGTCCTGCCTTCCAGAGGGAAAAGGGCCTGCTTCCATGTACATAAGGCTGGAAAGGACTCCTGGTCACTGAATCCTCTGCTACTGCAGATATCCACAGCCTTCTCCACTATGATCTGGTTTTCTGTGCTGTTGCTTGAATCAGGAGCTGCGTTGGCATGTTGGTTTAAGCTGTAGGCTGGTTAAGATGAAGTGTCTTTCTGAGCATGTGGTTTAGTGCTGGGAAATGGTGGCTTTGCGAGCTGAGTCTGGGAGGGATCTGAGCAAATGCTTCCTACTGGGAACCTGTGCCTTTTTAAACGAGGTTGCTGGCCCTTCTGGGTTTCTTTCCTTTAGAACTAACTTCCCATCTGCATGTTTCTTCCTCTCTGGGTTTTTCTGTGGGATGCATTTCTGTTTTCCAGGCAGTAGCAGCAGCAGTAGTTCAGACTCCACATGCTCTGTCATAGAGAAACCTCTGGATAAGTCCTTCACTAGTGAGTGGGAGCTCTTAAGTCCTTTAAGCTTTGGCCTTTCCATAACCTGCACACTTCATTTGGCAATGCTGCACTCCTCCCTGCTGTGTCTGTTGGAAAGATGAACCTGAACTTGTCACTCTGCTAAAGCATGCCTTTTCCTTTGCTGCTCCCACGCTTGAAACAGTTGGTCAATGTGCACATTGTTAGCCAGGTATGTGAGAGAGAATCGAGAAGTAATAGGTTAAAAAGAGCCAGTTGCAATTTCTGCATTAAACACTCCCTTTAAAATATTAGGGAAAAGTCTGAGCTAACTTCTTTTTTTAATAGGAGTTGCTACAATAGGAGTTTGTGAAAAGGACATTCAGACAGGTGAAATGGGTTGTGCTGTGTTATATTGGACTCTGTCTTCTCAAAATTAGTTTTGGAGACAATGAATGGACCAGCAACAGTCAAACAACACAAGGTTTATATTTGCAAAGAAAACATGGCAATAATACTTGGTTGGTTTGCTTTATTTTGACAGGCAATTTAAAAAAAAAATCCTCAGTGGTGGTAGGCATTTAACTGCCCCATTATGTTAAATTCTTGATCACTGGGGGAGTTATTTTGGAGGAATGAGGGATCTAGATTTTGATCTAGCAGTGAGGAAAATCTGAGCTGCTCCTGTTTGGAGAGAGGGCTCTGGGCCTTTAAAAACCCAGCAGTCAATTAGTGATGACTGAAGAAATAAATCGTATCTCAGGACTTACCTTGTAGGAACTTCACCCACTGTTGTGGCTATCCTGTGTCTGCTCTCTTTCCTCTGGAGTCTGTAAACTCTTGCTGTATAGTTTAATCACTAATTTATACCAATTACATTAGTGGAAAGCATAAGCTCAGAGAAAGTGTGTGAACAGGCTAAGAATCAAAACCTATGGGAGACCTTTGGTGGCTCGGACAATGGTAGGCTTGGGATCTGCTTACTTCAAACCTGCTCTCTCAAAGCTTGCTTGAAACCTGAGTATTTTATTTGGATGAGGACAGTTAATAGCAAACTGCTGATGTGGCAGTGGGTGGCTGAGTCCATCTCCTGTGCGTTTGGAAACAGGTCTGTGGTGGAAGTTGTGCTGGGTGGTCAGGAGCAGTGTGGTTCTCTGTGGTTTGGGATATTAACTGTCCTCAAGCGTGATGCTTTTGCATGTGGTGTCTTTCATTTATCCCTTTCCTGTCCTTCCTTTTTTTGCTGCTCTTGCTTGAATAACCAAAACTGGCTCTATACCTCTATGGAAGCATCAGTTACTGCAAATTAACTTACTAATACCCTGTGTAATTAAATGGAGAAATCTTGTGTTGAGACTCCCTGTGTGCAACTGTCATGTATCTTGCAAAGGATTGGCCTGAAAACTTGATTAAAACTTAGAACAAGTCTTCTGTATGCTAATATTTCACAGGCAACAGAATTGGCTTTCTTGGGGGCTGGGGGGAGCATCAAGTCTCTTATACAAGAAGAAATCCACTCTCTTTAATTGTTTCTTAGGGCATGATCTTTGCGGCAGGCTCCTAATGTTACGTTTAGATTCTGCATTGCATTGAATGGGCAGAAGAATGCAAGAGTGAGCTGGGGATTATCCTGGTTATGCAAAGCACTCTGAAGTACAGAAACTTTCTCTGCTTTAGCATAAAATCACGATGCATTAATGTTTGCTGTAATTTATTTTTGTTGTTAGTGATGATTATCCTATGTTTCCGACTCTAGGAACATGCGTGTAAAAATGTTGGTTCTGTTCTTTGTCCAGAATGATCAAAGCAATAATATATTTTCTTTCCTCCTCTTCTCATGCATATGCTGCCTCTCTGCGATTTGCTTTCTACTTCCTCCTAATGCAAGATCAAGCAGGTTGGTGTAACTGGTTTCCATTTCCATCTCCTTATAATATATTTGCAGGCCTTGTGAAGGGTCTTACAGCTTTCAGTTCACCTTTTTTCTTCAAAACTGAGAATATAGATGATGAGCTCTGTATATGATTTTCAGAAAGCTTCTTGCTCAGACTAATCAGTCTTACTCAGACTAATCAGAGTTTTTCCACTGTAGTCCAGAAATAAGCGCTTATTACCTGACTGCAAAGTTGAGCAGATGGAAATTAAGGCATTGTTTGCTGTAGTACAGAAGTCCTTACCTTGCCACAAAACTAATTCTCTTGTGTGTGGACAAACATGTATAGAGGGATGTATATGTGCACGCATGTTTATAAACACAGTGTGTTTTGTCTGCCTGCTAGAGGTCATATGTATATAAATAAAGCTAAAAGTCACAAAAACTGGAGGGAAGGAAAGCCTTTTCCTCAACTACTTCCTTCTGACCGTATGCATTATGTCACTGTGGAAAAACAGTGCCCTGACAGTCTTCTGTTTCTGGCTGGAGAGCAGCTCTGAGGAAAAAGACCTGGTGGACACCAGGATGCCCAAGAGCCAGCAATGTGCCCTTGTGGCCAGCAAGGCCAATGGCATCCTGGGGTGCATCAGGAAGAGTGTGACCAGCAGGTGGAGGGAGGTCATCCTCCCCCTCTGCCTTGCCCTGGGGAGGTCCCCTCTGGAGCACTGGTTCCAGTTCTGGGCCCCCCCAGTTTATGAAGGACAGGGAACTGCTGGGGAGGGTATAGCAGAGGGCTGCAAAGATGAGAGGCCTAGAACATCGCTCTTATGAGGAAAGGCTGAGGGACTCGGGTCTCTTTAGTTTGGAGGAGAGAAGACTGAGGGGGGGATCTGATCAATGCCTATAAATGCTTCAAGGGTGGGTGTCAGGAGGATGGGGCCAGTCTTAAAACAACAGCAGTAGTTGTATAGTGTTCCTTATCTGTAGGAACTGGTGACAATCGGTCAATGTTAAAATGGGATTGGAAAGACTGAATTGTACTCAGCTTAGAGCTGACATTAACTTATTTTTTTGTTAAATGCAGTTATTGAGTCTAAACTGGGAAGAATTGCTGTGATACAGAGGCTGTCTTACTTATCTGATTAGTTTGCCCTGTCTCTTCCAAAGGCAAAAAGAAAGTTTCCCCTGATAAGATGATAGAGATGCAAGCCAAGATTGAAGAGGAAAGAAAAGCTCTTGAAACTAAGCTGGACATGGAAGAAGAAGAAAGAAATAAAGCCAGAGCTGAACTGGAGAAGAGAGAAAAAGACTTGCTTAAAGCTCAGTGAGTACCTTGCTCTGAGCAGTGTGGGTAGTCATGTGGGTTTTTCCTTCCTTAATCTCCAACTCAGTTATGGATATATGGAGATGTGTGGTGAGGTGCCTGTCAAGCTCTGTGTAAATTGAACAGAGTTTTATAATTATTATCTCTTATTATTATCAAAGTGAAAAAGGAGCTTACTCTGCTTTCAGAATTTAGAGCAAATGGAAAAGACAAACGTTATTCTCTTGCCATTTCTTTTAACTTTATCTGGCTGTGCAAGATAGCCTAGAAATAGATGAATCCTCCAAACCCTGGAGATGTGTGAAGAGCAGCTCTGTACTGCTTGATCAGTTGGCAGAAGCTGTGCAAAGCCAGGTTTCCTGCAGCCCAGTGTCACGAGCGTGTCAAGTTGGGTGTAGGGGTTCTCCATCCTGGAGCTGAGCAGCGGCAGAGATCTCACTGGCCCCTGCAGATAGCACAGTCCTGCTGTCCAACAGCAGCCAGTGTTCCTGGTTTGCATCTCAGCTGCACTGACTTGATCTCTGCTCACTCCCAGTTCTGCAGCTGTCTGTGGGCACTGCTACCTCTGGGCATCAACGATGGGGTACCTTGGGGAGCCCAGTAATACCCCTGTGGACCTGCAGCCCCTCACAGAGGGGACTTGCAGCAGAAGAGACTTCTTCACTGACCTGGTTTTGCTTGTGAGACAGCGATGGGAGCTGGAGCTTGGGGGAACTCCCTGCATTCACTTGCACTGCCTCACCCCTGCTTAAACCCTTGGCAGGCAGACAAGTTTTTCCAGCCCTGTGAATGCTGTCTGGGCTGTAAAACTGAGCTGGACCTGCTGCTGCGTGAGCACTGTAGGATAGAAAGTTTTACCCTTACCTGTCTCTAGACAAGAGCACCAGTCCCTGTTGGAAAAACTGTCTGCGCTGGAGAAAAAGGTGATTGTGGGAGGAGTGGACCTGCTGGCAAAAGCTGAGGAGCAAGAGAAGCTGCTGGAAGAATCAAATATGGAACTGGAAGAACGAAGGAAGAGAGCGGAACAGCTTCGCAAGGAGCTTGAGGAGAAGGAGGTGGGGTTAAATGCTGTGGCTGTCTGAAAACAGCAGTGGCAGGACACGCTGTTGTGTGCCTTGGATGAAACGTGGATCTGCTCTGAAAGCACCACAGAAGTTGAGTGCTTTGGAGGCACCTGTAGGGCAGTGTCATTGCTGTGGGTCTGAGCCAGCCCTTGGCAAATGCTTTATTGTGTTCAAGTAGCTTCTCCTCTTGTTCACACTATTTGCAGACGGTTTCTGTGCTTGTATTAACGTGTGGATGTCTGTGCTAAATGTTGTGTGCAGCAAGAACGCCTGGACATCGAGGAGAAGTACACCAGCCTCCAGGAGGAAGCACAGGGGAAAACCAAGAAGCTGAAGAAAGTTTGGACCATGCTTATGGCTGCAAAATCAGAGGTTAGTGTCTGAAATGACAGGAAGGACTGTGGCTGGAAAGGGTAAGGCATCAGCTCAGTAACACTGCAAGAAGTGTCACGTGTTTAGAAATGTCTTTCTGTGCTGTCCATTTGGCTCATGCAATTCAAAAAGATCTAATTAAGCCTGGTGTCAGAGCTTCACAGGGGCATGTTGTAGACCTTTTCCCCAAGCCAGTCTTGTGAGACCCTGAGATATCCATAACTTCAAAGAAAAACACTGGATATTTCTGAAACAAAAGTTGTTTGCTGGCGGCTCGATCTCCTGCTTTTACCCGTCTGTCCTTCCTGCTTCTTGCCCTTGGTGTCTCTTCCTCAGTCACACTGCATTGATGTGTCCTGGGGCTGGTATCCAGAGTTCCTGCTTCATCAAAAGTGCATTTTGTCTTTGGGATCCGAGATTTTTTGCTTGAAATCTTGCCAGGGGTATAACTTATCTGCACGTTCTTCATCCGCTCTGAGCTGGTGCAGGGCTTGGGTTGGCACAAGGCCAGTTTTGGTTTTATGAAACTGAGAACTTAATGTTATTCTCAGCCATCTCTGAGCTGGAACATTTCAGATGGTTTATTCTTCAGAGATAAATATTCTAGTACTTCTAACCAGAGTTTGCTTTAGTTTCCCCAAGCCCTTATATAGGTGGAGGACTGTTGGGTTTTTTTTAGGCTGTTATCATGTCTGAAGCTAGCTCTGATGCCTCTCCAATGCCTGCTTTATCTTCAGATGGCAGATCTGCAACAAGAGCATCAGAGGGAGATTGAAGGATTACTAGAGAACATTCGGCAGCTGAGCAGGGAGCTTCGCCTTCAGATGCTCATCATAGACAACTTCATTCCTCAGGACTACCAGGTAAAGACAGCCTGAGGCTGGGACGTAGGCACGATGCACTGAACCCTCTGCCTTTACTTCTGTCTGATGAATGGCATGAGTTGCCACCTTTTCCCTTCGTGAGGGAGGAGTGAACTGATTGACACTTGGCTGCTGAGTTGGTGTGCCTTGTTTTCTGTGGGTGTAACTGGGCTGCATTCCTGGGTTTGTGCCATTATTTGGGTTGTTAAAGTGAGGTGATGTTAAAATAGGAAAAGATGCTTTTGTCCAGTGCCTCTTGTAACCTGGTGGTTTTCTGCTTGAAGTTCCACTGGGAGATGATCAGTTAAGGGGGTACATCCGGCTCCAAAACCAAAAACCGATGTGGATAACAAAGGCAGAGTGGTTTTGGTGTGTTACTTGGGGATTCTGGTAACTTTGGCTGCAATTCCATGATTCTGGGATCTGTTTTAGGGAAGTGGTGTGTAGTGTGTCGGGGGTTGTAAGCAGGGGGCTACACCAACCTCAGTTCTCTTACAACATGTTTTCCTAATAGTGAATACACCAGTTACATACATGTGACTAAATTGTTTTAAAAACTGTGTGCCCGTGCTCTGGGTCTGTTCAAAAGCTCTTTTTTTTTTTTTCCCCACTGTGCTTGAAGTTGTGCTTGCTGATGTCAGATTGTAATACAAACTAGAAAGACTGAACTTGGAATTCTTCAATTCCTGCTTTCTTTGTGACCCCAGTATCCAGAAAGCTCACGAGGAGCTTCAATGTGGTGCAGGCTGTTCAGTAGAAAATATAAAAGCTTTTTCCCTTAATCATGCATTATTTTTCCATATTGCAGTGTGTGGTTATTGCTATCCTGATGGCACTGCATAGTGGGAAACCCATGTTTTAGTTGGGAGCTCCAGTGGATACAATTTGGGAGTGGTATTTTTCTCTTCTGTAGCCTTCAGAGTATGAATGGGGGGTTTTGGAGATGAAATGCCTGTCCTGATGAAACAGCTTGGAATGGTCAAGACTGTTCTGAAGCAGCCTGCCCAGGCCTTTAGGGATGGATGTTTTGAAAAATGCATCCGGAGGGTAGAGTGTGTGAGTTACTGTTCTCCTTTATTTCTAGGAAATGATTGAAAACTACGTTCACTGGAATGAAGACATCGGTGAATGGCAGCTGGTGAGTGCCCGCCTGGCTCCTGGGGGAGCGAATGGGAGCACAGGCTTCTGAGGGCTTCAGTCAAGCCCAGAAGTAAATGGATGAAGCTGTAGTCAGCTTTACTGGGCACAGCAGACCTTTTACTAACAGGCTTTTCTTTCCTTAAGAAATGTGTTGCATATACAGGAAACAACATGAGGAAACAGACGCCGGTCCTGGATAAAAAAGAGAAAGATGTGAGTGACCCTTTACACTCGTGTATCAAACTGCACAGGTCTGAGCTCTGCTCCCCTGCACATTTACAGGGACACCATCCCGTTTCAGTTTGTGTCTTTTGGAGAGATGAGTCTTTTTGGTGTTACAAAAGCATCATTGATCAGTGTGTAAAAAGATCACAGAATCCCAGAATGACATGGGGTTGGAAGGGACCTCTGTAGATCATCCAGTCCAACCCCCTGCCAGAGCAGGGTCACCCAGAGCAGGTCCCACAGGAACGTGTCCAGGTGGAGTTTGAATGTCTCCAGAGAAGGAGACTCCCCCACCTCTCTGGGCAGCCTCTGCCAGGGCTCTGCCACCCTCACAGGGAAGAAGTTCTTCCTCATGTTTAGATGGAACTTCTCGTGTTCAATTTCACGCTCATTTCCTCTGTCCTGTCAAGGCTGTGGACAATAAAAATCAAAACATTTTGATGTTTTTGGTTTGGGGGGGGGTTGTTTCTTTGTTTTTTAGCCCTTTGAAGTGGACCTTTCCCACGTTTACCTTGCGTACACTGAAGAAAGCCTGAGGCAATCTCTGATGAAGCTGGAGAGGCCGAGGACTTCAAAAGGAAGATCCAGGCCCAAGACGGGTAGAAGGTGAAGAACTTTGGAGTATTTCTATGTAATGGGGGATTTACCCAAGGGAAGGTTTAAGTTTGTGCATGCAGACTTACTGTAAGTCTTCAAACACTTGCTTAACCAGAAGACAAAATGCTAAAATCCTGCACAGTATCAAGTTTACCGGTGCCAGGTGTGAGGGAACCAAGGTGAAAGCTCTTTCCTACGGTAAAACCTTGTCCAGTAAGACTTGTCTGGGAATGATTCTGATGCCCTTTTGCTGAATTCCCCTCTTGTGGCTTCTTAATTTATTTTCCTGTGTTGTGTGGTTCAGTTTAACATCTGAGGCATCTGCTGCTGTTACTGGAAAGTAACGTGCTGTTGTGGGAGGCTTCAGCAGGGGTTTTCTTGGCTATTTTTGTTTGGTGGAAGAGTAACACCTTGTAATTTTGACTTGAAATGTGGCTGGTCCCTGCCTTTCCTAGACAGCATAATGATGTGTGTGTGGTGTTATTTTTCCCTTTCCCCTCTCCAAACAGAAAACGTTCAGCAAAGCCAGGAGCCGTCATTGACTCTCTGCTGCAGTAGGTGTGACCTGTCAGAATTGCCGTAAAAAAAATAAATAGTAAAAATCAGTGAGTGTGTAAGACTTGCCCAGAATTTGGAATTCAAGAAATGGCACAGTTTGACATGGCTGTAAAATCCATGCCTTGCTGGTATGGAGCTTTATTTTAAAAAAGAAAATGTATTTTTCCTTAGTTGCCCATGTATTGTATGTTATATTAACATAATATTAAAGTGGTATATAAGATGGTTGTGAAATTCCATGTGTTTAAACGTGTTGTGCAGGGAAACTGTAGTTGGCAATCCTTGTTGAAGTGTATAGAAAATAAGGGTTCTAGATGTGTGTTTCAGTGCTCTAGACGTGTTCGCTCAAAACGGTTGATGAAACCCTTGCAATTTAAGGCTGGTAAATCTGATTTATGCCCCGCTTTGCACATACCCTGCGGCTTTCACTACTGTCCTCTGTTGCACTGATCTGTGTTTGAGTGTGGTTGCTGTGAACCTTTGAATTAAGAGCATCAAACCCTTTTATTTAAATACTCCTCGCTGTGGCTGTTGAACCTGACTGTGTTGTGGATCAAATACATGGCCCTTTCCCCTCCGTTTGCCCTACAAAGGACGTAGTTGGGCAGTGGAGACACGAGCTACAAAAGTCTGAGACTTCTGGGAGGGACCACACTCTGTTCAAGTGCAACAGAAAACAAGTGTGTTTCAGTAGTGCTTTTATTTTTGTCTCTTTGGTGTGATCTGCTGGCACTGTGGGGGGGGGAGGCCTTTAATGCAAAGTCAAAAAGAGAGTGCTTTTTCCCCCCCCTCCTTTTACAGCTGTGTTGCAACACTGCTTGGGGCTGATTTTTATGCTTCTGAGCTGGAATTCTTTTTAAAATACATGTGAATTGGTTTGTAACCTGAACAGTGGAGATGAATGAAGGGGAATGCTGTAGCACTGGGACTTGGCCTTTGGGACTGTGAGCCTTGTGGCTCCATTTTTCTCATCTCTGGCTACTGGGGCACCAGATGAGGGCTCTAAATTGAGGGTGGATTTAATTTTCCTATATTTAAACAGGCATGAATAGTCTTATTTTCCGAGAACAGTATCATCCCCTGAAATAGCTGATGCTGTTTGTGTTTCTGTGTAGACTGTTTCATCTCGGGTTTCTGGCTGTGCTCTGAGAGGAGAAAAATTCTGGTCTCTGACCATCGATTTGTGGTGGCTGCTCTTTTTCTTTGATATTTATGCTGCTAATAGACACATATCACTTTAATACATTGCTTTCGTGTCGCAGAGCAAATGCATCTCGTGTGTGCTTTGGAACTCCTGCTGGAGCACATCAGCTGCAGGCATTGGAGCAGTTCCCCTGCTGAGGTGGTGGTAATTAGCTGTAACTTCATCTAATCTTAGCATTACCTAGAGATTTAAAAAGCTGTGATTACTCATAGGAGAAAGCAAGTCCTTAAGCGTGACAGACAGAACAAGGCAGCTCCTTAGGTGTCCTGAGTTCTTGCCAGTAGCCACGATTGCTGTTACCAGAATGTTCTTGTGAAGTATTTAGAGGAGTTAAAAGCTGAGACACTGTTATTGCTGGATGTGACACTGTAACAGCTAAAACTGTCCCTGGGAGGGCATGTTCTGCTCTGGAGATCTAGTCAGTCCTACCCTGAGTGAGTGGTAAGCTTTTTCCCTGGTTTTTCTTAAATGTGGTTTTTTTTCAGGGTCATGACCTGGGAGAAAAACACGCTGCCCTCTGCTTTTTGGGGGGAGGGAGTGTCAGCTAAGTTCCTACAGGATACAAATGCAGACACTGGCATTTGTTTTCTCTGGTCTAGCATTTAAAGAATCAGAACTCAGAATTTTTGTCTGATCTAAGCTGTGGTTGGTTTTGCCCTGACCTTCCTTTGCTTGGAAGGGGTTGGGTTATCTCGTGGTAACACTTTTCATCAAACAAGACTGACTGAAAATGGCTTAAATGCTGTTTTGTCCTAGGCCTTGTGTTGGCTCTCAGTCTGAGCAGAGAGATGTGAGACTTTTGGCCTGTGCTCTTTCTCAGAACCAGGGATAACCTTTGCACTTCCCCTTGTGTTACATCTTATGCTAAGATTTGCTTGAGTGATCTGTTTTTAAGATGGTTTCTCCTGAACTGTGCTTTCAAAAAGGCTGTTGAAAATCCTTGGACCTGACAGACATCAGTGACTTAAAGATGCTACTGTCACCATGACACTGCACTTGGCATATTTAACACTTAACTCTGAAGGCATATGCTTTACAACTTCATGTTATGGGCCTGCTGCTGAAAACAGTGTCCTGTGTATTTAACTGAGCCTGGGAGCAGTGGAAACACGTAATAAATAATTGCTTGCACATCTCTTAATTGGCAGATTTGGAGAATCTGGTTGTAATCTCCTGTTACAGGGGCTGGAGAACAAAATATCTGCCTGTACAAGAGAACATCAATTGCAACACTGTCATGGTCCTTCTACTGGTTTGGCTTACCTTAGAACTGGTGTGTTGTGGTCCAGGTCTGGGAACTTCTCTTCTAAAACCAGGCAATCTGACTGGTTTTAAAGTCCTCTCTGTAGCCCTGGACAATCTGTGAAATGGGTCCATGGCACATTTGGATGAGAGTGGGCTTTGATTGTGTGGGTTTAAGAGCTTAATACAGCCATTCTCATCCCAGGTCAGTACCTGCTCTATGCTATTTATCAAAAAATCATATTACCATCAAATATATAGTGCTTACTCATCCTTGCCTCTCTTTCCCACCACTCCAGAACATTGTCCTTAACCAAGAGGTGTTTGACGCTTTTATGTTGTTTACTGTTGTGTAAATGAATTATTTCATATTTAACTTGTTCCCAATACTTTAAGTGGAGGGGGAAATGGTCCTTAGTGCCTTTCGCTGACTGACACTCTCTGCACACCTCCAGCTTTCACCTCTCAACAGTTCTGCTTCCCCAGCCCTGTGTGCAGGAAACCCTGCTCCTCGCTTGTATAATTTCTTCCTTATTTATTGGTTTTCTAACTGTTTATTTCTGATGACTCTTTGTTTTATGATTAAACTTTTATTCATTACACTGTATATATCAGTATTGTGTCCCCGGAGCATGTTCATACCATGAAATAAAACTCTTGATTCCTAGTTCCACCTCTCTCTCTGCATGTTTTTTGGTTTTGTGTTTGGTTGTTTTTTATTTCCAAATAACCTTATACTACACTGTCTTTCTGACTCAGTTGAGTCAGAAGGTGTGTAAGGAAGGGTGACTTAAGTAGTTGGTGTAACTCTGTGATACACAGCGTTTTCTGGAGAAAGCCCCAGGGCAGTGGGCAACAAACTCCTGTGGAAGAGTTGGATGAAGGGGACCCTTTGCAAGGCTCTGGAGAAGATCAGTGGGGTGAGGCCAGGATGCAGATGAGATGTGCCCTGAGGAGCTGGTGATGCCATTCTCTGCTGGGGCTGTCCCGAGCTGGGGGAAGAGGGGCTTTAACTGTCCTTGTGTCCCACCCTCTATTCCTGCAGCTGGTGTGGATTTCCCTGCACTAATTGGGAAGGCTCAGCTCTGTTTCCTTTGCTGTGTAAACCCTGTTGTGCTGTGGCTCTTCCTCTGGGAGAGGGATCAGGCTGCCCGTGCAGTAGGTGACAGTGGTTTTTGATTGTGGTCTGCTCCCTCTGCAGCTCCCCCGCCTGCTGTGACTCAGCTGATGCACGAACCGAACCCTGTGCAGTCCTGGGACTTTCCAAAGCCCTCTCCCACGCTGTGCCAAAGCGAGCTGCAGAATGGTAGACACCTAAATTACCTGCAGGGCTCCAGCCCCCTGCTGCGGGAGAGACTTTAACTGTCCCCTGGAGATCTGTCGCAGGCTGGAGCCATCCCTTCAACGGGGTGTTGGGCTCCCTCTTGCTGTTCCTTTCACTGCTCCTGCTGTGGGGCATCTCTGCTCCTGGGCCACAAAGGGGTGAGGCCATGTAGAACTGGTATCAATCCAGGCTATAAATACATGGTTATAGTATAAATATAGGCTATAAATAGGCCATAGAGCGAGGGAAGAAGTAAGGGCCTGCGTTAGTGAAGGGCTTCATCTCCCTCTTTTCAACCTTGGCACCCCCTTTTGGGTTCATGGCTCAGAAGCATCCCCTGTTTGTAGCCAGTTTTCTCCACTCTGAATTCTCTTGGGCCTTTTTCCTTGTAGCAAGACAAATCCTTCCTTTCAGCAGCTCTTGCCACCACCACCCTTGTGCCAGTGGACTCTGGTCACTGTAGCTCCATGTATTTCTTGGTTCAGTAGCTAAAAGTTCCTTCTGGCTTTGTGGCTCTAAAGCTCCAGTTCCACCAGGAACCTGTCCCTGCTCAGCTCTCTGTGCCCTGCCTTCCAGCCTCCTCCCAAACTTGTCCCTTTTCCTCACCGTGGGTAGAAAACACCCATCCTCTCTTCCCTGCCCTTTCCCTCTGTTGCCATCGCCCTGGTCCCCCTCACCCCCGGCCATGGTGCTGGGTCACAGCGGGGGTGTCCTCTTCTCCCTGGGGGTGATTGGGCACCCCTCAGGCCTCTCCCCTGTCCCACGCTCCAGCTGGCACCTTCAAGCTCCCAAACAGTTCAACAGCTCAACAGTTTCTGGCCAAGAAACACCTTATGCAACACCAGCAAACTTAGTCCAAAAATACATTTATTTAAAGAATTATTATAAATAATTTTTTTAAAATACAGTGTTAAAATAGTTTAAAAACAAATAAAAAATATGGTTTTTTTTCACTTCATCCTCTACTCTTTCACTAATTGTTGGAGGAATCTGTGTAAGTCCACCAGGAAGTGCTTCAGGGAGGTGGTGGTACCCGCTGCCACAGGACAGGGCGTCTGCCATGGGGACAAGAAGGGCTGTTAGGATGGAGGGATGGGGTTCTGCAGCCTGGTCCTGGCTGCTGGGGTGGGAGAGGAGGGGGAGAAAGCCAAAAATAAGAAAGCTGGAGGGTGTGGGAGGGCTGTGCTGTACCTTGTGGACTGTGCTTCTCCTCTGGACCACCTGGAGCAGGTTGAGGTAAACGCCCTCCAGCTGCTTGTGGCATCTCTGGCTTTCCAAGGCCACTGTGCTGGCTTTGCATAACATCTGCATGGTGTTGTCTTGCTGCAAAAAGATGGAAGTGGCTTTTGTTAGAAACTCTTTTGTAGTTAAAAACAGCAGAAATCATAGAATGTTCCAGGCTGGAAGGGATCTCTAGGATCATCTAGTCCCACCTCCCTGCAGTCAGCAGGGACACCCCCAACGAGGCATTTCTCTTCTAAATGCTCCATTCCCAGCCCCAGGGAGGAGTGTGGTGCCACCAGCCCCTGGTGAGACATCGTGGCAGAGTTTGTCACGGCAGTGGGCACCTGTGTGGTTGGAGCATCCTGTACACAGGGACCCTGCTCCCTGCGGGAACAAAGTGGGTTTGGGTGGGCAGGAACTCTATGGCAATGACAAAAGCCCCCTGGAAGAGGTTGTCTCCATCAGGTGCTCTGAGTAGGTAAAAGCCCTGTAGCAGCAACATGCAGAAGATGAGGAGCTACTAAATGAAGTGCTGGCACTAATGAGAAGAGGGTTCAGCTGTCCTTCCTGGGCGATGTTCCCTATGGTGCTGTGCTGGTCCAGCAGGCAGGATACTGGGATGGTCCTGGGGGACCATCAAATGAGCCCCCATCCCATCCCCAAGAGTACGGCTTTGTATGCAGGCGCTGGGTTGTGCAGCATCCTCTGAATCTCTTCTTGCTCTGGGGCCAGTCCCTGCACTAGGAGGGGTGTGGGGACACACACCCCCTCCCCGAGAGGATTGGACCCCCCAAAGGCTGCTCAGCCACCACCCCCCGGGGAGGCTGCTGTGCCCCTCGGGCACTGCGCACCCCCAGCAGCGCAGGGTGAGGGCATCGGCTTTCTGTGAAAACAGGAACTCCGGTGCCGGGGCGCTTGGCTTAGGCAGCAATTTACAGAGCAGAAATAGGCTTTATTATCCGCTATTAAATCTCCTGCGAACTGAAGAGCTTTCCCCCAGAGGAAGAGGGATAGTGTGTCAAACCCCAGTGCCAGATGCTGCGCGATAGGCGCGCGTGGGTGTCTGCGGGACGGTGACACACTGCTGCTCCAAGGCGAAGGAAGAAGTTCCTCTCGTCCTTTCTGAAAAGCTCCACAACCCCTCTAACCCTGCTCCAGCGCACCCTGCCCATTCCTGCCCACCCCTCTGACCTTCCCCTCACCCCTGGGGTGGCTGGGAGCTGCCGATGCTGCTCTGGCTGGAGGTGGAGGTGGCTTGGGAGGGTGATGGAGCAGGACCAGCCTGGCAGCCACCAGCATCCCTGCTCGGGGCTCATCATGGGCTTCTTGTTCCCATGTGGTGCCACACTGGGATGGGCAGGACTCCTGGGGCTCCACACCTTCCTCCAGGCTGCCCCATGCTCTCCTCTGGCTCCCTCATCCTCTCCCAGTGCCCGTCCCTGCCCGTAGCATCATTTCCCAACCAGGACCAGTTGCTTTTGAATCTCTCTTACCTTATCGCCTGCAAAAATATTTGTCACGTTCATCTTGTCACAGGAAACCTTTATGGAGACACAAAGGAGAGGAGCCATCAGAAACCGCTAACGCCCATCCATCCTGACGTGTACACGTCTGTCCCTCCATCTGTTCATCCGTCCCTCTGCCCTCGGCCCCCCCAGGGAGCACGGTGAACCCCACGCTCTGCCACGCCGCTGCTCGCTCAGCACCTTTCTTTGACTCAGCATCGCTTTTCTCCCGGCCACCGGTGAGACAATCTGTCCCTCCCATCAGCGGGGGAAGGCTGAGGTGTGGGAACCAGCCCTACCTCCATCTTCAGGAGCTCGCCCAGCAGCCAGATGCTCTCCTTCAGGAGGGTGGAGGTGCGGGGCAGCGCGGCCGTGTGGCCCTGGCAGACTGACAGTGCCAGGAAGGTGAGCAGGACGGGGACCGGGATGCTCATGGCCTGCTTGGACCCAAGCTCACCTCGTCTCACAGTTTCTGGATATTTTGGTGATCTATACCTGTGTGTGCTTTTCTGGAAGAACCATCTCAATTTATGGCTGTAAAATTGCTGAACCCGCAGGAAAAACTGATTTTTCCCTTATCTGCACTTTCCAAAGTTGCTCCTATCCAATTAGGACAACAGGTCTTTTTTGTAAAAGTCAAGATTTTCTTCTGATCTTGCATTACGTTTCAGCATAGGAAATTTCCACCGTAAGATAAGGGTGGTAAGAGACAGGTCACATATGAAAGAAAGTGTGTAAACTGCCCGGTTTGGGGATTCTGTGTTTCTCCGTATCCCAAGACTTTCTCTGCACCCTGAGGTGAGAGCGGAGCCCCCGGATCTGACCGCGCTCAGACAACGCAGCGTTGCCTTTTTTTTTCTTTCTTTTTTTTTTTTTTCTTCTCTATCTGTCCTGCAAGCTCTTCCATCTTGCCTTGCATTTGATTATCTCCAAATCATGCAAAGCATCCTTCATCTGCATACTATTTTCTATCTATGGTTATCTCAACCTGCACCGGGGAGAAACAGAAAGCGTGGCAGAGCCCTGCCTGGGCCCCCCGGGGACAAAACCCTCCTGGGCAGGAGTGGGGTTTATGGAGAGATGGGGACCCTCCTGGCCAAATGGGACCCCCCAGAATAATGTGTCCCTTCCCCGTGGCACCCTGTGGGGCTGTGGGTGAGGGACAGGGAGCTGGTGGCCCTGCGGTGTTGGTGTCGGCAGCGTGGGGAAAAATGTGGTTTTGTGACTCTGCTCCAGCAGCCGGTGTCTTGGGGAGCTGGAGGCTCAGGGATGGTGGAACAGATGGGCTTAGTGATGGTGGGCTCGGGGATGATGTGCTCAATGATGGGCTCAAGAGTGATTGGCTCAGAGATAATGGGCTCAGGGACGGGCTCTGGGACAGTGGGCTCAGGAATGATGGGCTCAATGGTAGGCTCAGAGGTGATGGGCTCAAGGACAGGCTCTGGGATGATGGGCTCAAGGACAGGCTCAATGGATGGGTTCAGGGATTCAGGGATGATGGATTCAGGGGCAGGCTCAAGGGATGGACTCAGTCATGGGGTCGGATGATGGGTTCTGGGATGGTGGACTCAGGGACAGGATCAAGCGATGGTCTCAGGGACGGGCTCAAAGATGGTCTCAGGGATGATGGGTTCTGGGATGGTGGACTCAAGGACAGGATCAAGGAATGGTCTCAGGGATGATGATGGGCTCTGGGATGGTGGACTCAAGGACAGGATCAAGGAATGGTCTCAGGGATGATGATGGGCTATGGGATGGTGGACTCAGGGACAGGACCAAGGAATGGTCTCAGGGATGGTGGGCTCAGGGATGATGGACTCAGGAGCAGGCTCAGGGGATGGGCTCAGGGATGCTGGGCTCAGGGATGGTGGGCTCAGTGACGGGCTCAGCGACAACGGGCTCTGCTGGCACCACCGACCAGCGCTGCCGCAGGAAATCACACTGAGAAATCCGCTGAGCTGGGAAACTTCGGAGTTTTGTAATAACTAATAGGTATTTTTCTCACTCAAACAGCAACTTGCTGTCAGATGCTTGATAAGAGTTTGCGAGCGCTCGATTAATCCAGGAGCAGCCAGACTGAGAGTAATTTTGTTTGTCTAATTACGAAATGCCCCAGATGAAGTTAAGTGCCACTGACTCAGAAAGACCTTTGCGAGGGATTTGCCAGCGGAGTGCTGCGCCGTTTCCTACCTGCACCGTGTGTGATGGAGAGCTGATAAGCCCCAGCTACAGGACTGCGCTGTCACGGTGGCCTCTGCTGAAGGTGGCCGTGGGGACGGGCTCCTCGCCAGGATGCCCATGGCCACCCCCCGGATCTGGGATGGGTGGTGGTGGGAGGCTCCCTGCCTAAAAGTGATGCTGGAGAAAGGGATGGAGGTGGTGATGCCAGTGGTTTCCCCAGTGATCAGGGTGAAAAGCTCTGCAGTTGGAGTAAAGGAAAATGCCAAATTAACAGAAAAATGTAAATTCTGAACCACTCGGGCTGAATCACGGTGGGAAACTGCATCACTGTGTGATGGGAAAGTCACCAGTAAAGGAAGAAATTTCCATGTCTTTTCCCGAGGGTGGGATGCAGCTGATGGCAGTGACAGCCCCATTGCTCACCAGGGGGATGGCTCCAACCCCAGCACCGTCCCTGTCTCTGCCCATGCGGGGCAGGAGAGTCATGTCTAGAGCCTTGGCATCACCTTTGTCCCATCCATCCTTCAGGAGATGACTGGGCTGCCTTTTTCCCTGCTGAAGGAAGGTGCTTGACTCAGAAACATGTCCTTGGTTTTTCTCCACTGCCATTCTGCCCTTCTCCCCATCACAGGAGGATCCTGCCCAGGCTCAGTGCCCAGGGCTCTGCTGAAAGCCACGGCCACTGGCTTGGCTTTCCCTCTCTTTCCTTAGCCCAAACTGGGGCGATTCCCAGACAGCCACTGGGAAAGGGCCAGGAGGGTTTGCTGGGTGTCACGTTCTGCCCAGGGGGGAATTGTGGCTGGCAGTGGGAGGGATGTGCTTCATTTTCATGCATTTCTGTTTCCTGGCCCTGCCTGGTGCTGGTGCAAATAATGCTGTGGTTTATCCAGAGCAAATCCAAAGGCTGCAGTTACTGCCCCATGGCATGCATTTATAGTGATTTTCTGCACTTCTAGTGATTTCCTGTATTTCTAGTAATTGCTATATTTCTAGCAATTTCCAGCAGCCAGGTTGCCCATTTATTCCCCCCCCCAAGTACCTGCCACTGCTGGCACCCGAGCGGGTGCTCATCCCATGAGCCAGCCCTGTCCCTTCCCTTGCCCATGGGCCGAATATGCCTTCCCCCACCTGCAGTGCCCCATTCAGCCCTGCCGCCTCCTCCGACCTCGATTGCACCCCAAAATACTCCCCCTTTTATCACATCCCAAGAACCTCTTCCCAAGCACCGACTCCCATCCCTGCTCCTCCAGTGCTTTCACCCCATGTTTTTCCTACACCACGAGCCAGGTGAGTCTTCATTGATGCCTTTTTCTTCTTGAAAATTTGCTCTGTGATGGCAGCCTGGCTAGATTTGCTGCATATTGCCATCCTCCACCCCCTGGCCCCAACCCAAATGCCATCCTTCCCCACTTGCTTCCCTTTGTACCAACTGAGCAAGGGGCCAGCATTCCCCCCTCCCCTGTCCCCGATGCTCTTCATTAACTGGTGAAGGTAAAAAGAGGGGAATGGACAACACAAAGCACTGATACCAAGAGCTCGTTATTCAGTAGTTTATTGCTTAAGCCCTGAGGCACTTTTATAACATCAGTGCAAAGTTGAAATGAAAAAAACAAACTTAAAATGAAGACATCGAAATACATGGTAATTTGAATATATTAACTCTGTTGTAATACAAATACTTTAAATAGAGGGAAGAACAATAAATTACAAATCAGCACACGTTCATTTGTTGTCATGGAAAGGCAATTAGGCAATAATAGTTCCCTAAGAGTGAGGTAGCAGTATTTTAAATAGGACTGTATACCACAGAACTACTCTTATATAAGTTAAAAATAAACCACCTGTTCTGAATATTGGCTTTTTCTTTTTGTTTTGGATCCCAAGCAAAGAAAAGCTTTCAACAGCTGGGACCCTTGTGGTCTTGACTCTTTAGATTACTCAGTATAAAAATAAGTTATTTAAATAAAACATATTAATAAATAAACTCCAGAAGTACGATGCCAATGAGCATCCATTAGATCCAAAATTTTCCTACAGACTCTCCTGGTCTTCACTATTAATAACTTAAAAGCCCACCAACAATATCAAAGGCACATGAAGCATGGGAATAGCTGTGGCTGGTGGGGCAGCAGCCCCCCCTCCTCATCGTCACTGGTTCCCCTCCTGCCTCTCCCTCTGGGATGCTGCATTTCCCCAGCTCTGCTCCCACCGGGCACCCGCGGGGACTCGTCCCCCTGAGCTGCTGTAGTAACTCATTAGCGAAAAATGCATCGTTTCAGCCTAGATTTTGATCTCTTTAGGAAGACGAGACAATTATGAAGAAGCCTCCCTTCATTAAGAGGAACAGGAAGCAGATAATTTGGTTTTGGTTTTGGTAGGCACTGCAGGAGGAGGTGAACGAATTAAAAGCTCAACCTCCTCGGCTGCTCGGTTCAGGAGTGATGCTCTTCTCCTCCTGGCTGGGCAAACCTTCCTGACAGCCTTCCTGTGGGTCGCATTCCTCCCAAGGGGTTCCATCCATCCATCCCAAGGGGCTGGATCCTTCCTGACGGGTTAGATCCTTCCTGGAGGGTTGGATCCTTCCCCGGGACGTGCATCCATCCTTCCAAAGGGTTGGATTCTTCCTGAGAGGTTGCATCCCCCCAAGGGCTTGCATTTCTCACAAGACGTTGGATCCATCCCTTCCGAGGGGTCAGATCCTTCCCAGGGAGTCACATCCATCCCTCCCAAGGGGGTTGCATCTATCCCAAGGGATTGGATCCTTCCAGAGGTGTCACATCCATCCCTCCCAAGGGGCTGGATCCCTCCCGAGGGGTCGCATCCCGCCTCATGCCGGCTGGAAGGGCCGCTGGGCTGCGAGGGAGCACTAACGGCAGCCTTGTCCAGAGGAGACTTCTCCTGCAGAGGTTGAGTCATGTCTAACACATGGCACTTGGATGGAAACCTCGGGAGATGCCAGGCACCTGCCGGGAAGGAGACATTTCCCACAGTGGGGACTCGCTGTTGGGATTGTGTTGGGCTAGAGAGGGCTGGGGCAGAGCTGAGGAAGTGCATGCAACGAGGAGCAAAATGAGAAAACAAAACAAACAACAAAAAAAACCCCACACCCTGGAAAACCTATTTTAAGAGCTACCAGCAGTAAGACCCCAGGGCTCGGGGCTGGCAGCAGTGGCCTGGGCCTGAGTGGGGTCCCTCTCAATGTGCCGCTGACTTGGCCAAGCGCCTGTACATCCCCTGGGTGAAGTTCCCCAGCTCCGGCAAGAAGTTGCGCAGGTAGATCTCGTTTTCATTGCTCAGGGAGCAGTTCTGGGGAAGGAAAAGTGTGAGTCCGTTAGAGCTGCCAGCTCAGGCGGTGGGTAGCCAGGCTGCCAGCCCGAGCCATTGCCTGTGTCTCCCATCTAAATATTTTGGCAATAATTCAGTCAGGAGTTGGGGGGATGGTGCCCCAGGAGGTTGGGAATTTGTCCTTTGCTCAGGACAAGCACCCGGTGCCCAGTGGTGTGACCCCCAGGGCCATTGGTCTGGGGTAGTGGGGACTTGGGGGAGACATTCAGGCTCCTCCCATGGGAAAAATGATGCTGCCAGAGCTGCGGTGCCCGTGTCTGGCCCCATGCACAGTGACAAACATCAGGTGGACTTATTCCTGTGGGAACATCTGGGGAGCCTGGATGGAAGTGGGGACGGTGATGTGGCAGCATGGGGGGCTTGGCCACCCAAGTGTGGGGGGATCAGAGAGGCTGCATTTCCTGCTTACCCTTTTGCCGTGCAGGCTCTGCAGGTTGAGGATGAAGGGCTCGTAGTCTTTCTTGCATCTGGTGACCTTGGTGAGGGCCGTGGCAGCCTGGCACAGCAGCTCCTGCTCCGACAGCTGGTGGGACACGGCGGGAGGAGAACGTTACTACAACCAAGCCATTGATTTAAGCTGATGCTGCTTATCAAGGTGTCCAGAGCCGGTAGGATATTTCAAAAAGACGCCTTAAACTGCTTTTGTTTTATGGCTGTGCCTTTGGGGACCCGGGATGGAGGGGACACAGAGTCACCAGAGGCAGGTCCTCGGGCGCAGGTGGCAGCGAGCCCTGTGCTCGCCCCCAGCGACTGGCACTCGAGCAGCTCTGACTGGGTGACTAATAAAGCTACCCCTGCTCCGTGGGCTGAGCACCGCGGCTGTGCCCGTGTTTATTACAAGCACAGTTTTCCCGCCTCTCTCTCTCCATCATCTCTTACCTTTCGATCCGTGAAGGACACCTGTGCCACCCGGGTGTCATTGCAGGGGACCTGGAGAGGCGACACAAGGGAGAGTCATTAGGAGACTGTCATTATGAGATCGTTATTAAGAGACCGTCATTATGAGACCGCCCCGGAAGAGCCACCATCTGTGCCCTCCCCTGGGAAGAGTCACCATGTCCCCATCCCTCTCTGTTGGGACACGTCTGGATGCACCCACCAAGGTCCGTCTTTCTGCCAACTGTTTCAAAACACGTTCCCAGGGAGATGGTCCCTGGGCTTCACAGCGCCCACAAGCAGTGGTTTGGGGAGGGCAGGAGGGTCCCTGGGTGCTCAGCAGATGCCATGGACCAGCACAGAGCAGTGACACCCTGGCAGCTCACACATTGCTGGCCCACCATGTCCCCATCACCTAGCTGCCATGGTCACCCCAACACAGCTCTGTGTGTTGGACAGGGAGGTTTGGGGGAGCCAGTCTTGTTCCTCAGTGTGTTTTTCTGCAGTGTCCCCAATGTCAGATGGAAAATCTCATCCTGCCCAACCCCAGCAGCCTTTTGTACCACCAAGTCCAGTGCTGAGCATCCAAAGTCTAGGTTGAAATAGCCTGGGGTGCCCAAAGCATCAAGGAACATCATCATCATCATCATCAATAGTGTTCCTCTGGTCTGTAAGCAAAGAAAGGAGGTGTAGCAGCATTTACCTGCACTCCTGAGTGGAGCTGTTGGATGCGGTGGGTGATCTCTGACAGCTTTATCTTGGGAGAGGTGGTCATCATCGGTCTGGAAGAAATGAGCTGGAGCAGGGAGAGGAGAGTGAGGGCAGCCTTCAGCCAGGGGAGCATCCTGTCACCACTTTCCGAGCGCTTCCCGTGTCGGTGGGACTGGCTGGCCAGGGCCTCTCTGCCTCGCTGCTTGGCAGAGCACCATTCTTATAGTCTCCATGGACTACCAAATATAGGTGTCTTCCTGTGCTGATCAGGCACGGCGGTGGGAAGTGCCACTCACCCCAAAGAAGGGCATTATGTAATGACGGTGAAGACTTTTCGCCCTTAACCAAGATTCTCTGCTATTCAGCTGCCGTGCAGATTTTAATCACCTAATTGATAGATGGGGAGATACAGGGATGAGAAGTTGAGAATTTCTCTTTGATGTCTGAGGGATCTATTTACTATCGAGTGTTTGTAACGTGCTGTGTTTAGAAAGCCATGAACCTGTGCACAACTTAGCCAAGGTGTGAGTGAAGCCAAGCCAGGACCTTACGTGTAGGGAAATACCTGCTGGAGCTTTTCTTCTTCTCTCACTGACGCAAAGGACCGTGGGGTTACGCAGAAGGACCGGCTCCGGGATGGATGTGGCTGGACCCCTGCTGGGCTCCCAGCTCCTGCCCTGGATGGCAATGCCTTCTGGGGGATGACATGGCCCCAGTGAGTGTCTGGTTGAATTTGGAGGCGTTTCCTCACCGAGTGCCGGGAGCCAGACCAGCTCCACCATCCAGGTGGGTCTGCCCCCAGGTGCTGCAGCTGCCTCTGCAACTTGGGCATCGGTCACCCTTGGGTTAGAAATCCAGGAGCTGAAGTGACACCAAAGCAGATACTTGCTTTTGCACTTGAATGCGCCCCTCTTCCACCCACTCAGGGTCCTGCCACCAGCTTGACACCCACCTACCCCAGGGATACCATCACAGGATGGGGATGGGAGCACCCCGGTGCCCAGTGCTGCTTTTCGGGGCACCCTGGCCACCTTTCCCTTTGACATGGAGGACCTCTCCTCCCACGTGGCCCACCGAGGGACATTCGTGGACCACAGTGACCTGCGCTGCAGCTTGGTCATTGCCAGTGGTGACAGCAACACTTCAGAGAAGGAAATGGTGTGCAGCTGCTGTCACAGAGGAACAGCCCAACACTGAGTCAGACAAAAAAAACCAAACATTCATGCCAAAAATTTTGGCCATCATGGCAAGCAGCTCCAGCAAGCTCAGGTAGCCAAAGTCAGATTTGAAAAGACAAGAAAAACCTCAAAACTTTTATCAAGATGTTAAACATCTGCAAAGAAACAAAAAAATTTGCTCTTGCATGTAAAGGAAGAAGTAGCTGAGGGGGTTTTCTGGCGTGTGGGTGTTTGGGTTTTAATTAGGACTTGCTCAGCTCTGCAGCACGTATCCCGCCCTGCAGGGACAGCTCCTGCAGTGCCCGGCTCAGCATGGCACCTTTCAGCCCCACAAGGTGCTGTGACCATGGGGGGCCATGATGTCCCACACTGTTCCACGCCATCCCACACCACCCCATGTCGTGCCACATGGTCCATTCCCATCCTACACCATCTCATGCCATCTCACACTCTCCTCCTCTGTGCCACACCATCACCATCCCAAGCTGTTCCCCCCCATCCCACCCCATGCTGTCCCACACCATCCCACACCATCTCACACAGTCCTACCTTGTCCCACACCATCACTGTCCCATGCCGTTCCACCCCGTCCCATGCCATTCCACACCATCCCATGCCATCCCATGCTGTCCCGCCTCATGCTGTCCCACACCATGCCATGGCATGTCACATTCTCCTACCCTGTCCCATGTCATCACCATCCCATGCTGTTCCACCCCATCCCATGCCATCCCACACCATTCATGCTGTCCCACACCCTCCCGTGCCATCCTGTGCTGACCCACACCATCCTATGCCATCCCACACTGTCCCATGCCACCCCATGCCATCCCACACTTGTCCCATGCCATCCCACGATGTCCCACATCGTCCTAGAGGACACCAGAAAACCAACAGGGACTCAGGGACTCAAACCACTGCATCCTTGAGGAGAAGAGCAGACACGAACTTGCTGTTATTTCCCACTGTGGCTGAACTGGGCTGTTAGTGGGAATTTTGTGTGTGTGGGGGGGTAAAAAAAATTGACTCACCAAAATGGCTCGTTTCTTCCCCAAAATCTTCACTGCTTTTCCCAAGTGCTGCTACAAGCACGAGCCAAGCACCGGATGGCTCCGCTCACGCCAACACCCAGCGCTGCCCCGGCTCCAGCAAACCCCATCCAGGGGAGCCCCAAACTTCACCTTTTACCTGGTCAGAGGCTTGAAAACAGTTGTAAATCGTTAAATTCGTTTAGAAAATGTAGAAACAATTAAACTGACACCATTTAAATGTTTATTTTTCAGTAAAGTCAAGGTCTTGCATAGCCTGAACTTCCCATTTCAAACCAGCCCCTTCCCATTTCACTCCGTTCTTTGGTTTTTGTGCGTATGGGAAGATCTAACACCACCACAGCAGGACTGGGTTGCACCACTCCAGTTCCATGCCTCATAATAGCCTGAAAAAAAATCGATTTTCCTGGAAATAAGTAAATAAATAAAAATGGTAATGATTCCTAATCATTGAATGTCCTGCAAAACTGAAAGGCTGGGTCAGAGCTGGAGGGGAGCCTGGAATTTTCCCACCGCAGGCACTGGGAGAAAGGTGCAGGAGCTGGTGTGTGTCCAGGGCAGTGTCCGTCTGTCCCAAAGCTCTGTGTCCCTGGGTCCTCTGAGCCCAGCTGCTGGTGTGGGATGCACCATGCCCCAGGTCCTGTGCCCTGGCATGGTGGTCCCGGGGGGAACGTGAGGCCATGGGGATGCTGTGGGTGGAGAGACCCCCTTGGCTGGGAACGCCCCGCATCAGCAGGCCTGGCACAGAGAACGTGTGTCACCTCCCCCAAAGGCAGATAAAAATCATTCCCCCAAACTATTGATAATGCTGAAGTGAACTCGATGATGGGAAAAGCTGACTTGTATTAATTTGGCTCGTGTGGGTGGAAAAACGATAGCTAGAACACAGAGCCTGGTTCTGAGAAATGGCATCCAGCCGGGGGCTTGGCTGAGAGAGGGGACGCCAGCCCCTGGGGAACGTCACTGCCCCGAAGGGCGACCGGAAGAGCTCCTCTGGGGTGTCTTTGGCTGCTCTGAGCACTAACCCCAGCAGTGGCTGTGACACAATAAGGGACATTTCTGCCTGTCCATCACCCCCAGGGGTGAGATGGGTGCTGCCGCCCGAGCTGCCCTTCCCAAAGGGACTTGGGGGGGAGGGGGGATGGTGCATGGGAATGGGACACCATGTCCCCCAGCCCGCTGCTGCCAGCCAGGGCAGGGGCGGGACCCCAAGAGTGTGAACCCAGCCTGCAGGAGGTCCCCTCCTCACAAAAAGAGCTGGTTTTGCTTCCAGCTGTGGCCAGAGGCAGAAAGCAGGGGGGGAATCTCAGGGTGTCCAGCAGCTGTGCCCACCCCACACTCGCACCCCCCGCTCTTGGTGCCTGATTTAAGCCACCCCACATCGATCCCCAAACAGTTCAGAAAAATTAGGTTAATTTTGGTTGTTGCAACTTCCCCCATTGGGCTCCTCTTGCCCCTATGATGTTCCATGCCCAAAGACATGGTGGAGGGCAGGGGGGTGGGGGGTGGTTACCTCTTTTTCTTTTTTTTTTTCCAGCAGCAAAGCCAAGGGTGGTTGCCCACAATGATCACACGCAAATGAAGAAGAGTGGGGCTGGCCTGGGGCCATGGCCACCACCGGCACGGGATGGCATCAGTGGGCACGGGTGAAATCAGTGGAAAGAAACCAATGGTCAGTGGCTAAGTCAGCTCACAGGGGCTACAGGTCCCTGCAGGAGTGTCCCCTTCTCTTCTCTGGTTCCACAGAAGGGGGAAGAGCGGGCCATAATTTTAGATGAGTTGGATTTGTGTGTTTCCAGTGAAATGGGCAGTAGCTTTGTCTCGGCACGGGGCTGTGGCAGTGGGAGGAGCAGGAGGTTTCCCCTCCCAGCTGCTTTTGGCATTGCCAGCTCCAGGTGGGGAGAGCAACCCCAGCATGGATGTGGTGCTGAGGGACATGGGTTAGCGGTGGGTTTGGTCAGTGTTGGACTCGATGACCTAAAAGGTCCCTTCCAACTGAGACCACTCCATGATTCTCCCGGGTGATTTCCTCCTCCCGCAGGTCCTGTCACACTCATCATTCCTCTTCCTGGCCATGCCACCTCCCACCTCCATGTCCCCCCCAGGGGGAGACTTTGTGGAGGGACAGGAGTGGATCAAACAATCAAGAAATAATGTCAGAACTCATGAGGTTGAGCAGATGCTATAACTGAGATGATATAAATACCCGTGGGTCTTCTATCATTTTTGAGGGCCTGATTTTTGGACAACCCAATACCCCTTCTCTTGTTTCCATGACTATTCCAGCTTTGCCTTCTGAGAAATCCTCATCCAGAAGCCCCAACACTTTTTTCCAGGCCCTTTGCTTGTGTGTGCTGCTCCCTTACTTTCAGAAGACGGCGGCGAAGTTAAAGAAAACACTTTATAACGTGAAAAAAATAAACCCTACCCAAATGTGGGTCACTGTCTTATGTCTAGCATCAGCACATGCAATATCTCTTGGATCAGCGGTTGAGTTTACAAACTGCGAGTGTTTCGGAGCCTGAGCTGGGAGGGCACCGCAGCCCAGTGCAGCTGGAGGGAAAGGTGAGCTACAGCTACACCCATTTCTTCTTTTTTTTTTTTTTTTGGGGGGAGGGGGTGGTTTGGTTTTTTTTTCCTGCCTAAATCGAATTACAGGGAGCAGGATGAAGCCATGAAGCCAGAGAAAGGAGAATTTGCAAATAGCATCACATTTCCTGAAGGCGTCATCTTGCAGCGAGTAGAGAGTGAGCGCTGGCTCCTGGTTAGTGGGGGGTGGGGTGGGAGGGCAGTAAACAAACTGTCATACTGAAAAAGATTAGAAAATGATATTTGGTGTGACATTTAAACGTTAACAAAGTTACAAGGAAGACATTAAACGATGCAGCTTTTGAAAGCATCGTCTATATTTATTGGTTTGGTTTGTGGCATTTATTTATAGATAATCACATCTGTTTGGGGTTTTGTTTTGGTTTTTCATTATTTTTAAGTTTTAGGGCATGGGGAAGCTTTTTGCCTAAAAATCCAAGTAAAAGAGGAAAAGTGGGCCTCCCCTGGTTCGAAACTTTATGGAACTTTTGGTGGTGGAAGCAGCAAATTGTGTGTTTCTGTCACTTCGTTACCTCAGGCAGGTCAGAAAGCAGTTTTGGTTTAAAAAAAAGAATAAATTAAAAAATTCATCTTCTCTGAGATTTTGCTCCCTTTGGGCCAAGCGCTGCTGTTGTAGGAGTCTGGAAGCAGAGAGCCCAGTATCGTAATACTGATGGAAGCATCAGAAATTCGACGTATTGGTTTCCCCCTGCTAATATAAATTCCACACAGAAAGAAGACTCTTCAGCCAGAGATGTCTTCAAGGACATTTTTTCTCCTAGTGAAAGTAGTCGCCACCTCGCTTACTGAGTGAGGATAAACTGAGAAGAAGGTGTTACTGAAGAAATAAATGACGTGGCACAGAGGTGGGAGGAAAGGCAGCCTCCATCTGCTGCAGATTCCTGGCTCCAAAAAGCATCCACCAGGTTCAAGGCTGGAGCCAGACCCAAATCCATTGGGAAGGGACTAATACCCAAGTGACCTTTCCCTGGGCTGCCGGCGCTTGCCTGGGAGGTACCTGGTGCTCCAGGAGGGGTGCTGGGTGCCTGCTTGGCTATGAAATCACCATCCTGGGCAACTGCCCGATTCTCAGCTCCTGAGCCCCCTGTGATCGCACCGAGAGTTCTGTCAAAGCGTTTAATATCATTTTTAGTTGTTACCACCTCCTGGGCTGCATCCCCAGCAGCGTGGCCACCAGAGTGAGCGGGGGGGATTCTGACCTTCCTTCTGCTCTGCTCTGGGGAGACACCCCCCACCCCATCGCCCTGCAGTGGCACCTCCAGCCCTGGGGTCACCAACAGCAGAGGGACAGGGACCTGTTGGAGCGGGGCCAGAGGAGGCCACAGAGATGCTGGGAGGGCTGGAGCCCCTCTGCTGTGGGGACAGGCTGAGAGAGTTGTAGGGTTCAGCCTGGAGAAGAGAAGGCTCCAGGGAGAGCTTAGAGCCCCTTCCAGTCCCTAAAGGGGCTCCAGGAAAGCTGGGGAGGGACTCTGGATCAGGGAGGGAAGCCATGGGATGAAGGGGAAGGGTTTGACCCTGAAAGAGGGGAGATGGAGCTGAGATGTGGGGAAGAACTTGTTTGGTGTGAGGGTGGTGAGAGCCTGGCCCAGGTTGCCCAGAGAAGCTGTGGCTGCCCCATCCCTGGAGGGGTTCAAGGCCAGGTTGTTTGGGGCTTGGAGCAACCTGGTGTGGTGGGAGGTGTCCCTGCCCAGGGCAGGGGGTGGCACTGGGGGGGGCTTTAAGTTCGCCTACGATTTTTGGTTCATAAATCATGGCATACCTGAGTGTTTGCCTGGGGCTGTGCCTTCCTTGGGAAGGAGTGTCCATGCATGGCTAGGTGACACATGGCTGCTGCAGAGCCGCTCGCCAGCACTGGGGTTTCTCTGCTGGAAATCCACCACAGCTCAACCAAAGTGGCAGAGACCCCATTTCTGCCCCACCATCACCTGCCAAATGAATTACCACAATAAATCCGTGCTTCTCTTACCTTGAAATGTCTCTGCTCCATGCTGTACTGTGGCCACTGTGAACTTTGCGTAGCATCACGCACAGCAGTAAGGGTGGCAACGCTTTGTCCCCCCAATATTCTGCTCCTCTCACCTCCCTCAGGCCTCCACCTGCAGGAGGAGGCAGGCGAGGAGGCCGGGACCGCAGGCAGGAAGCGGCAGTGGAGCAGGGATGCCCTTGACGTGGGGCTGGGGGCGGCTGACTGCGCCTGTCGGCAGCGGCGCTTCCTGTGGGTGCCGCGGGAGAGGTGGCGGTGAAGTTCCTCCACTGGTCCCTGCAGGGACCGCTGGTGTCCTCGCTCGCCACAAGGTGCCCACCAGCAGCAGATCATGGAAGTGCTCGAAGTTCCTCCTACACTTCATTCCCAAGAGCATTCTTTTTCTTTCGTTTTCCCAGCCCGTATCAAAACCATGGGGCTGGTGAAGTCTCCTTTCCACTCTGTTAACTACACATTATTCAGATTAAAGGTGTGAAAAAACCCAGTAATTACATGGATTACCCTTTGTCATTTTTATACTGACACTTGATATAGGAGATGCTTAATTTCCCACCACATTTTCTGTATTTTTTCCCAAATTCTGGCAAAAAGTTTTAACCCCCAGAGCATAAGTGTGAGGATAAACCTTGTAGGTGGGGAACAGATAAAGGCTGATTTTGGGCAAAAATGTGCTCAAACTCCTTTATGGAGGAATTGCAAACCATGGTTTGAACTTGGGTGAAAAAAAAAAAAGCCCAGAATTCTCAAAGGCTGGGGAGTTGCTTCTGAAGAGAATGTAATTCCTCATGAGCTGGGATGTGTGTGTCACGCTAAAACAAACAGGTAGTACAGGAAAATTTGAAAATTCAGAGTCTTTTTTTTCTTTTTTCTTCTTCAGTTGATAATATCTTTAAGAAAATTCCCCTTCAGGAAGTAGTACTAGAGTCAGTGAAGCTTCTTATTTAAAACTGCAAACGTAATGCATGTTAGTAGCATTTTCCTCTGCCTTCTCTTCCCTCCTCCCCCCAACCCCAGTCTGGTGTTAATTGGTTTTTCAGGGGGATTGGTGAAAGAGCGTAATTGCTAGGAAGTCCCATTCATTTGCTTATCTTTGAGTGGTTTCCTGATGACTGGGGCCGCTCTGACTCTAGTGACTTGCAGTTTCAGAAAATTCAGGTGGAAATAATCCTTAGTTCAAGTGATGATTACCCTTCACGGTGCCGACTGCCAAGTCCATGTAACGCTCTGGCCAGGCAGAAGAAGACCCAGATGAAGAATCAGACCAAGGCTACTGTCAGGCTTTGGGGTTTTTTTGGTGCAGACATTTGTCTAAACCTTTTAACGGGTGGTATCAGGGCTGGGATGATTTAAGGTGAGGGGCTCAGCAGAGCCCTGAACCACAGCAGTCACCATGGACAGGCAGGGCCACCCGTCACTGTCCCCTCGGGCCAAGGCCTTGGGGTGTGTACTGGGGCTGCCTCTGTCCATGGTCCTTAACTGTCTCCAGGCCCTGGTGACACCTGCCAGCGGTGCCCATACGACCCTGTCCTTACTCACTTTGTCCTGGGAAATTTGTGAAAAAAGGGATTCCTGTATCCTGAGGCGCGGGGAAGGCCACGTGCAACGTTCTCATGCTCATTCCCATATTTGCCAAAGACAAAGGTCCAGATGTTACTGAAATTAATGGTTTTTTCCATGGTGGTTTTAAAGATTCTTTTTCTGAAATTGAGCTTTGGTCACATGTTGTCCTGCTAAGGAGGAGGTTCAGATAATCACCCCTGTCTGACAGGATTTAAAAAGCTCCAAGTCCAACTCCTGCTTGTGTGCCTGTACCCAGAGTCCAAGGTAGACAAGGTGCCCCCTTACCTGGTTTTGAAGAAACAGAGACCCAGAAATCACATCTCCCAGGGCTCACATGGGTCCAGAGGTGGCAAGGCTTGGTGCTGAGGAACCCTGGTCTGACATCTCAGGACTTGGGAGGATCAGGTCCTCTGAGGAGTGACATCCCTGCTGGTTTTCTGTTGTCATTCTCAGTGTTAGGTTGCCCTTGGCCTGTGCTCTGCAGGGCCGTCAGGTGCTGCTGTATCAAGCAGAAGAGCTTCTGGAACAACTCTGCGTGGTGCAGGTGAAGCTCAGCTCAGCATTCACATAAATGAACTCTTTGAGTCATTTTTGTATCATTTTCACAGAACTTGATTGTACCTCATGGAGAATTAGAATATGACATAACTCTTATAACTGTCACCATCTTAATGCAGCAGAGGTAAATGACACCAAGCAAAGAGAACATGGTTAAAATATGCTTCTGTCTTCATCACCATCTTGAAGGTCCCTTCCAGCCTACACAATTCTGTTCTATGATTCCATCCATTTGCTCATTTATCTAGAAATGGGAATTTCCTTTATTCTGAAGAAAGTTGTTATACTTTGTGAAGATTCTGACTTTGAACAGCCGGAGTAACGTTACCTTGTAGAGAGAGTAGTAAAAGTTCTCCCTGAAGCCAAAGAACACCACAACTTTATTTTCACTTTTAAAGCTTAAAATACATCTAAAAGTTAACTGCTTTGTTGTATTCACTTAAATTCTTCCAAATCATGGGGATTCTTAAAGCCTGGCACAGAAACACATACAAAGATAACAAAGTTTAAAAGTCTAATAGTTTCAGACTGTAGCTAAGATTGTTACAAACCTTCAGCAGTATGATATGAAGGAACTTGATTTTCAGATGCCTCCATTTGAAGTTCAGCAGCCAAGCCAATAACGCGTAATTACGAGAAATTCTAATGAACATAGGAGCCCAGGGAGCTGACACTGCATTTGGTGATCTCGGAGCACTGGTCGATGTTCTTCCTTATCCTGTAGAACGTTTCCACATATTCAGAACGGCCCAGAAGTTCAACAAAATCTTCATCGTGAGTTATCACCAGAAGCTGGAAGTTACGCTGTTGTGAGCGGCTCTTTATTATCCTACACAGAGATATAACTTAGTGTAAGTTTCTCTAAACGCCTCTCTAGTTTTAGAGAACTTGTAAATACATAGTGCAAAAATACGTAACTATTGGTAATGAATGACATGAACTGTCAAGCAACCTAATGCTGATTGGCAACTCTTTATACTCACATAAATAAAGAAGTCCCAAAAGTATTTAAGAAGTATTTTTCCTCTTCCAGAAAAAGGATATGGAATCTAGAGCTACCCCTTTGTATGTTTATTTACAGGTGCCAACACAGAAATGTGAGCTTAAAATATACTTCACTTCTGCTGGTTACTCTTAACATTTGAAAAACATCCGTCTTTGAGCTTCAGAAGAAGAGAATCACTTACTCCACCAGGGCATGTGCAAGAGACTCGATGTTTTCTCGATCAAGATTGGTTGTGGGCTCATCTAGCGCCAGTATGCCACAGTTGAGACAGAATGTTTCTGCCAGAGCAAGACGAATAATGAGAGAAGCAAGCACCTAGGGAAAAAGAAAACAAAACACACCAAAAAAAAATATCTCACTTTTCAAAATGTTTATAGAGGAGCTAGGTGTAACATGCTATTTTAATGGCAGTACCAACCACAACTAAAGTTTACATAGCAGTACACTAACAGTGCACAAAATGACAACAATTAGTTACTGGAAAGCTATTTATATCTGCAAGTTTGAATTGAAAGATGCGTTCTACAAAGTACTGTTGGAAAAATATCAGAGAAGTCAAATACTGAAAATACAAGAGAGATTGGAAGTGAGGATTTCGATCTGAGGTAGAGACACTACGACACTGTCCCTGCATCACCCCCACGCTCTGTTCAAGGCCCACCCCACTGTGGCTGGGGATGGTGGAAATCACAAAAGCATGGAGTTGTCTGGGTTGGAAGGGACCTTTAAGATCGTCGAGTCCAACCACCAACCTAACTGATAAAAAAACATCACTAAACCATGTCTCTAAGCACTGTGTCAACCCACCTTTTAAATCCCTCCAGGGATGGTTCCTCAACTACTTCCCTGGGCAGCCCATTCCAAGGCTTAAGAACCCTTTCAGGTGCAACTTGAGGCCATTTCCTCTTGTCCCATCAGCTGTGACTTGGGAGCAGAGACAGACCTTCCCCCCCGCCTCAGCTACCCCCCCCTCTTTTCAGGGAGTTGTAGAGAGCAAGGTCTCCCCTCAGCCTCCTTCTCTCCAGGCTGAACACCCCCAGCTCCCTCAGCCTCTCCTCACAAGACTTGTGCTCCAGACCCCTCACCAGCTCCATTGCCCTTCTCTGGACCCGCTCCAGCCCCTCAAGGTCTTTTTTTTTTGTGGTGAGGGACCCAAAACTGGACACAGCCCTCAAGGTGGGGCCTCACCAGTGCCCAGTCCAGGGGGACGGTCACATTCCAAATCTGACTCACCACACTGTTTGTTCCTGATGGAGGCCAGGATGCTGTTGGCCTCCTTGCCCACCTGGGCACACTGCTGGTTCATGTTCATCCGCAGTCGACCAAGCCCCCCAGGTCCTTTTCTGCCAGGCAGCTCCAACCACTCTACCCCCAGCCTGTAGCGCTGCAGGGGGTTGGTGTGACCCAAGGGCAGGACCCTTGTTGAACCTATCACTGAGTTTGAATTATTGAACTCCCGACTACTTATTCAAACTGAAGACACTAGAATTTACCACCTGACACGTCAGTTTCATGTTAACAGGCCTAATACTATTAGATCTCCTGAACTAGTGAAAATTACAGAACACTGGATGGAAACTGCTGCCAAAAATATTTTCCAATTACCGCAGCTGCTGGCATCACAGTTGATGATCAAAGAATTCTCAGAATATAAGCTAAGAAACTGTGAACAAGTTTCACTCTCATTTACATAGGACTCTAGCGTTAACACCCTAGACTGCTTTAGGAGAGGAGACATTTTTGCCTGTGCTGCTGTTTTGTAAGAAGATTTGGATTTCCCCCCAACTCAGGATGGAATTTTCAGAACCCAATACACATCTACACTCAGGTGGGAATTAATTTGACAGCACTTTTTATCCTCATGCAACAATACAGTACTCATCTCACAAAATGTCCTTTAATGATTCTATTGCTGGAGGCACTTGAAAATATTGTGTCTCATTTTGCTCCATTCCTTGATTTCATTTTCTATGACTGTCTGTACCATCTGGTCACCGAAAAGGCCTGGCTGCCTATGAAACTCTGCTGGAGCAAGCAACACAGGGGGAACTGCTACCCTGGGGGTAAGGAAAGAGGCAGTTTGTTACTTCAGATAAAGGCAATTCTTCCTCAACACAAGAGAGACCTAAACTTGTTGCCATCAAAACCCTTTCAGCTACTGCAGAGGAAAGGAACCCAGAAAGCTCTGGCTCCCACCGCAGAAAAAGAACGACAGTGTGTCTCCCTCATACAACCAGTGTCCTCTGCATCTTGCAGAGAGCCTTAAATGTAATTTAAATATCAGGGAGAGCTCTCCAGATCTTCTATTTCCAGTGCAGCAGGCACAAAGGATGGGCAGAAAGTGTTCCAGCAGGGAAGAAGTAAGAGCAGCCCCAGCTGTGTTTTGGTCCCTTTCTGCTATCTCTGCATTTAGGAGGATTGCTTCTTCCGGTGGAAATGATTCATCTAAGGAAGAGACAGTTTCCTGCTGTAATACTGCAGGTAGCCTTGGTCGCCAAAGCTGCACAACCAATATGCCAAGTCAAGTGGCTAAAAGTATTATGGGTTTTTTTCTGTACCTCAGCTCTTTAAAAAAAAAAAATAATTAAAAGAAAAAATCAGTACAGATGGTGATTTTGGAGGCAGCTGAAGACGATTGGTTCTTTTCTCTTGCCGAGGAATATTTCAGATGCTCTGTCATAACATAACAGACAGGCGGAAACAACAAGATGCGAGAGAGGCTGTGATGAACCACTGATGACTGGCACTGCCAAGGCCAGTGTGGCATCAGCCCACTTGGCCAGGGTGTGCTATTCACGTACCGAGACATCTGAGCAGCCAGACTGCAGAGCTGATCCTGACACAGGCTGGACGAAACGCAACGCGTGAACGCATGGCATGGTATGGTGTTTGGTGACAGGAACTGAAAGGTTATATTCAGCACTAGGGGAGAGAAGCATAACTTGGAGAAAAAGAGGCCTTATCCTGCTTAGAAGTTGTGAAAAGAAGACCAAGGGCTGGCCCTCAAGAAGGAAAAAATATGGGAGCACGTCAATAGACTTAAAGCTATGGGAACCTTACTGGTAACCAGCAGGAGACTGGGAGGGTTAGAACTTGAGGAGAGAAGGAAGTTGAACCCCTCCCTCCTGCAGGGACTCAGACCAGTCCCCAACTCAAACAATGGATCTGGCAGCTCAGGGTCCAGATGTTCAGGATCGTACGTGCTGTCAGCAAAATTCAGATACAGCAAAGGAAAGAATTCTAAATTAGAGTTGGAGCCACCTGTTCTTCAGAACGTGTTACTACTCTCTTGTGTTCACCCGAGTCAGTTTTCAGAACCCTCTTTACTGCATACTTAAAACAAAATGCTCTTACCTTTTGCCCAGCACTACACCTTCCTCGCATATCCAGTGCTGTATCTCCCTTTATCATTACCACTCTGTAATTGTAACTTCTTCTTTTATCAGAGGCCGAGACGTTCTCATCTGCGTCAGAACGAATTTCTATATATTCAATATCTGAAAAGAGGAAGGAGACAGCTTTCACATTATCAAAAATCTTGAAAAGTATCATAGGATTAAAGAGAGTTGAGAGGCATAATATCCAGTAATCACAAGAATTCCATTCAGAACTCCCACTAATAGATACATCTTTGAAATTATTTTTTCCAAAATTGAAGAAATGAACTCGTGCAGTTCCCCTGTCTCAAGGAAACCTGAACTTTGGCAAACATCAGAAAGGGGAAACTACCTGTATTTATCCTGTAACTAACTACATTACCTGCAGTAAGAGGGAGATTATAGTGGTGAGCAACAGATGTAGCCTTTAGCACGGAAACAACTACTTTCAGATCCTGGATTTTCAGTGTTTCAAACAAACATTTTTCAGTGTGCTGTGCTCAGTGTCAAATGAATACATCTGGACAAAAAAATAAAAAGAACTAAAATACATACCTTGTCCTCTGTAGGTGCTTCGCCAAAGGTCACGAATTGTTTTGTTGATTTCCTCCATCTTCATGCTATGAAATGTCATTATTGCTCTGAAGAAGAACAACAAAAAAACCCCGTAAATTGTTGTAGGCGCAACAAAGGACCGCTATGGACTACAGGAGCTTTAGGGCAGGCAGCAGCTCCCTTTTCATCCCCTAAATACTTTTACTAAAAACGTAACAAACACCGGTTTCTTTTTGAATGCAGAAATATCTAAAGACTAACCACGCTCTGATGTGTAAATAAATCTGCTCTCACAAACAGCTCCATCAAGATGTAGGAGAGGCATGAAGACAAAAGGCTTTGCAGTCAGTCACTCAGGAGCGAGTTGACCTGAGTTTTTAAGGGATTTATAAATTCTGCGTGAGGTGTATTTTCAAGACTGACACCAAGACGACAAATCTGATGTTAAGCTTTCCAAAACAAGACCAGTGTTACTGGTACAGTCCCCCAGCCATGCAAATAACTGGGTTTCAGTAGGAAAGGAGTCTGTGAAGTTTCCTCAGAACCGAGAATTCTGTATCAAGAATATAATTACCCAAGCAGACATTATCACTAGGGCTACCTTTCTCTTCAGCAGCAAAAGTAGCATAAGATGTCATCAATAGTTTTCAATGTAATTTCCCTAGTTAATGTATCAACCTGACTTTAGTTCAGTAATAGAAGATTCCTTGTGAAAGCACTCAATAAAGGACAGGACGCTACATTTCTAACTTGGCTTTTTAAAGAAAAAGTGCTCTGTAATGAGAAAAAAGAATGTTTGCTCAATTTATGCCAATGTCCTCTTTGAAAAAAAAACACGGTGAAAATAAAACACACTTCTGTAAAGGATGTTTTGCATATGCTTTTGCTACCTCTTCCCTTACAGGAATGATTTCATAGAATGACAGAATCATTCAGGTTGGAAAACACCCTTGGGATCATCGAGTCCAACCATCCACCAGTTCTGGGCAAGACTGAAGTATCAACTCTAATAGGAATTGTTAAGACTGAAGAAAGAAGAAAGTGTGTTTGACTATTTATTAATTAAACCCAAGAAGGCATTCCTTATCAATATTTATCATCAACTTCTGAATATTCAAGTCAATAAAGATCAACTGACAGCACAGAATGTTGGTTTTCTCAGCTACAGATAGTTTTCAATCTCTGACCATTAACATTTGTCTCACTGATTTTTCAGATGATTACCAATAAGTGATGCTTATCTATTTTTCTTGAAATCACAAGACAGATTTCCTGTTTTGCCTTAAATAGAAACAATAGATGATTTGATACCATACAAAAAGATTCTGAATTCTAAAAGGGAAATTCTTGGAGTGCATTTCCATTTAAGCTGAAAAGAAAGAACGACACATGTTCTGAACAATTTAAATCTTCACAAAGTAAATTTTAGATTAACACGAAACATATTTATTTTACCATTAAAACTGCTTAAAACAGGGCTCTTCTAAACCCGTGTGTTTAATAACCTTTGAAACCAGTCTTCTCAACTTGGAAATTCTCAGCTATTTAGTTTCTCAACCATTATGCTGCACCTTCAACCACATTTTTGCTCTCCTGCATTTCCTAGCACTACTAGACCCTTTTTAATACAGGAGACCAAAATTCCATACTATATTCCAGACATGGGTGCATTGGGAATTCATACAGTGGCCAAAATGTTCCTTCTTTCTCGGCTTCGTTCCTAATATTCAATTTATCTTTCTGTCACCAAGCACCAGCTTCGTATTTCCTGAAACACATCCACTGACTCCAAGGTCCTTCCCCATCGTCCATCAAGTTGCAACACTCATTGCAATTCCATCACTGTAATTGAACATACAGGGGTTTTACTTTGTATTTGTTTACAAATTTTGAGATGCTATTTTTGGCCAGTCAGTCCAAGACTAGAATATGAGCTCCCAGAGGAAGCAGAAACCATCACAAAGTTTACTACGCTTTCCATCAAATGCGAGACACGCTGCTTCTGATCTTGCCTTCTCTAAGCACAAACCCACCCACGCTGGAAAAGGGGAAAAAACACCACTGTATTGTAATATTCTTTAATGAAAACACAATTGTTTACCTGAGAAGATGGTCATGGAGAAGAAGAAATCTACCTGGCACCTTAAGGTATGACCAGAAGATGCTAAAACATACTGCTACAGAAGTAAAAGTAGTGAGAGAGACTACTAATGAGAGATCTGGGTTAATAACGAAGGATTTAAACACAGATTTCACCTTTCCTAAACCTGTACTGTGGAGTTTATGTATTCTGAGAGAACATGTGAGACAGACTTTTAAGAAACACATTCTCCCACTGTGTATCTTGTAATACTTTCCTCAAAACCGAAAAACCCCCACAAAACCAAAAAACCCCACCCAAAATTCCAAGAAGAAAGGATAATCAACAGCAACTTTGGAAGACACACTTATAAAAGCTTCCTAAAAATGCCTTCAAGTGGGAAAAAAAAAAGAATAGGTTCAGAAGAACTGCCTACAGCTCCACTGGCTCTTCCAAATGTTTTCACAGGAAAATCACAGCTGAATGTGTTTATTGTCTGGACGTTCTCTAACCACCACAGGCAACACAGCAAAAGATCATTTCCCACCAAGAATTTGTCACAGAAAGCAGAGTTTGTGGTGTGTTGGGTTCACTCACTGTTAGCTCTCAGCTGGAATTGCTGCATTGCAAATTGGGAGTCCCAACACAGACAACAGTTACCTCAAAAAGGGTCCTACAGACAATCAGGAATAAAATGATACAGATCACTGGGCTTCCCTATGACTGTGTTAAACTCCAGTTGTTAGCATTAATGCATTTATTGTATGCACATTATATACAATAACCTACGGATTTCCTACATTCTGCCAGTCTCGTGCAGTTTTTAGTGTATTTCCTTAATTTACTCAAAAAGGTCTACCTGGCTATGTTACCCGATTTTATAAAGAGAAATAATTATCTGTCTCAAAGAACTATATCAATTTCCTATTGCTAAGTTACCCCCAGCAGTCTGAAGTTGAAAGCTGCTTTGGCACCAAGGTTATCAACAGTAAGAAAGCCTAAAACACTTAAGAATTACCCTCATAGGAGGATACTTACTTATCAAGAGCCTTGTAATAAAGATCCAGATCTTTGTTCGCCAGCTCTGTTGTTCTCATGATAATCATCATCTCCCTGTATTTTTCCTCTGCATCTTTGAACTGTGGCTCTCGAAGTTCCTTTTTAAAGCGAACAATCTCTTCCTCAAATCCACGCTGTCGGCCAAGTGCAACGTGATGGTTTCTTTTCAGAGATTCTATTTTCTCCTCTAAATGCTTTTGCTCACTGAAACCGTAATTGATACACAAGTCTTCTGTATTAAGTGTTTCACATTTTTTTAATCAGGGTTCTAATTTTGAGTTTATCTTAGAGAATAGCTCGTTATTTTGCATCTATAAAGTCTGTAACATGTAAAATTCTCGTACTAACGTCAGTGAAATTACAACACTGAAATAATTATTATTTTTTTTTGAGATTTTGCTAAGAACATATTCAAATCACTATTCTGAGTAGGAGAAGCAAGTTATCAAGTTTGAGTGCCAAAGCGCTGTAGGCAGAAACATATAAAACAATTTCATAGGTGGAATTAAATTAGGATACTGAGCACAATACGAAGAATTAATTGGGTAACCTCTAGAAAGCTAAATAAACAATTCACACTTAAGAACTAGCATAGGGCTAATTCCATTTCAAAAGTGTTTATTATCTAAGCAATTAATATTAGACTATTGAAATAAATATAAAGTTTGCTGCTGAGAGCTGCGTGAGCAGACTGAAGGTGAAAACTAAATACTCTTCTCCAGAGACAGGTATTATTTTTTAACATGTGGATTTAACTGTGGAAGTCACTACAAAAAATGGATGAGATTGGAACAGGTATATGCACATGTCCATGCCCTGGTTTCAGCTGGGATGGAGTTAATTTTCTTCCCAGTAGCTGCAGTGTTTCAGATGTGTATTTCTAGCTGGAAGCACTCTACAATTTCTCTGTCATTCTGGGGATATTATGCAAACCTGAGTTTGAATGAGGAAGAGTTCTACCTGAACAGAGAGAAAGGGGGGACAGGAAACACACTGAATATTACATTCAGATACTTGGTGAATTTTTGTGCAAAATGCATCACTCTGTTTTGAAGACACTTACACTTTTAACTGCGGGACTTGCATTTCTCCCATCTCCTTCAGAAGTTGTTTTATATTGTCTTCAACGTCTTTTAGGTCTTCGTTACGTTTCCTCAAAGTAAGATTGTCCTCTAACCACCTCTCCTGTATCTATCACCACAGAAAACAACAAGTGGTTTCAGTTTACTATTATATTATTATGATGATTGTTATTATTTCAATATATTGATTCTCATTTACAACGCATGAGTGCTGCAAAATCCTAAAACATGCTGCAAGCACAAAATAATTAACAACGGAAATTATGAGTGAGAACTTAACTTGTGCTAGAAATAGGGCATAATGGAAGTCAGCAGTATAAGTTCATACTTCAATCTCAAGTAATACCTACAGCTTTTATTGTCACAGGCAAACACAAGCATGATCCCGTGGGCAAATATTAAGCAATGTTTCAAACTGGGCAAAGAATTTAGGACGGGATTTAAGGAAGTCCCTTATCTCAGTTCTCCAAGTTAGACAGCAAGTGGTGGGGTAGAATGGGGAAAGACATCTTTCTTATAAAAAATGTAAACAGTATTTGAGATACCTACAGAAGAATGCAAAGCATGGGACAGAACTTGGAGTAATTAGCAACTTTTGGTACCTGCACCTGCAACTAGTTGCAGTAACCTGCAACTTTTGCTAGCTTCCTTCAGGAGGCAGGTACTCTCCACACAAAGATACTTTTGCAAATGCTGGCTACACCCCAACAGACTTAACCTTCTTGGAAATACCACAAAAAGATAGTTAAAGTTTTTTAAATTGCTTCTACTTTTGGATATACAAGAGGGTTTTTCAGCCTGATACACGTATAGCAGCTATTCTGACTACCAGCTGATTGAGTAAACCAGGAGACAAACTTTGCACCACTGTGGGCCTACCCAGACTTAAACCAAATCCAGAAATCATTTCATCTATGCAAAATATACTTTGCTGTAGAACAATACATCTACCTTTTGAGTGTCAATATCTTGTCGAATCGTTTCCATCTCTTTACTTATCTTGTCCTTCTGTTTCTCACAGGCAGCTAGCTGAGAATTTACTTCTTCAAGTTCAGACTCCTTTTGCTAAAGAAATAAAGCGGTATACGATTTCAACACGAGAGCACTAATGTCAACGTTTTATTGACTGGTTTTTAGGTTACCTTTTTATAGCCTTCTTTTCCTTGCTGAATATAGTTTTCGATTTCTTTCATGTACTTGTTTATATCCTTAACTTTCTCTTCTATGCTATTTATCTGCAGGGAAAATATTTCAAGTGAAATGCAGCGTTATGTTCGAGAACTGAAATGCTCTGTATCAAAGATTAGATGCTGGATAACACTATTGTATAAATACAATTATTTATCTTAAACCCCCAAGCTTTAGAAATTCAGACATTTTTTATTGCCATGAAAAAGTTTTCCAAAACAAGTGGGAAATGACTCATCTGTGCTTACACAAAAGGCCCCTTCACCTGAGAAAACAAGGATGGGTTCCAATTATCTCTGCTATTTCTCCTGGATCTATTGGGAACTGCTTTTAGTACCATTGGCCACTAAATATTGCCTGATGTTCCTAGAAGCCTTTTGATAACACTGCCAATGTTAATTACAACTGTGTTCATCTCCTGACTCGGTTATGTTCCTCTTTGTACCTAAAAGTTTCACCCACTTACAGCATTTGCTAAAGTCACTGCTGTTTCCTCAAGGCAAACTCAACACCGTGGCTTCCATCCATACCCGAAAAACAACACAGAATCCTATCTCCCAGCTACGCCAAAAGCAAACAGACCTTCTCTTGAGTTTCTTTGTTACTTGCAGTCCTTTTATTCACTAGATCCTCCTTCTCCTGCTGCAGCTTTTCTAAAGTCGTATCCAAAGGAAACACCTGTTCTTTTGCTTCCTGAAAAGTAGTTGGAGAAAGTCCTTTTTAGTCTCTCCTTCTGTTAAAGATCAACAATTTTTCAAGTGGCAAAAAAAAAAAGTCACGTGGTTACTACTACTTTTTTTTTGGGGGGGTGTTATAAGAAAAAAAAATATGTAAAAAAGTATTAAAAAGTTCTAGAAATCCCCAAAGACATGCGATAGCAAAACAAACATTTAAAAATACGTCTTATTTGCTAGGATTACAGACAAGGGTAAAGACAAGATTGGGGTTTTTTCCAGGACAAGAGAGCTAAGGGCTAACAATTTAAGAGCACTTCCTACCTTGATCTCTCTGCACAAGGACTGAACCTCGGTGGTTAATTCCACTGTTTGCTCCTCCAGTTGGCGCCGCCGCTGCACGCTGCTGGCGAGCTGCAGTTTCTCCCCTTTAAGCTCATTAACTGTACTCTTCAGCTGCTGAATCTGATTTTGCTGGTCTTGCTTGAGTTTTTGATTTAACTCAATTTTACCAGTAACTGAGGATGAAAACAAACACAGAGAGAGAGAGAGAGTCAATCTATTACTAAAAACATTCATTGTCTGACGAATATTTAACTCTAAATTAAGCCAGTATGACCCCCAAAAATTAAAACAACAAACTACTGGAATGCAGTTACTTCAGAATGTAAAATAAGGAGAGTTTATATTTTAATGGCAGCCAGTTTAGAACATTATTTTCAATATAAAAATGAGATACCAGTTTTTTATGACCTACCTGTATCCCACAAGTGTTTTTTCTCTTGTTTTTCGTGGCTTACTTGTAGAACAGTTCTACTTAAATCCACCCCTAGCAGCTTTGCCTCCTGCTGAGCAATTTTTCGTTCAACATCCCTAATGTCAGTCTGAAAGTATGAGGAAAAGATCTTTTATTATTGTATTAGCGTTTAACAACATGTGGTTTATCTTTGGCACACAAAAACAAGCCCGGGGCTTGCGGCAGACATGCCTCAAGACCTTCAAATTCATCCCCTCTGCTGGAGCAATGTCCCACCGTTAGCAGCAAGGTTAGGTCACAGCCTAGAGGCTGCTGGAAACTGGAATTCATAGGAAATCAGTTCTTGCTTGAAAAGTCTTAAAATCTCAGTGTTTGATCACATTGTTGAATAACTACATATTTAAATGCTAGCGAGTATCCTTTTATATATTAAAAGAAATTACCCAAGCACACCTGGTGCCTTTCCATTAGTGTTATATCCTGTAAACACGCCTTGGCCCCTTCCTCCTCAGACAGAGCTGTCTGCAAGAGCGACTCCTGTTCTTCTATCTCAGCCTTCAGGCCTGTTAAATTCCTGTTTGCATTCTGTATCCTGTTCCTCAAGTCTGGTATGTCCTTATCTTGGAGATCAACTACAGTTCGCCTGAAATAAAATACAAACCCATAAAATGTCCTTTGTCAAAAACGGCAGCGAGAATCCAAGGCATTCAAGACAAAATCTGTGATATGATTTAGTAAGACTAAATTTAGCCACAATAGCATTCCCTTAAGCTTGGCCATATTTAATTAAGCTTATGTTATATATCCAACTAAGGCAAAACACCCCTCATTTTAGACAGCTGAGATGAAAGGAACATGCAAACACTATCTTTTTTGTTTTTTAAAGTAATTACTGCAAGTGCTCAAGAGGGGGTCTAAATCCACTGCACAAGAGTGCCCTCTTGTGAAGGAAAGGTCTTCCCACGAACATGTATTCTTCAAATTCTCCAAACAACAGTCTGCAAATTTCTTGAGACAGAGGTTCTTCACCTACAGGCAGGAAACCTTAATACTCTTACCTTACATGCTGTTCACACGCTAAGAAAAAATGAAAACAGGACTCCCTCAAAATCTCTTTATGGCCAGTGTTATTTGTTTATGGTTTGGAAGGAAAAAAAGGTGAAGAGAAAAGGGAGGCAACAACAAAACAGCCCGTCTAGTATTTTCCTAGCTTTAAAAAATACAGATAAATTGAGCCAGGTAATTGGAAAGCACTGTAGGCACCCTTTCTGAATTCACTAAGATTAGTACACCTTTTATTATCTTTTAAATTTTAAAAAAAACCCAACAAAATAAAGAGCTTTTTTTTAAATAACTAAAGGAATAAATTCAGTCCAATCTAATACAGTTTATCAGTATCAGAGTGCATTCCTAAATGATGGAATTGCACACAACTGAACCTCAAGGAAACATAAGCGACTTTGGGAATCCACTATAAAATGCAGAGATGCCTTTTAGAACATCATAGTTCATACAAAACTGCCAGCAACAAAAACTACAGTTAAAGGAGATGCAAATCAAGATATGATTAAAGGGTGTTTAACATAGATTCAGTTCCCCTTCTGTCTACACAACTCCTATTTCAGCATTTTTAAGAAGCATATTTAAGGTGATGTTGTATGAAAACCTCTCAATAACAACAAAACTAGCCTGTCTATTTTAAATTATAATGACAAAACACTTGGGAATTGTGGAGGGACTTGTGCCTGTATAGTGTAAATTTTCAGTAGAAAAGTAAGTATATAAGCACTTTTTCTGCCTCCCTCTCACGAGAAAGCCCCGAAGGACCAGAAATACCAAAAATATAAAATAGTTTAATACTCAAGTTCAAATGAGCAAAGAACAAAAGATAGCAAAATATTTGCCAGTGATGAGATTTTTGAATGAACTAGCCTTAAAATAAAGCTTCTACATACGTTTACATATTTTTTTAATAATCAAAACCCCAAGCACTTGAAAAAAAACAGCTTGCCACAAGCTGGTTTACCTAAGGGGTTTAAGACTCATCATTTCATCACGTCTTTTCTCTTTTCTTTTAAGCTCGGTCTCTGTAGACTTCAGCTTGTCTGGAGCAAGACGCAGCTTCGACTGCAGGTCACTAATTACATCTTGCAGTTCAGCCTCTGTTTGAAACTCCCTTTGACAAACTGGACAACAGGCCTGGTTCTCCTCCGTCAGTTGTGTAATGAACTGGGAATACACCGCAGTGGCTCCAGCAAGCACAGCTGATTGGAAAAGAAACAAAAGACTTTATGTAAAAAAAAAACATAAATCCCATAATCAGAGATAAACTAGATAGCTATTTACCATAAAACGAGACAAAATTAAATTATAATCTGCAAAATCACAAAGATTGGAAACCGAAATAGCCTTAAGCGAACAGATTGCTCTACGTCACCTCCCAAAAACCTTGTCAAACTGAATTTCTCTACAAGCCTCTTCTCTTAAACCAAGCTCACCCCTCTGTAATCAACAGTGGAAGCCAGTCCCTCCTTCAGAAATGACTTTATTTTCAGGTAGTGCTATGCCCTGTGGCCAAACCCACGCCAAGGGCTGGATCAGCACTTGTCTTCACACCCGCCAGATCCAGGAGCCAAGCACTTCCTTCACGTTCTACACACAGAGCGAGCCAAAGCAGGTACTTCATTTACACTTAATTAAGAGAAATAACTGAAGGAATTAAAACAACTGATCCTGCTTAGGTATAAAAGAGAAAGAGTAGTAAAGATAAGGAAAATTTGTTCAAAACCAGTAAAGATTCAGTAATTGCCTTACGTCATTTTCTGCACTGTTTCTCCTGCACAAGCAATAGACAGTGTCAGAAGCTTCCTTTTAAAACAAGCTTTAGGGAAAAAACCGCAGCTATAAATGAACTTGCCTCGCTGTTTTGAACTTTTTTCAATTTCGTCTTGCAGTTTATTCAGATCACTGTCAAAATCTTGGCTTCCACAAACGTCAAAAATCTTGGCCTCGTGAAGGGACAATTGTGCTTGTTTTTTCTTCAGCTCATTACTGAAGTGAGTTTTATCACATTCTACTGATGCCAGTTGTTTGCTGAAACAGCAATGCATAAACTGTTACTACCAAAGAAAAAAAAAAAAAAGATTTCAAAATGTTCAAGCAAAACCAAAATGATGGGAAGTTAATGTGAAATCGATATTACAGAGCTGTTCTCCAGTTCTTCTTTAATGACTTTTCAGGAAACCTATAGTGTCGATTTTTTATTGATCTAACTGGAGCACAAAGTGTTTCATTTTCATTCTCCTTTGTTTTCTAGATGCTTAATAATGAGAAACTAATTTCTAATGACAAAGCCATACAAAACTTTCTAGAATAATATAGTATTTTTTTTACCCTGCTGCAATTATTGCTGATGAGATACTATAGAACCTCTTAAGGAAAGAGCATTAGCATCCAGAAGGATGCTGAACTAGAAAGTTATGGTCCGTATTTTCCAATTATGCAATATTCTTATATTAAAATCTTGAGGGGTTTGTTTTGGGGAAGTTTAATGTGTATCATTGCATAGTGTGCTGTTACTGACTCTTTCTAACAAGCTGTTTCATATAATCAGATGAAATCAGGATCAGGTAATCACACACAAACTGTGATACAGCCACTAACCCCCCTGTGACTTCTAAGGAAGTGAGAAGACCAGCAATTGCCCCCCCCCAAGAGCATTCTTTCAACTTGAATTAGTATAAACAGTTAAGGTTGTTCCAGAACAACAATATTTTGCTATCTGCTTTCAACTGCCTTGATGTACTACTGACGTTGTGGTTTTATTAACCAGCACAAACTATATCAGCTACATGTGACAAAAATTCTTCAGGATGCTTTTTTTTTTTTTTTTAATTTTGCAAACACCTAAATAAACAGCAACGGCTTAAAGTAACAAGTATGGTAAACATTAAACTTTCCAACATTTAAATTCGTAATTACAAAAATTCTTATGGAGGCATAATGAAGTAAATTAATACCTACTTAAGGTCAGCAAGATTACTCCTTGTCTGATTAACCTTTCTATTTTTGTTATAAAGCCAGTCTTCAAGTTGGTTTTTATTTGGAAAGTATCCCAGCAGCGATGTCAGTTCATCAGAATGTCTTGATTTCACTTTTCTAATCTGCTCTTCTTTCTCCGCCTGTGGAAATGAAGCATTTTCAATTAATTTTTTTTCAGATCCTCAAGTTTACGCCATTCAATGCATTTGTGGAGTTAAAGGCTTCTATGAAGTCAGAGAGAAGCTTTAGCTACGACTGTTGTTAAACACCTGAAAAATACACAAATCTTGAAGGGACTGTATTAATTTCTTGTCCCTCTGAGACAACGATAGAAAAATTACTTTGTCTTTCTTCAGCATGTCCATTTGGGTAATTGTCATGGTGTGTAGATTCAACTGTTCCATCTCTTGATCCAGCTTCCGAAGAGCTCTGTCCAGGTTTATTTTCTCATTTTGCAGAGTTTGTACTTCCAGTTCCAATGTTTCTACGTTGCTGTTCCTCTCAGCCTTCTCCAGCTCATGCTCCTAAACAAAAAAATAAAAGCCCACAAGACTTAAAATAGTTACACTCATCAATAATGTCCTAACTAAATGAAACAGAAGAAAGCTCTTGAACTGCCCAGCAGCAGTATCATTGGCTGTACAGGAATGACACGAGATTTTTAAAGAACACATGAAAAAGGAGAAAGGCTGAAATGTTGGCAGGGAAAAGCAAAGCAGATGCTGTTCTGAAACATATTACTGCCCCAACCTGCTCATGCCTTTACCACAAGCCATAACTGCATGATTTAGCTTCAGGAAGCTCACACATATTTAGATTGATTCGCTGTATTTTAGCATCTGCTGTACATTAAATTGGGAATTATCCCAGTGAGAAGGCCAAAAGAAACACTGTCAAGCACTGAATTCATGTATCACTAACAAACAAAATATTTGACTGTAAAGGCATAACCAGCTGGGACTAACAAGCACGTAAACTTCATAATACTGCACTGGGTAACACACTTATAATCACAGACAAGTTATATGGAAAAAACACAGGCAGTGTTAACACCTTAGTCCATACTTTTCTGGCCCAATAATTTAAGACTGATTAATCTTAGGGTACCATGTGCTGTGGCTGTTACCCTATTTTATACCTCACCAAGCAGAAGCAGCATAATCTATTCACACACTATAAAAACCAAAATAGTGACTAGTCCCACACCAGCTGAGTGGATAAAGCATAAAGAGGGTATTAAAAGGGCAAAAAGCAGCAGATGGAGTAAACACTAAGGGGCTTTTTGTTTGGGTGTTTTGGGGTTGTTTTTAGTGATAAAGCCCTAAGTTTTTACTTCAAACTTGTATAAATCTTTTCACTACATTAACTTACTGTCTTGACAAGCTCCTGATCCAGCTCCAGAATTCGGTCTGAAAACCCATCCAGCTGCTGAAGTTCAGATTTTACGTTCTTCAGCTCCGCTTGTTTCTTATTTTGAATGTCTGACTTCAGGTCAATGGTCCTTTCTAATCCAGTTTTCTTGTCCCTTATTTCATCTATCTGTTTTTGTTTCATCGCTTCTTTTCGTGCAAATTCTCTCTGAAAGAAAGTCGCCAATAATATACTTGTTATTTTTTTTATGGGAAAACAACACTTTAAAAGCACTTCTTCGCTCTACCTTGCAAATATTCACCACTTTTAACACAAGACATTGAAATACTTAGGTAACCAGAACCTGTCAAAAAATCTGCTGCTGAAATGTTTCAATAGGAAAATGCAGATGCATCATACGGGCAGTGTACTGCGAGAGCAACTCCATTTTGAAGGTGACTTCAACAAAAAGTTGCTTGTTTTCTAACCAGTTGCCAATTGTAATTCTTCCTCAGGCTTTTTAGCTTGTCATCAATCCACCTGCAAAACTGCCTGTTCGATAGCTTTGGCAATTCAGATTGCTTGATCATCACTCTTAGATCCAAAACTAATTTCCACGGAAAAATTCAGGCAACTCATAATAAAGAATTCTAGAAGAAACAAAACGGCCCCAGTTTCTCCCTTCAACATTCTTCCTCCAAGTGCCATGAAGACACATATGGATCCATAACACACTAATAACCAATACTAACTACACCATTAAACCAACAAAATCCTCACCATCAAATTATTTGCAGTTTCTGCATCTTTTTTCTGTCTCTCCTTCAACAACATGTGAAAATTGATGACGTGCCTTTCGCTGAAAGGTGCTCGCCCAAAACCCTCGAATTCCAGCTGTGCTGCCAACGCCTGGATTAGCGAGTCCCTCTTTGTGATGTGTTCCTGGTGACGATCTGCTTGCATTTGAAGACGACCTTCACAAAAGGAAAACGTGACACAAATCCTCAAAAACCGAGGCAGAAGGTACATCTGGGATTCAAAGACGGTTTGCAACAATTTTCTTAGTCTTTGCAAGAGAAGTATTTTTAAACTAGAGAAAAAGCGGTGGGGCACAGAACACAGAATACACTGGAATGCAATAAAAACAAGCGTTAGCTTGAGAGATTGCTACTTCAGGCAACTAAATTTTTATTAATTAAAGAATTTAAAGGAAAGCCTTTAAACACTAAAAATACTATTCTTCTAAACGAAGCTACCATATTTTATGCAGGCATATATTCTGTGCCTCAACTCCTACAGCTTTACTGAAATTCCTGTAGTCCATCCAATAGAGAATACACAACACATGAAAGAATATTACACTAAAGCCCAAGCCCTAGCCCTGACTAGTCTCCCGACCCACCTCAGGCACTGAGCGTGCTGAGCGTCCAGCTTTCATGTGTTTTCTTGGTTAAAATCACATCTTCCCCTAAAGAAAGTACCAACTCTGACAGTGAAAACAACTGCGTCGCAAACTGCTGGACTGAAGTTGTTCTACGCCACTATAACTTATCCATTTGAAATATTTGCATAAAAAATGGTCTATTTAAGAACAAAGGTACTATGTGTTGTCATTATACCTCAAACCAACAAGCGCACATTAGAAACTCCAGGTGAAGAACACCAAGACCTGTCCGGCTGTGAGATTCTCACATCATAATGTGCAGCTGAGCCCAAACTCATAAACACTTTAGGGGGGTTGTCCAGTTCAAATCCCTTCCATTCTTACCAGGTAGTTCCATTCCAGACCTTAATTGCATTAAAAAATAAATACAAAGTTACAGATGAAGTCTAAAAATACCTCGTTCAATAAGTAGTTCTGATTTCTCACTGTTAAATCTCTGGCATTCTTTAGCAGCTCTATCCAAGTCACGCTTACAGTCCAATAATCTCTTCTCCTTCTCCTTCACTATTTTCTGGTGGTTCTGGTATCTATCCCTTAGTTGTTCGTCTGTTCCTTGAAAAACCTGTATGCCAAGTACAATACAGAATCAAGTTAGCTTTTCAACTAAATTTATAAGCCAATAAATGATGTTTTAAAAAAAAAAAAGTACAGTTTTCACAATAACAGAATTCAAGAAGTAAGAGATAAAGACCTCCCATACACAATTTCTGTACTAAGACTGCGAAAAATTAAATATGCTACAAGCAAAACTGGAGTATCTGGTTTTCTTAGGCTGATGAAAAAAACGCATTTAAAATTTTACCACTATTTCCTTTTGTCAAGATAGTTTTCAATGCCTTGGCACAATCACAACAGATGATTGACAAATATCTATCTTATTTTGAAGGGGAGAGGGGAGAGGGGAGGAGAGGGTTTCCAGGGAGATGAGCAATATTAACATCAGGAGACATCCCATATTGGTCTGACAAGCGATCATCAACATACTGGGAGAGACACAGATGTCTCCAAGGTACACACAACAAGGCACTGCTACCAATAATTGTCACTTTTATGAGAACTTTTACCAGGTTTGCCTTCCTGGCAACCTAGTCTACAGCGGAGAGAAAAGTTACAAAAAGCAATTTAAACCAAATTACACAGAAAGCAATACAGCATTATTGAGCCATATTTGCAATATCTGATAATATTAAGTGAGCTATGAAAATGTTCTTCACCAATATCATGCATAATGAAATATATACTTAGTTCACTGGGGAGCAAAAGAGACAGAAAGAATGGGAGCGTGGAATTTGAAAGGCGACCTTTTCCATCTTCTGTTGCAAATCTTGATTGTCTTTCTCCATCTGCTTCCTCCTGCTCTCCAGGGCTTTTACATCGTTGTCCAGCCTCATGACTTTCATGAGATTCTGTTCAACTGCCGCCAGAGAAGTCTGCAAAGGAAAGAATGCTGTAAGTAAAATATCTCACCAGCTTACAAATGCCATAATCAATTGTTCTTTACAATATTGTTAGTCCAAGTGTAGAACTTTCAGATTTATAAAGTTTGGGTTTTTTTGGTTTTTTTTTAAATGGGGGGGTAAGTTTTAATTTAGTTGTTCTTTTAGTTAAAGTTTATAATAGTTTTAGTTACCAACTAAATTTGAGAAAGAGAGGTTTTAAAATAAGTTACAAAAACCCAAAAAACCCAATGCTGCTACAAGAATTTCACAAACTACGTTCCTAAACCTCCACTGACCGTTTGCAGACCAGACCGGCACCGGCCAGGTTTGCTGGGGAATGCTCCGTCCTGCTTCAGAGCCGAGGATTAGATAATGCAACATAAAAGTGGAAGAATTTAATCAAGGAAAATTTGTCCAGCTTGCACATCTTTCTGTGTTCTTTAGTACTTACGTACTGTTTCGTATTAAAAGTTTTAACGTAATCATCATGCAAATTACCTTCAGAGGATCAAGCTGATTCTCAATTGATTTTACGTTGTCCTTGGAAGCAGCCAGTTGAGCCTCTCTATTGCTGAGATGATCCTGGATTTCCTGCGCCTTCTCTTTATTCTGTTTCAGATATTTCAGTTCCGCCTGACACTCTTTCACTTTCGAGCTTTGTTTCAGTCGCACCTGACGGAGAGTTTCGAGTGCTTTAATATACCTTTAAAAAAAGACAAAGTTTCAGGTCCTATTGGCAATAGAGCAATACTGATGTATGAAATAATGCCTTAGACATTTTCATGAACACCTACATCATTAAAGACGACGTTTGCCTACGCAGTTTTTATTTAATTTTTAAAAAAAAGAAAGAGAAAAACCTTGTTGCTGAAAAGATCTCATCAAATTTTTGTTTCAGGGCTTTCCCTTCACTTAACGGCCAGTTGGATTCTTCTTGGTGACAGAAAATGACATTGTTAATCACCGATTTGGAAACGCCAAGGGCACTGATCATCTCTCGATCGATTTCTGCGCACTTGGAACTCAGGCTGACCTTCTCGCCATGCCTACAGAACACAGGTAAAGAAAACATACAAAGAAGTTACTGGCAAATTCTTTTAAAAGAATTAAACTGTATTTTTAACACTATAATCTCATTATAACGCACCTGCTCAAAAACTTAACGAGTAACAATTTTTAAGCATATAATTACCAACACATGCAATTAACACTGTCAGTGTTTAAGATTATTACACATTTTGAAAGTATGCAGAACCACCAGAGGGAGCAAAAACGGATCTTGAATGAAGTTAAGGGAACACACTCCTTAAATAGTGGAGATCAGAGTTAAAGACGGGCCAACAATGATCTGAAACCAAAAACTGTGCTAAAGGAAGTAAAGTCTACAGCCTCCACACAACACTGCTTTCAAATTTTGTTATTAATACGATTTTTGAAAAAAAATGCAAGCTAATAGATACAAATAGTTCTTAAAGTAGTGGCTATCAAATGTAGGGTTTTATTAACTGACAGATAAAAGCTATGCAGCTTCATCCAAGAGCACTGGTAGCCATTTCAAGGAATACATTACAAAGTTTTCTATTGTCTTATAAATAAAATTACACAAAATTCAAATGTATCTTTGTGAAAAAGTAGGAAAAAAAAACCCTTGAAAACTTACTTTGTTCTAGTAATGACTCCTTCAAGTGTTTTAAATTCTGTTTTCTTGCCTTTCTGGGTGCAGACCATGGATCGCTGGACAGCTACGAGCTCCCCATTTACATCTTGAAACTGCAGTCGAATCTGAGCTCTAACATCTGTTTCATTGGCAACCTTCAGTAGAAACAAAAACACTGAATAAGGGAAATTCTTCTCAACATTCAAATAAAGTAAACGCACATTAAATCTTTTACCTTTGGATCGTGAACAAATGAGCTTCCTTTGGTGCCAGGAGGAAAATCTCCAGTGGATATGTATTTAAGACATTCAATAATAGTCTAAGAAAACAGAAATACGTATATAGTTGTAATGGCAATTTAGAGTAAACAAGGTGGACTACAAGCAAAAACACAGTAACAGCCCAAATATTTAAGTGAGCTAAATATGTGAGGAGAGAGAAATAAGAAACAATATTTTATGAGCATCATGAGACTACGGTATCTTGCAAAATCATTTTTATCAGGATCTGGATCAATTTCCCAGGGAAAATACTAATCAGTGCTCTGCAAAAACCAGGCATGAAAGCAAATCTCTACTAATGCTAAACAACGCCACATTTACAGTAAACAGCAAGATTTTTGCAATATTATTAATACCTTTCTTTAGAGATCATTATTCATATTTTGAGGCCTTTCAGAGCTATTTACAGTTCAAAACCAAACACGTAGTAAGCCTTACCGTTTTTCCTGCACCATTTGGTCCCACCAAAATAGTTAATGGACTAAAAAAGGTGATAATTTGTTTGTCTTTATCCTCTATCCCAAAACTCCTCACTCCAAGGATACTCATTTTCTCAATCTTCGACATTTCTGCAGAACTTTTTCTCTTCCCAAGTCAGAAGTGTAAACGTTACAAACCCTGTAACATAAAGCTTCGTGAAAAAAAATCTAGATGGCAAAAATCACAGCCTACCTCGGAAAGCTGACAACACACCTATACAAGCACCAAATATTATGAACATCTTAAAAAACACAGTTTAGGCTCTTCAGTTGTGGCTCAAGGTACAGAACACAGAGAGGCAAAACTCTCATTGGCTTTAAACTGAAAAGCTAATCAACTCCAGGTTAAGAGAACTGCCGTACCATTTATCATTAAATCAAAAGCAATGGCCAAAAATAAGCCTTGAAGCGCATGAGAAACACGCTTCATCCCACACCACAGAAACTCACACAGACACTTTCAGGACGCCTCAAACGCAACAGAGGCCACAGAATTTTTTCCCCTTTAAAAACCCACTGTCCTACCGCAAAACTTTGAGCCCAGCTTCGCTCCTGCCCCGGTTTCCCACAGGGCCACGACCCAATTCCTAGGGGACACCCAGGATTACTTTAGTCATCACATGAGGGGGAAGGAAAAAGGCAGGAGGCCTTGGAGGCCTCAGGGACGAGCAGGGGCGAGGTAAACTGAGGAAGGCAACTCCTACCCCAAGGCCTGTTACTGACACATGGTAAAGATGTATATTCTAAGCGCACGAATAGGTATATTTTAGGTGTGNGGCGCTTCAGGGGAGGCCCAGCGGGGCTCGGCCCTGCCCGGCCACCTCTGCGGTTGGAGGCAGGCGGCAGCGGGGAACCGGGCGGGAAAGGGCATTTCCTGGAGAAACCCCGCCGCCGGGGCAGAGGTGGGCAGCGGGAGTTTCCCGCCCGGGAGCCCCGCGTATGCGGCGGGGGTGGACATTTTCCAGGGAGAGGCGATGGCGGCGGCACCGCCGCAGCGGAGGAGGCGGCGGCGGCCGCGGCCCTTCCCCTTTGCCCTCTAGCCGCTGTCCCTTCCC
>VXBJ01006839.1:238777-264346 GCA_013400055.1 Nycticryphes semicollaris
ACCGCGGCCTCCGCCACGCCCCGGCAGTGACGGGCCCCGCCCCCGGTGCCACCGCCCCCGCCAGCCCCGCAGACACCGGGAGGCCTGGCCGAGCCCACCGCTTCCGCTTGGTGCTCTGGCCGCCCTTCATCCTCCGGGCCGGGGGACCAAGGGGAAGAGTGGGCAACGATGGGGAAACCCTGCTCCAGCTCTTCCCTCGTGGCCCCTCTTCCTGTCCCCCGTTGCCCTTCTCCCCATCCTCATAGCCCTGGCCCCGCTCCCACCCCCCTCCATCCCTCTCCTCATCCCCATGACCCCTCTCCTCATCCTCTTCGCCACTCTCCCCATCACCATGGACCTTCTCATCCCCAACCTCTCCTGCCTGCCCCAGTGACACACAGTGATTTCCCCCCTTCCCTCCACTGAGGAGCCCTTAGCACTTAGATTAAAAACACAAAACAATTGCAATACGATACTTTCAGAGGTTTAATATTGTTTCCAGGCTGCTGCCCCAGCTCAGCGTCCCTGCAGAGCTGGTAGGGCAGCTATGGTGGTGGAAGACTCCAGCCCTCACCCCCAGAGCAGACAGATCGCCTGCTGAAAGACAAATCTCCCATCATCAGGAGGCAGCGATCATCCCACGACAAACTCCCTTTTTCTGACACATTAAGTGATGAACGGACCTGGGGTAATTAAGTTGCAGGGAGTGGGAGGCTGTACTGGCCAAGCCCCACTTTTTTTAAGGCAAATCTGTGCATTCCCACAGCAATCTGTCTTGGTGCTGCTGGCTCAGAAATCATATTTCCTATGTCGGCTTTAGTGTCCGCTCGTTCTGCCCATTACGTGCTGTGGAACCAGAGCCTGCCCAAGATCAATCACCAGCATTCAAAAGGGTGGCACGGCATCACCGGAGCTGCCACCACTGCCCAGCCGGCTGCGGCGATGCCAGTCCCGCTGGCGAGCGGTGTCTGCTCGAGTATTTCCAGCGACAGCGTGAGCCCTCAGGGCTGTGGGTGAGCCACGGTTCACCATGACGCTGCTGGAAGTGTGATGCATCCCTCTCTCGCAGCGAGAGATTAGAGTCAGGAAATGGTTTACGAGTCTGAGTTGTTAAGCGATCTGGTAATTCACCTTCCTTAGTGGGAAATCTAGAATACAAACTGCAGAAATTCCACACCAATCTCTGTGCTCGGTGTGGGAAAAGAATAAAGGATAGTCATATATATGACTGCAGGATTGCTCCATTTAGATTTAATTTGGGGGGAATTTTCCTTCAAATCCATATGAACAATAGGGAAGGAATGACTAGACTAAGTGGTATGAGGTATTTTTGAAGTTAACACCTTAACAGGGCTTAAAATAGTGTTGGGCGTAGGGAGAAGCACTGTTAGATGAGACGGGTGAGGACCCTGCCCAACGTTCTCCCAAAGAGGACAGCTTCTCTCACAGCTCCCTATTTTAGAAATTTAATACAGGTCATTGTGGTCATTCAAATACTGTTCTGATGCATCAAATATGAAACCCAGGCAGTAGGAACGTTTTACTCGATGGCACATAGGAACCTTGTCCACGTTTTACACCTGCCTACAAAAGTGGTTGGAAATAGAATATAAGCTGTTTGTAAAGAAAAGGTATTGTCTTCATTACCAATCCTGCTTTTTATTTGGTCATCATTTTCTGAAAATCTGTCTTGTGGACTGACAATTGTCACAAGCACAAAGGTGAAATTTGTTGGACTTACCGAAATGTGGAAATAAATTGGAGCAGCTTTTCACAATAAATACAAACAGCTTCTGTTGTTCCCCAGATGGCTCGATGGCAGCTGAGCAAAGCACCTTCTTGCTTCTCGGTAAGTGACTCCAGCAATTTCTGGAAAGAAACAAAAAACAATCTGGAAAGAAACCCAAAGAAAAAAACATTTTCCTGAATAAATTAGGAATTTATCCTTGATTAAATTAGGAAATAATCCGGTACGTATCTGAAAATGACATAACCAAAATTCCCAGCAGTTTTTGCTGCAAGAACCTTTGTTGCTTTCAGCGTTCACTAAGATGAGGAAGCACAAGTTCAAATCACTTTAAACTGTGTAGATTATTCCTTACTCAGCAGAACGTAAGGAAAGGGGAAGTCACCACTTTCCCTGACATATAAAAACTTCAGCTGCATCTGGTTAAGCTGTCGGCCATCGTCTGTCCTTTTCTATGTAGGAACTTTTTCTATGCAGGACTAACTGCAGGGACAGGCTGTGGCTGCAGATGCCATGAACATCCTCACCTCTTCCTGGCAGCCCCTGTCCAGGTGGGAACCATCTCAAGCTCACCTATACCTAACCTGGGCCAGCTGCTAAGCTTTCAGCCACCTCCAAAACTGATTCATAACTTTAGCAGCACATTTTAGTGCTTTCTGTGCTTCCTCTGTGATTGGAAACAGTGGCCTGTCTTGTATCGAGTGGACATCATGGTTAGGTAATCCATCAGCCTTAATACTTTCACATCTTTTCCAGATTAACCAATATATTATCGTTTGATACAGGGCTTTACATTTTTCTTTCCAAACTTCTTCTAAAGGTCAACACATCAGAACAGCCAACCTTCACTTATCCAAGTTGCTTTTGATGTGTAACTTAGTGCACCACTTTACAGAAAATTGGGGAAAAGCACATTTTATCACCTCCTGGTTCGAAAATGCAGTTCAGGTCTAAGCCAGATCTGGAAGAACACCACAGGCACCTGACTGCCTCCCCAGGAGCTGCTGACACAGCCAAATCATTTTGTCTTCACCTTGCTCTGCAGACCACCTCTTCACTTCAGATGCTGCTTTTCACTCGCTGCACTGCCTGTCTCACAGTAACTTATATCAGTATTTTTCCTTTGACTGCCCATCCTTCCTTGACACATTTTGTAACCCCTGTGATACCTTAATTTACCTGATTTTGGTGTTGGTTTTTTGTTTTAAATTCCTATGTACCATCAGTTCTGATTTCACTTTACAGGCTAAGTACAGAGTCAAAGTCTGATGGACAAGATATTTGCACAAGATATAAATGGCACCTTTATATATTGATCTCATTTGTTTCTGCTGCAGTTGGGTGAAGGGCGTCTTACTGGGAGACACTTATCCTATGCTGCCTTCATGCATTTTTTCCACTCTACTCCCACGTACCTACATTACTGCCGTAATGTCACAACTCCCTCTTTATTCAAATTCTGCAAGATTCATTGCTACTGTGACACAAGAACTACCGTGGATGATGGGCTGAAGTCTTCCATTCTTCAAAAGCGTGTGCAACTCGTTCCTCTCCCAAGTGACAGCTTGGTGGTATGTCACCAGAGGTGTCATCAGTTTGGGGCAAAACTTTTCATTGTTTCAGAAACGGCTAAGATATTGTTGGTGATTCAGATGCTGGTGACACCGTGGAAAGATTAGATTATTGGCCAATATACCAAGAATAAACATTTACTCCTTTAATTCTTGTTAAACGTAATAAAATCTATACTCTTAGCATATAATATAGACATGCTAATTTCCATACTAATAGTTTTTAATAAATGCTAATTTAGGTGGAAGAACGTAAGTATATGTTGTATTATTCCCCTCGTGCTCTTTCAGGATCCAAACATTTTCAGCTGAGGGGGCCTATGTGTCCCTTTGGATGTGCTGTGACAATAGGGTGCTCTATGGGCCTAGAATTAAAAGTTTTTTCAGGAGCTTTTCCAGTTAGGATCAAAAGAACCTTTCAAGAGCCCTTTTTATAACGTCTAGTTATAATTCTCTTGAGAATTTTAGGACAAGAATAGGCATTTTAATATTAAAAAAATATTTTAACGTTTAGTTTAACAACGTTTTTAACATGACTTAAACAGATCTGTTCATAAAATTATGTGTTAAGGAATTAATTATTTGACGTGCACAAGGTCCCCTTCATTTCTGTGACTCTCAAGCAGATAGCTATGGAAAACAAGATGACTCTTCTCACATCATTGAGTGATTTATCTGATTTTGCTGGAAAATTGTAACCTTTTAATGAGTGACTGTTACCCTCTCACAAGCGATTGACAGGCATCTGAAAGTAGGGTTTTAGCCGTTTACGTGCACTTCAGTGTTTGTCAGTACAGAGAGTTTTTCCACTAATGTTGAAGGACTTTGAATTCTGACCAGGTTTTTACTTGGTGCCAGGACTGCTAATTTCTGCCATTAATGCCTACCATGCTTATAAGATTCAGCAACTGCTATTTAAACCCATGCTTTCCCACCTATGTACTATATGCTGAATTTCACAGAGCAGTGAGGATGAAAGAGGAAGGCTAAAGAAGTCAAATTGGTTAAGTGGTTTGTGTATGTCTAAGAATTTGCTATTGTTATTTTTTACTATACCTAGAGCTGCAGTTTATGTTAGAAAATCCTGCTGAACAAAGGATGTCATATTAGTGAGTGGAATGTAAGAACTACTTAGGTTTCCAGATATCCATCTATCTGATTACGTGATGCAAAAGTAAGAATAGAACCACATGAAGATGGGTGGTATACAAGGAATACTCCTATTTCCTGTGATGAGTTTTTGATATCGTGTAAGAAAATGACATCTCTTATCTACAAAGGTGTTTTCCCCTTATTTGATGTCAGAGGGAAGGAAACCCCCAACCTGTCCCCACTGAGGCATCCCACAGTGCCTATAATAATTCACACTATGTTCTTGTGCCTTTTCCAAGACGAGAAAACTTTCCCTTCGATTTAATATTCAAGGTGTACATGGGTATATATAGGCAGCATGTGGTGATAAAAAAGCCATGAATCAAACACAGCTTTCCTGGAAGCAAGAATGCTGTTGCTCTATATCTCCTTATTGAGTTGCTGCTTCTCTGGCTCCATGGGCAGTGCAATAGAAGAATTTCAAATAAACTTCAAGGCTTTAGTGGATCTCGCAAGCAAGGAGGTGGGTCATTATCTTCTCTTCGTCATTTATCTACAGTTCTTTGGGTGGAAGTACAAACTCAAGTCTGGGCTAGTTTCAGCTCTCGTTTGCATGTCCTGTATTTTGTTTGTCAAACTCAAGTTGATGAAGCCACTGCGTGTCAACCTCTCCTCAGAAGCTGGCGCTGCAATTGTTTCCCCAAAGGAAGTTCAGAAATAGAAAACCTGATAAAGATGATATGTAGTTAGAGATGCTTAGCAATGTGGCAGTCACTTAGGAGATAAATACCTTTTAACACTCTCTTCTTATTTCAAATTTTAGATCTTTCTTCCAGTACCTGCCAGGAAATTTCAGGTAAGATTTTTAAAGCTTCTTTATTGCTGCTGCTTTTAATCATTTGGAGAAGAATGATGCTTTGTAGCTGATCTTGAGAGAAAGAGAGAGCCAGTCAACTAAAAGACTGAGTCTCACAAAAAAAAAAAAAAAGGGAAAATACATGCTAGTGGTATGTTCATGAGCAGTGGATTCAGTGAAGTTCTTCATGTGCCAAAAATGATGGAAATAAATAACCAATTTTGAGACCAGGGACTCTAAGACTTGGCTGTTCTCCTCCTGAAGGCAATCTCAGGAGCTCTCACAGAGGGTTTAACGCTGAGGCTGTTCTCAACGTTGCCATACGAGGAACAGACCCTGAACATGACTCGCTGTCCTTTAGAGCAGAAGGAGGTGTGTAGGGTTAGCACTGGAAACCAGGAAATGTTCTTACCTCTCGGCAAACAGCCGGGTTGAGACTTACAAAGCACGATGGAGTCCTTGTCTCCGAAGGAAGCAATTTGCAGACACGAGGAGTTATCGCACACAGACTTGCTGATCGGTGGTTTGCAGGCTGTGGTCTGCAGATTTCTCAGGCTCTGCGAACTGAGAAAAGGCTCACGAAACATTAACTAAGAACAGGCAGCCTGTTGTTGGGAAGAGGAAAAAAAAACCTGTTTTGAGTTTGCAGCTTCAGAGCAGGTGAGGAGCAGCACTTTATAGACCGAAGAGCATGGTGCTTTTGTCCTTTTCCACAGAGATGGTAGCTGTGATAGGCAATTAGCATTAATTAATCTCCTCGGGCTGCACTGTGTGGTTTTGATAAAAATGCAAGCCAAATGGATTTTAATCCTCTTTTACAAATCTTTTTCTCATTTTTCCTTTATAATGACTTTTTTTTTAAATTATATGCTTTTTCCTCTTCTGCTGTAGATTTTTATCAAATCCCAGAAACCACAGGGAAATACCCCTTTTCCCTAACTGTACAAAAATAGAGTAGACAATAGGTGATTTCCATTTCTGCTGTGCATACGCTTTGTTACTGAATCTACTCAAAGGTAAAATTCAACTAATTTGGTAGAATATAATTTTCCTGTTATTATTTTTTTAGTGCAGCCATGTTCCCTGCCAACTTGAAAGAACTGTAGAACGGTTGAAAGTTCACTTTAATAATGATCAAACGAGAACACATGTCTCTCGGATGAAGAAAAACATGGCCCGCATAATATCAACTTTAAATAAAGCCCAAATGGTAAGTTTCTCATCAGTTATTTACAGGGATTTAACAGATATAAAAGTGAAATTACTGTGAATGGACTGCTCCTTTGTTTCCAAAACATACAAAATTAAGTAACTCATCATCCTGGTCAACTAAAGCCAATAGCAGAATTTGGATACCACCTCCATACACTCTCAGTTTCACACTGTTGAGGCTTACGCCTGACACACAATAATGGTTTTATAGAAAATACTTACCTGAAATTTATAGATTCTGAATAGAAGTTACAGTTTTCTAAATAACTCATCACCCTTAGATGAATCCTGGACTTATCATTAGCCAGGAGGTTGATAAGAAAAGGCCCTAAGCTGTATCTCAGTGAGCAAAGTCAGCCAGGACAAAGTAGTCCTGATCCCTAAAACTCTTCTCTCCTTTCACCCATGAAGATCTCCCTCTCCTTCTGATTAAATATTGCCTTGAGCAACCACTGGCAGCTCCGCAGCAACACACTCTTCTTATTCTCTCTCTTATTATCATTATTACCTGTTATTGTTATTATTATTCTAGAAACCTAAGGAGGGTTCCTGCACGATGATGGAGGTGACCCTACAGAGCGCCCTGAAACGCTACCAACGTTTCTTCCAAAAGCTGCACGAGAATTGCTAGAAGGGATGTGGGGACCCAGCGCATCGGAAACATCTTTTACCCAACACTAGAGCCGGTCCTGAGGGAATACTGCAAAGCTGCCAGGGAGCGACAGCACAACCTGAATGTGTTATAGTGTGTTAGCAAATATTTATGTCTTATTGCAGGTGTTCACGTATTTATTTAACTTATAGACAGCTTTTGTATTTTTTCCAGAGTCTTAATGCCCCAAGTGATAATGAATAAAAAACCACACGCCTTAAAATCATTATGTCTGGTGTGTGTTTTGTGCACTAAAATAATCAGAGTACATGTCAAGGCTTGAATAAGTGGGTGAAATGGAAAAAGTACAGCTCAGAAGGCATATCCACTAATGTGCTTTCCTGCAAACATTTATGAAATTGGCAGAATCTTTATTTCCTAAAGACGTAAGAAAAAAAAAAACAAACCCTGACAAAAGGCTATATTTTAAATAGTGGCATAATTAAGTCTGAAGTCAGAGCATTTTTCTGAAATTCTGCAAAATAAGTACAGTACACCTGCGTGATACACGTTGTTTGTTTAAAAATACAAAGTTTTATTTAATATACTAAGGATTGCCTTAACCTGTAGTTTCCATGAAGTGAAGACCGCCTTCGTGAGTTACTTTTCCCAAATTAAGATATTACATTTCCCCAGAACTGAAGTGTCAGGGGAAAATGACACTCAACCTACGGAAAGCATATATTGGTTTCCAACTGAAAGGGGGTGGACTCACCGAACGGGCCTTTAGGGCATGAGCTACTTTGAGGACCTGCCCAATTAGGCATTGGCCAAGTTTTAATTCAAAGGTACTTGGCACAGATGTCTTTGAGAAACCACAGACCCTCGCCAATGAAGTGAAGCCACATTGGTAAGGAATTGAGAATAATTATAGCTGAGGAACCACCAGGGTGGGGAAAGATTGTGGCAGATAGACAAGACATGAGAAGTAAAGAAATGACAGGGTGGAGCACAGCAAGGTGATGCCTATCATGGTGATGGAGAAAAGCCAGGATGAAACCAGGCACTGTTATTAGCAGGGTGACAGGGGGTAGTCTGTTGGGTTGCAAAACTAATAAACCTTAGCAAATAAATCAGTGTCAAAGAGGAAAGGCAAAGTATGTGGTCCCACGAGCCAGTGGCTACACCATTAGTCACTGATGGAGGTTTAGCAAGAACAGGCAATAGCAAAAGATTGAATTTTGGAAGAACTAAACATGAAAAGGTGCCTCTCCAGACAGTGCCTCTCTGAGCCAGCCCATCCTCAGAGATGTGATCAGCCAGGAATCCTGGCCTGTACAGAGGAGGTGTTAACTACCTGAACAACAGCTTGCACATGCATGTTTAGATGATGCACGGCTGCCAAAATTGAGGCAATACTGGACAGTATCAGGTTTTCTTTTATTTCATGATTCATTCCAGCTTTTCACATAAAACTGAAAAATACTCCTCCACTGAAGTGATGCAAGGTGTGGAGTAACTCTCCTTTGAACCCAGGCTGAGAGAGCTGAGGTTGTTCATCCTGGAGAAGAGAAGGCTCCAGGGAGACCTTAGAGCAGCCTTCCAGTGTCTGAAGGGGCTACAGGAGAAGTGGGAAGGACTCTGTCAGTGAGTGTAGTGATAGGACAAGAGGTAATGGTTTTAAATTGAAAGAGGGGAGGTGTAGACGAGATGTGGGGAAGAACTTGTTTGGGGTGAGGATGGTGAGAGCCTGGCCCAGGTTGCCCAGAGAAGCTGTGGCTGCCCCATCCCTAGAGGGGTTCAAGACCAAGTTGTTTGGGGCTTGGAGCAACCTGGTGTGGTGGGAGGTGTCCCTGCCCAGGGCAGGGGGTGGCACTGGATGGTCTTTATGGTCCCTTCCAACCCAAACCATTCTGTGATTCTATGAAATAGCAGCAAATTATACCACAATTTTTTGCAAAAATATTCTTAATAATAATAAAAAAAATAACCTAACCCAGCCCCTTTCCCTTTGCTATTACTGCTGAAAAAACCCCTTTCCTTCCAAACCAGGCTAAAACACGAAATTGCCAGTGGTGACACCATGTACCCATGGGTGGGGAGGATACTGCTCACTCAGGCCAAGCTGAACCTGACAAGGCAAGCACAGACAAATACAACTAATGGCTTAAACCACACCAGACCTTAATTAACTGATTAAGCAGAAGAGTTCTCTAGTTACACCATATTTTAATGCGATTCTGCATAAGCTCAGCCCACACCAGGGCAGGCTCCTCCTGGAGAGCGTGGTATTGGAACTGAAACCCCATGATAAAAATCAGAAAACAAAGAAACAAGAAGCTACAAAACAAATATAGTGAATTGTTTAAGCTGAAAGAACTACAATCACAGGTTTCTGAGCTCCTACTAGTTTCATTCTCTGGCTGAGGAAGCCAAAGGATTTTAGGGAGCAGAAGAGATGTTAAAGCTGCCCGAAGGAAGTGCTGGGGTATGAAAAGGTGAGCACCCCCACAGCTGCTCCTCTGCCTCATCACTTCAAGGGGTTACAGGACAACAGCATGGAAAGGACATGGACCCATTGGAACATATCCAGTGGATGGCCATGAAGGTGATCAGAGGGCTAGAGCACCATCTCTATGAAACCAGGCTGAGAGCTGGCATTGTTCAGCCTGGGGAAGAGAAGGCTCCAGGGAGAGCTTAGAGCAGCCTTCCAGTGTCTGAAGGGGCTACAGGAGAGCTGGAGAGGAACTCTTTGTCAGGAAGTGTAGTGACAGGACAAGGAGTAATGGCTTTAAATTGGAAGAGGGGAGATTGAGATGAGATACCAGAAAGAAATTCTTTGGTGTGAGGGTGGTGAGAGCCTGGCCCAGGTGGCCCAGAGAAGCTGTGGCTGCCCCATCTCTGGAAGGGTTCAAGGCCAGGTTGTTTGGGGCTTGGAGCAACCTGGTGTGGTGGGAGGTGTCCCTGCCCAGGGCAGGGGGTGGCACTGGATGGTCTTTATGGTCCCTTCCAACCCAAACCATTCTGTGATTCTATGAAATAGCAGCAAATTATACCACAATTTTTTGCAAAAATATTCTTAATAATAATAAAAAAAATAACCTAACCCAGCCCCTTTCCCTTTGCTATTACTGCTGAAAAAACCCCTTTCCTTCCAAACCAGGCTAAAACACGAAATTGCCAGTGGTGACACCATGTACCCATGGGTGGGGAGGATACTGCTCACTCAGGCCAAGCTGAACCTGACAAGGCAAGCACAGACAAATACAACTAATGGCTTAAACCACACCAGACCTTAATTAACTGATTAAGCAGAAGAGTTCTCTAGTTACACCACATTTTAATGCGATTCTGCATAAGCTCAGCCCACACCAGGGCAGGCTCCTCCTGGAGAGCGTGGTATTGGAACTGAAACCCCATGATAAAAATCAGAAAACAAAGAAACAAGAAGCTACAAAACAAATATAGTGAATTGTTTAAGCTGAAAGAACTACAATCACAGGTTTCTGAGCTCCTACTAGTTTCATTCTCTGGCTGAGGAAGCCAAAGGATTTTAGGGAGCAGAAGAGATGTTAAAGCTGCCCGAAGGAAGTGCTGGGGTATGAAAAGGTGAGCACCCCCACAGCTGCTCCTCTGCCTCATCACTTCAAGGGGTTACAGGACAACAGCATGGAAAGGACATGGACCCATTGGAACATATCCAGTGGATGGCCATGAAGGTGATCAGAGGGCTAGAGCACCATCTCTATGAAACCAGGCTGAGAGCTGGCATTGTTCAGCCTGGGGAAGAGAAGGCTCCAGGGAGAGCTTAGAGCAGCCTTCCAGTGTCTGAAGGGGCTACAGGAGAGCTGGAGAGGAACTCTTTGTCAGGAAGTGTAGTGACAGGACAAGGAGTAATGGCTTTAAATTGGAAGAGGGGAGATTGAGATGAGATACCAGAAAGAAATTCTTTGGTGTGAGGGTGGTGAGAGCCTGGCCCAGGTGGCCCAGAGAAGCTGTGGCTGCCCCATCTCTGGAAGGGTTCAAGGCCAGGTTGTTTGGGGCTTGGAGCAACCTGGTGTGGTGGGAGGTGTCCCTGCCCAGGGCAGGGGGTTGGAACTCGATGATCTGTGGGGTCCCTTCCAACTTGAACCATTCTATGATTATTTTTTAAACTATTCTGCTTATATTTCCACTGACATCTCCCACAGGACTGAAAAGCTTCCCAGTGCAGCCTGAACCAGGCAGTGGCCATAATTTTGCTCCAGGCTGGGGCAGAGAACGCAACAGACAACACCCATGTTTCTGTCCATTTCAGCTGAGTCTTGAGAAACAACTGGCTCCTCTGGGACAGCTTCCTTTCCCTGGCTTTCCTCTTCTCTTCTGCCTTTCTTTTCCTCTGTAGGAAACATATGTTGTACAACAGCTCAGTCAAGCTGGGTTTAGGTGACATGTAATGGAGTCCCACCACCAGCACTGTCCAGAGCAGGGTAGGAACCGTGTGGCTCTCCCTGAGCATCTTCCGCCCCAGCTCACCTTTAATAAGCTCCAACAGTGGGAAGCAAGTGAAGATGTCAAGGTCATCTGGCCAGTATTCTCTCTTTTCTTCCAGGTGTCTTCAACACCACCAAGGATCCCACTAAAACCAACATAAAACCAGGCATTTCTTGCTATGGATCATTTTCCACAGAACAAGGGGAAAAAAATTGTGAAAATAAAAGCCTTGGCTAGTTCTTGCATTTAAAATAATTGATGCTTTTGTGGTGCATTTGCTCACATTTTACCTAATGTATGGAATTCATTAAGAATTAGTACATACTTAATAAACCTTACATAGTAAACTAATGCTGTGAAAACCCATCAGAGCATCATTCCCAGTGCACCCCTGACCCAGTCCATCTCCGCCTGGCAGGCTCCCATCTCCTCAAGTGGGGTTTAAAACCTTTATGCCCCTCCACCCCCCACAAAAAAATTGGTCAAAGTATTGCCCATATTGTTCCCAGCAAGCAGTCACCCTCCCCCCCCCCCCCACCCCCCCCCGACTGATACAGAACTGCAAACAACATTTCTCTTGGCAGCCTGTTTCCTAAGAAAACATTATAGTTCATGTAATTTAGATCAAGACCAGACTCTACAGAATTTTTCAGTTTTCTCAGCTTGGGGCCAGCCTTTGACCAAACACCAGAGGGGGTTCTGTGGCAGAGGTGCTCCAGGCACCACTTTGGGATGCTCTTCCAGCAAGAGCTAATCCAGAGTTTATCTTTTTTCTCCATTGCTTGAGGCAGGATCCCCACTCGCTGCTGGGGTGTCCCAGCCTGATTTTCCCCACACACGCATCCCTCCTTTACCAGCCACCCTCACACAGGGTGTGCAGGGTCAAAGGCAGCAAATATCCATGTATTATTTCCCTAAATTCTGGAAATATGACTCAAGGCCATCCCCCACCCATAATCTGTTTTTTGCACTCACCTGGCTTTACTCTGTCCCTGTCTCTTACAGGTGGGAGCACAACTAGGGGTTAAAATGGTTTCTACAACCCCAGGAGATGGGTCAATTTGAGGGTCAAAAAAATTGCCAGGAGAAGGGAATACTCTGTTTCAGCCAGATTGCTTTAAGCTAAGCCCCCAGCACAAACTATTGAAGCACAATAGTTTGAGAGAAAGCATTTCAGAGGGTTAGTAAAAGCATATTCATACTCTAATAGGATGGCTGGGAGCCTACCTGTCCCCATTGAGTCACCTCCTCATCTCCAGCTGTCAGGATTGATCCAGTTCAGGGTGAAGCAAATCCTATGGTCCCGAGCAGCTCTGCTTTCCCAGGAGCAGAGAGAAAAGCCCATGGGGGGGGGGATTTCCACAGCTCATGGCTGCAGCTTTTTATGCAGTCAAATGAGTGGCACTGGCTGCAGCTGAAACCCATCTGCTCAGGTGGTCTCAAATAACATCACAGCCACTTCAGAGGTGCCCAGGAAACACTTATCAGTAACAAATGAGAGATAACATGTACTAGTGATGTTAACTGCTGAAATGTAGTTTCCACGTGTGAGATTACATTAGTCAAAAGGTGTCCATTCATTAAGGAGGATTTAAAAAACAAGATAAGGTCTCCAAAGCCCTGTTATCTCCTTGCGCATCTAGCCTGCTCTTTCAGATAAGGTCTTGCTGTCTTCAGGGGAAAGATGGTCTAGGAAACAAAAGTTTGTTCCCTGATTTTCAGAAATTTCTATTTCCTTGTGCCTTGAGAGAGGTGCGAGTGACTGCACCGTATCCCTGCTGCGTTACACACTTGTACAGGTACAGAAGCCTTATCTGAGCATCGTAACTGCACGCTTATCTAGATGAAGGAGCAAAACCAGCTACTGCAAACAGTTGCAGCTTCCAGCTAATGGTGCCAGCAAAAAGATGCAACAGTGAGAGTAGCATAAGATAGTTCGCCAGTTCCTCTGTGCCCCTTTAGGTCCACCTCCCCTGGGCACTGCAGGGTTTCAAGCTGCTGTGGTACCCACAGGGGCTGCCTGGGGATGGGGCATCAAGCATTGAGCAGCTCCCGCAGCCCCCCCAGGCACTGGCAATATCACTGAGCCACGAGCAGGGTCGGAAAAGCTCCTGCTTAAGCAAAGAGTCTGTTACAGGCTTGGTGAGTGGGCTGTGGTGCCAGACTGACCTGCTTCATTCATACAAGGTGTCCAGCTCTCCATCTCTCCAACCTGTCAATGGATGCACGTGCCCACGGGAATCACCATTTTTGGGTGAAGAGAAACACTCGTCCCGGGGGATTGATCCCAGCTCACAGCTCAGGTATCAGCAGCACCCTGCACAGCTTCCCAGAGAGCTTGCTTTTCACATTCGTGGCATCCTCTGATTCATTTTTCCAGTTATATTCCTCAATGAGCCATGGCATGAACACTGCTCATCATGCCCTGACTCCCACTGAAGCACCTTTTTCATTAGTATCAGAATTCATTCAGGGCAAGAGGAAATGGCCTCAAGTTGTGCTAGGGGAGGTTTAGGAAGGGTGGTAGGAAAAAATTTTACACTGGAAGTGTTGTCAAGCCTTGGAAGAGGCTGCCCAAGGCGGTAGTGGGGTCCCCATCTGGGATGGGGCAAAAAGCTGGGCAGACTTGTGGCTGAGGGACACGGGTCAGTGGTGGATTTGTGAGTGTTGGGTTGATGGTTGGACTCGATGATCTGAAAGGTTCCTTCCAACTGAGACCATTCTATGATTCGTGAATTCACCAATTAATCACATTATTTATTCACTTTGATACTCCCGATCATTCCAAATTCAAACCAAGTCACTTTGATTAAACCGACAGCTCGGATTTCCACTTGTCTTTTTCTCCAGCCACAGAGTTTCTTCTGAAATATTTTCTATTATTTTCCTTTCTCTTAGTCCTATTCCTACCAATTCTGTCAGTGTTTGTGGTGCCTTTGCTCTGCCTGTACTTGCAGACCAGACAAATTCGCAGGAAGACCAAGTGGTCAAGAATCAGTCTTGTCCCTTTGTGAGCCAGCCAAAGCCCTGCTGAAAGACCAGCTGCTCCTACTGATACACGGCACAAAAATACCCTCCGATTCTTAGGAACTGTGAATTATCTGCCGAACACAAAAACCCCACCAAATGTGCTAAGGGGAAAAAAAAAATTAATAAATCATAGAGTTCATACAATGTTCTGGTGCAGTGCCAGGATTTTGCAGAAGTGGTCAAAAATCCCAAATGCAAGAGAGGGGAGGAAAAGGAGGGCCCTGAGACAAAAAGTCTGTCGGCAATTGTGCCAGCCAGGAGCAGAGGTGAGACAGACATGCTCTTGGTGACGAGTAGCCTGGTGTGGGGACACCCCAGGTGGGGACACCACGACAACAGCAGGCAGCTCCATGGGTGATCCTCCACAGAGGTGACGGGAACCACTGCGGTGTGGGATGGTCCAACCGTCGGCTGAGGAAAAAGTGAAAAGGAGACATTTTCCATTACTAATCTTGAGGTCCCACAGGAATTCCAAACCACGCTGTCCATGGAGGTCTCCAGCAGTGGGGTCAGACCTCAGCCTGGCTGGCAGGCACAGCCCTGGCGCCAGCCAGAGAGGGTAGGAGGCTTTGCCTGAAAAATCAGTATGAATTTGCAGGAGATCGAAAGAAATGAGCCATAAAAAGCCAAAACCACAGCAGACCAAGAATGGGGCTTAATATTTTCACCTGTGTGACTTACAAATTCAACCTGAGGACAACTGGTAGCTCCAGGCAGGTTCTCTGGAGAGCTTCCAGCAATGTGTTGGTGCAGAGTCCACGTTCCTGTGAGGATACCACCCTTGGAGCCGTGTGACGAGAAAGCTCTAGAGATGAGCATGCAACGTGCAATAAAAACCCACCACTATTCCTGTTTGAGCTGACAAACTGGGTATGGTAGTGCAGGCAGCAGCCTAGCTTGAGCTAAGCCACACAACCACCGCGGACTTTTGACTTCCCCCGTTTGAAGTATTGAGACATTGAGGCATTTACTCATAATTGCTGCAGCACCAGGCTCGGGGTCACAGAGTGGAGTTGGACCTCCTGCCAGCACTGCCCTTGCTGGAACCTGTGGGCAGAAAGCAAACGATAGTGCTTTTTTTCTTTCTTTTTCTTTTTCTTTTTCTTTTTCTTTTTCTTTTTCTTTTTCTTTTTCTTTTTCTTTTTTCTTTTTCTTTCTTTTATTTTTTTTTTTTAAAGAGACACCATTCTTTTTCAAAAATGAATTGAAAACGTTTTTTCTTCCCAACTTCCAGGAAAGAGAGAAACATGAGCCACTGAGTTTGCCAGATAAGAAGCCACAAAACCTTCGGTGAATAAAGAGCTTGGACCTGACCCTTGCAAACCTGCATGGGCACAAAACCAACTCCCTGCTCCAACGGTGCCCGCAGGGTCCAGGCTGTGATGCTCGGAGCATCCTGCATCCCTCCTTCCCCACCAAAAGGAGCCACTTCCCTCTCTCATCCCCAGGGACACCCTCCTGCCCCAGGGCAGCAGCTTCTCCCACTGTAAATGAATTAATTCTTACATAATACCTGTGTTTTGACAACCTTTTGCCACAAGTTTTGCACAAAGGTTGTTCTTTTTCCCCTTCTGGGCAGTGGTTCACATATTTTCCATGAGGTTTTTGGTGTGGTTTGTTTGTTGGTTTGTTGTCGGTTTTCTTTTCTTACACTTCAGCCTTTCCCCCATCACCTACCAGAAGACTGCATGCTGTTATCAGAGGAGGTCTGATTTCTAGAGAAATGCCCTGTAGACGGCATCTGCTTGGTCACAATTTGATCATTCTATGTTTTACTGATTTGAAAATTGAAAGACTACATCCTTATATCTTTATCTTCTACTTTACTTCTGTGGAAATGTTGATGGGGTAAGGAGCTTGGCCAAGTACCAAATTTACTGGAATGTTTCACTTCTAGAAACTCTCAACAAATGGGGGGGTTTTTTTCCTTTTTATTTTCTATCAGTTTAAAAAATCAATCTAAAATGTTATTTCCTTGTAGAGAGCCCATAAAATGGCAGAGGGCTGGTCCAGAAGCACTTACAGGTTCTCCGAGCACATCAGGAGGATGAAGGCCCATCTCTACCTTCTTTTGCTGGCTGCGGGCGTCTCTGCGGCTCCCCAGCTGAGCAGCGTGGCTGAATTACTGACACTATTGCAGCAGATGAGCGAGACGCTGACAAGGGACAATCAGGTAAGCTCGGCTGCCACTTTGCTAATCTAAAATTTGATCAAGTGAATCCCTTGAATATTTAACTTTTTTTCTTTTTTTTTGAAAGTCATGCAATCTACTTATATGACATTTTATTTTTGTTAGTGTTAATGAAGACGATATTTGAAAGGCTTAATTGGTATATTATTTTTCAGACTCTGAGGATTGAAACTCCAAACAACATAAATGTAAGTAAAATTCTTCTCTTCTCTTCTCCTCTCCTCTTTCTAATAAAATAAACTTTTTCATAAATGTAGCCATTGGAAATTGAGGTAGCTTAAAAGTTGTTATCTACTAAACTGCTCTATTTGTATTTAAGAACAAACAATTATATGTAGCTATTATAAGATGTTTTTAGATTGTGTAGGCAATTAAGATAATAACATTAGATAAAATGTTATTAAAGACATGCACTGTTGTAACATATAAAATGTTATTTAAAAAAATTGAATGTTGAGACAAAAAATATATAAACAATATAAACATAGCCAAGGAGAGCAATTGTTCTTGTTCTATGTTTGTGCAAATTTCCTGTAGAGCACACACACACAGAGTGATTTTCTGAAGCAGCATTTTAAACAAAGGAGAGTTAGAAAGGAAAGAATAAACTTCTCCACGTTTCTTATTTGTGTAATCTACAAAAATGCTTCTTTTTAGTCTACTTCCTTTAGTCTGCTTTTAGAAATGGCTTTTTTATACCTTCACCAACAGTATGGGATTGAATAGTTGTATGTATGGGATTGAATAGTTGTATTGCCACATCTTGACTGAAGGATTCCTTATAAATTAAATGTAAAGTTCCCAGTGCCCAGGCAGAAGAGCTGCCTTGCTCTCACCTGCACCTCAGATACAGAGGTGATGGAGAATTTCCCAGTGTTTCTGTGTTTGGGGTTGGTCATTGGCAGATGAGAGCAGCAAGGTCAAGGGAAAAATTATCTTCCACCTCATGCAGTATCCAGGAATGCCTTACAGGAGACCATGTGTTGGTTGAGAAGGTCATGGGCAAGATGTTGGCCTTTGGCAGCTGCCTGCATTTCCTCACACCTTCGTCGATTAATTTTTTTCTTCATTTCTCATCACTTTCTTCTCCCAGTACACCTCAATCTGGTCCTGCCACTGATGGTGGTGCCCTCTCCTTCTTTCCTTCTCCATCTCTTTAGCTGATCTCTTCCAAAACAGCCCCACTCTTTTCTCTGCTTCCATCCCATGTCCCCTCTGGCCCTTCTGGCCACCTTCCCCAGACCACAAGGTCTTGGAGACAAAACCCAGTTACCACTTTGCAAAAGGGAACCAGTATGCCCAGTACATGGCCACCATTGGGCGGTACAAGGCAAACAGGGCCATGAGATGAGAGTGTGACCATTGTCCCTGTCTCTTCTGGCATGTAGATGTCAGCCATTGCAGAGATTGATGTTTGGAGTAGATTCAGGTTCATTTATATTCTTTCTCTCATGTTGAGATGGTTACAGCTTTTGGGGCAGAAAACATCCCACATCCAAGCGGAGGATGTGAACCAGCATTATCTGCTGCCGTGAGCAGATGTAGGAAATCAAACCAGACTTCAGAGGGCTGCAGAAGAGATAGGATCAAGTCTTTAGATAATTATGTGGTTCATCTGGGCACTACAAAACATATCCTCACAGAGACTACCATCTGCCAGGCTTCTGTCTGCAGAGTAAATCAATGTGCCCATCAGTCAAGCACCCTTGCCTGAGCGTTTGCAAATACGAGCCCAAAAGTCAGTACCAATTTATTGCCACCCAGGCAGCTGGATGTAACACAAGATGGTTATTCAAAAACTTACTGCAGCTGGCGGTTACCAACTTTTGTATCTCGGTTTTGCTATTTCTTCCCCCTTAGGATGTGAATTGTGTCAGCACAATCTTCAAAGGAACAGAACAGCTGAGAGGGATTACAGCTATGAAGAAATTTGGTGCTTTTTTCCAAAAATTTGAAAGACTGAAGCAATGGCTCACACCACACCTGGAAAAAGAGGTAGGAATTTATTGCTTGTCTATGAGAGATCCTGCAGCCGAGATGTAATAAAATCTCACATCTCTTCTCTTGCCTGCAGGCCTATACTGCAACACTCTTCCCTTACTCTAGCCTTCAGCTTGACTCACCTCTATAATAAGGATTCATATGTGTGATCAGCATATTTAAGGTTTCAGGATGAAAAAGCTCTATACAATGGCTAAATATTAAATAATTTCATTTTCCTGTTTAACTTTTCAGGGGGAGTGTAATACAGAAGGAAGGAATGCAAGGATATTCATACAAAAGCTGATGACCTATATCCAAAAAGCTTCAAAACACGCAAGAGCATAGATTTAGAAGCTTCTAGAATTGCTGTAAATTTAAACAAGCAGTAAAATGCTTATTTTGTTTTAAAAGTACTCATTCTTTGTGTTAAAATGTGGCAGGGCACAGCTTTTATTCCCATGGTATTGTTCCAGTGCGTGTTTGGCATGCAATCTCCAAAAGTACCAATGGCAAAAATAGCACCCCTATTTCTCGATTAAAACTTAAGCACTTGACAAAACAAATCTCGCAGAGGGGTGTGCAAGGCCATGACTAAACAGAAAACTCTTGTGTTTTTCACGAAAAGGTCAAGTCAACTTCTGAACAGTCACAGTGAGACTGGAAGCAGGTGGAAGTGAGCAAAAACTAGGGGGTGAGGGGGTCCACGCACCACCCCTAAGCCTTCCCTGGGCTCTGCTACCGACCCCAGTGGGAGATTAATATATTTCCTTTGCCTTTTGTAAAGACCAGGGTGGACCAGTTTCGGGGTGGTGGTGGTGGCACGCACTTGAGCAACGCAGGTGCGGGGATCTTCTAACTTTTCAGGCTTAGGGTCAAATTTCTGCTGGGAAGCTTTGCTGGTATCACATAACCCCAAAGGAACGGGTATTCTTCTCCCTAACATGTCTGGAAGAGCAAGAACCCCAGTATAGACCATTACACCAGTGCACAGCTGCTGTTGCTAGAGTAGGTGATTTAGCTCAGGGAACTGGGAGGGCTATACTGGGGAAATCTCAGCGCTGCAATATCCATGTACCGTACAGAGGGTTAATCAATACAATCAAACGAGCAAAACTTTTCTAGCACAGAGCTGGCTTCACTCTGCTTTGAAGCCAAATGAGGAGGAACAGCAAAAGTCATATTCACCCAATATTCCACCTCATATGCTCGGTCTGAGCTTTGCTATATATTTATATCTATACCTATCTATATTTATCTATCTAACAGTGTGTGTGTATCAGTGATCAGTAGGAGTACAAGAACAAGTACAAGCTAAAGGTGATGATAGGCGCATTTACATCAGTATGAATTTATTTCTATGATGCCATTAAATTATATTACTTTTTATACATGTATGTATTTTGGAGAAAATATTTATTCTGTGTTTTTACTTCTTTTAATAAAGTGAATAAATGTTTGTCTCTATATTTAAAAAAAAAAAAAAAATTATTCTGAACTATTTCAGCAGTTGAGCAAATCCAGTCATTGTAAAATCTCTTATGGTCAAGGGAATTTTATTCTTGAGGTGAACAAGCATCCAGTTCTGGGCTCCCCAGTTCCAGAAGGACAGGGAACTGATGGAGAGGGTACAGCAGAGGACCACAAAGATGATGAAGGGACTAAAACATCTCTCTTAGGAGGAAAGGCTGAGGGACTTGTGTCTTTTTAGTTTGAAGAGAAGACTGAAGAGGGATCTGATCAACACCTAGAAATACTTCAAGGGTGGGTGTCATGAGGATGGGGCCAGGCTTTTTTCAGTGGTGCCCAGGGACAGGACAGAGGAAATGAGCGTGAAATTGAACACGAGAAGTTCCATCTAAACATGAGGAAGAACTTCTTCACTGTGAGGGTGGCAGAGCCCTGGCAGAGGCTGCCCAGAGAGGTGGTGGAGTCTCCATCTCTGGAGACATTCAAACCTGCTTGGACATGTTCCTGTGGGACCTGCTCTGGGTGACCCTGCTCTGGCAGGGGGATTGGACTGGATGATCTCTAGAGGTCCCTTCCAACTCCATGTCATTCTGTGAGCGAGTGTACTGCTAGAAGCTGTTTCTAATGAAATCCCAGGGAGATATTTAAGGTGCACAGCTCTGTGACGGAGCTGAGCTTGTGTGTTCATGTTCGATTTTACTTTACCAGAGCTGTTGAGGAACCCCCGCTGGAATGTGGACTGATGGGCCACACACAGAGACCCAAGTGGCTGGTCATGGGAAAGGTGACTGGTCTCTCTCCTTCCTTTTTAGCAATTAAAATAGAAGAGGGGACCGGACAGTTGAACTACAGAACCTGCTCCAGGTGGTTGCAATGCCTGAGGGTCAAAGCTCAACCCTTTTTCAGTGCCTGTTCCCAGACACAGACCCCTGCGGCACCTGAACAAGCATCCCACATATGGACTGTGAGACTCAGCCTGAGTAACTCCAAGGATTACGGACAAACATGCTGCAAACAGAGGGAAAAAACAGCTGCTGAGGCTCCCAGTGTAAAATAAATACCTTTTAAACAAGCAAGCACCTCCTCAAACTGCAACAGAAACCATAGCCCTTGTCATTCACAAACATCTGCAAAGAAAGTACCTTTGGTGGAAAATGTTTTCACCCTCCTCCTGGAAGCAGGAGACTGCCACAATGAGAGCATCCCCAGAGCTGGGATCCACACCTCTGGAGTCCCCCACTGGGACCAAAATGCTGTAGCCGATCTCTCTTGCTCTCAAACCAAAATCCCATAGCCCCCAGGTGACAGCTTTGCACATTAAAATCTGCCTGTCAAATATACTAGAAATAGGATGCTGTAGTGAAGAAGATGCAACAAAGCAGGGAAGGCAGCAGCTGGATACTGACTGTAGGTTCCTCCTGTGCTAATTACACATCATCCTGAGTAAGCACAGCCCTCCCCGGCCCTTGGAGAGGGGCTTTAGGTACCCAGCTGCCATCAGGAAGGGAAAATTAACACCAATTAGAAATTACTAGGAAAAAAAAAAAAGGAAAAATAAAAGAGAAACAGAAGAGATTTTTCAGCATTTCAGTCTGAATTGGTATAAGGCAAGTTATCTAAATATTTTACATGAATGAAAACTAAGGAAAGACCTGATTCAAAGGGTCAGCATCTGTCCTTGCAGGCTGAGCTCCGCTCCCCTGCACGATGCCTCCCACCACAGCTTAGATGAGCCTCCAGCAGCACCTTATCACCATCTGTGTCCTGCTCTGGGCTTTCTCCCTTTGCCCCCTCTCCAGGGCAGGCAGCCGGGGGTCTCTGGGCAGACAGGCAGCACCATGGGCTTGCTGTGCCCTCCAGCGTTAGGGCTGGGATGCCCATGGTACATAAACCTGTATTTATTTCTTTCGGTTTGGGCTGTGCCCAGCCTGGGACAGGAGCTCCCACTGCTGGGTGTCCCTGGGGAGTTTGAAAAATAATTTACACATTTTTTTTTTTATTTTCAAATTATTCCTTAACCTCTTTTAGCTCACACAGGGTGATTCTGCCTTTTATCTGCCAGATGACTGCCTGGATGCCATTTGAAGACAGTTCAAGCCTCTCAAAGATGCTTCTCAGCTTTGAATGCTCTCCCCTGCCCTGCCTGTATAGTTTTTGTCTGGATTTCTTTCACATCTTCTCAAGACATTTTGATAGATAAACACTTTGAATTAAAAATATATGTTGGGAAACAGTTTCCTGACCACTTGCAGAAATTTGGGCACAAAGGGATGGAAGAAATCTTTGTGGTGTTCAGTTATCAGTTATCTTTTTCATCAGCAGCAAAGGAATCCCTGGGCAATTATACCCTTGTGATCTCTACTTCCACCCCTCACAGGCCCCTGGCGTGCTTTTAGCCCAGTGGTGGCTTTTGGTCTGGTGTTTTCTTGCATCTTATCAGATTCTTTTTCTCTGCCCAGTCAGACTCTTACCTTGTTGATTTGCAGTTTCAGCCAAGGGATGGAGCCTCCATATCTCCTGGTTCACCCTCCTTGTGCACCAGCACTTGCTGGCAGAACATGGAGACCTGAAGAGTCCTAGACTTGAGAAAAAAAAAACCAAACAAAACCACAAAGAAAACATTAGAATGATATAAACATTTTTTGTGTACTAACAGACTAAAAGACACAGTGCTGTGCCAGCTGCTAGGAAAATGACTAAGTAAAATAACTCTATCTTGAGCTAAAAACTTCAGCAAATCTACCTACTCATGCTGAGTAAAGCCGGGAGAACAGCACAGATCACACCATATTATAACCCTAAGGCATTTATTCTAATTAATACTTAAGTATTTATGGTAAACAACTAATGTCCCTCAATACTTCACACCACCACCCCTCTGCCTGCCCATCCAGTCTCCGAACCAGAGCAGCCTCCCATAGAGGAGCAGGAGAAAGGCGTCCCGGGGCTGCCGGCAGGTGGCACCGGGCGACCAGAAATGCGACAGTCGCGGTCCCTGCCGGGTGAGGGGCTGAGCAGGAACGACCCCAGACTGGGATTTCCCTCTGGGGTCCGCGGAGCCGGCGGTGGGTACGGAAAAGGAAGGATTGAGCCCGGCTGGGGGACCCGGCTCAGCCTCCATCCCTGTGGCCAAAGCACGGCGGGGACCCCACTGTCCGGCCTCGGCGGGGACACCCCCCCGCTCGCTGCACCCCAGGGTGAAGCCTTTCTGCCGGCAGCCCCGCGGCCGAGCCCCCTCTGGGGTGAAGCAGCACCGGGTGCCCACCAGGTCACCCCTTCCTGGGGTGTCAGCCTGAGCCCCGACCCCAAAATGCCAGTCGCGATACGACCCCAGGGACACCAGCAAATGCCAATGTCTTCGACCGTTCCTCCTGTTTTGGCAGCATGTCTTCCCCGGGAGGTTGGGATTGTTCAGCCTGGAGAAGAGAAGTGTCTGAGGAGACCTCAGAGCCCCTTCCAGTCCCTAAAGGGGCTTCAGGAAAGCTGGGGAGGGACTCACAGCACCGCTACAGCCTCAAAAAGCAAGAGGCTGTTTCTGAGTAGCTCTCCAGAGGATGTATACACTGCCCAGAAAAATGTCAAACACAGCACGAGTAAACCTCTGAAAGAATCTCCTACTGACACTGGCTCTGTCAATACGTCACATTTCTCCATATTTTTATTATTTTCCATATTATTTTCATTTTCTGTATTATTTCTTATTGTCATTGAATGAGATCACGTTCAGAGGTCTACACTGGAAGCCATGCCCTCACAGAAGACTCTTCTCACCACATTTTCACAGAGCTGTCATGCTTATTTTAATCCCTGCTAACCTCTTCTTCAACTCACCACTCCTGCGAGACAGGTCAAGGCTAGGACAGCCCCATCCCTGACTACAGGCAGAGACATGAACCCTCAGGGATCTCCAAGAAGCAGCAGACCCACTGCTCGGATGAGCCAGCTCAGTCTCTGGCCCCTGAACCACTCCTTCCATCCTGCCCAGAGGGTCCTCAGGGTGATGCCTGGGCATGTCCTGGGCGGATGTCCTGACAGGAGGGCTCAGCCCAGCAATTATGCTTGTCACAACTAAGAAGAAAAGGTAAAGAAGGCTAGTGGCTGAGAAGGCCAATGGCATCCTGGGGGGCATCAGGAAGAGTGTGACCAGCAGGTTGAGGGAGGTCATCCTCCCCCTCTGCTGTGCCCTATGGAGGCCCCATCTGGAGCACTGGATCTAGTTCTGGGCTCCCCAGTTCCAGAAGGACAGGGAACTGCTGGAGAAGGTAGAGCAGAGGACCACAAAGATGATCAGGGGCCTGGAGCATCTCTCTTACTGAGGGAGGCTGAGGGACTTGGGTCTTTTTAGTCTGTCTGAACTCTTCTCTGGAGAAGAGAAGGCTGAGGGGGGGGATCTGATCAACACCTAGAAATACTTCAAGGGTGGGTGTCAGGAGGACGAGGCCAGGTTTTTTTCAGTGGTGCCCAGTGACAGGACAAGAGGAAATGGGCGTGAAATTGAACATGGGAAGTTCCATCTAAACACAAGGAGAAACTTCTTTCCTTTGAGGGTGGCAGAGCCCTGGCAGAGGCTGCCCAGAGAGGTGGTGGAGTCTCCATCTCTGGAGACATTCCAAACCTGCCTGGACATGTTCCTGTGGGACCTGCTCTGGGTGGCCCTGCTTTGGCAGGGGGTTGGACTAGAATGATCTCCAGACGCCCCTTCCAACCCCAGAGCATTCTGTGGTTCTGTAAAGGAAGCAAAAAACTCCTATTTCTAACTTCCCCTACCACCTTTTTTTATTCTATGAGAAAATGTCACCGTGGGGCTCCTCTAAGACAAGGACCCCATTTCACATTGATTCTGATTTCTGAGCTGAGCCAACATCCCCTTGGTGCTCAGCACATCGTCACAGCACTCCCTGCCTGCTCCAGCCCGCCCAGTGCCCACCCTGAAGGGCCAAAACCAGGATGGCCCAGCAGCTGCAAGCCCCAGGCAGGACCTTCTTTCTTCAGTGGTGGGGACCTCAGCCACCAGCCCTTTTCAGAAGCCTCCGTTACCTCCTTGCTGTCACAGGACAACCCTGGAAAGGGGAGATGGAAAAAAACCTCCTCCATCATGGGTCAAACATGGTGGGCAACCCCCCCAAACCCACCTGAAAGCCAGCTGGTGGTATGTAGACACAGTTGTGGTCCTAATTGATCTTCCAGAACACGATTTCCCGGCACAAGTCCACCCACCAGACCATGTCCTGTGGGTACCACAAGCACCCTGAGGTGGCCCCCACAGAGCTGTGAACCTGGCTGCGCTTCTCCAGGTGGTGAACCAGCCACACCAGTCTCCCGCTGCCAAGGGAGGGGAGGGGTGAGGTGGGGTGGGGTGTGTTTCTGGGGGAGACG